>OX424576.1:20747156-21078584 GCA_949152435.1 Gastracanthus pulcherrimus
AAACTTTTTCCCGCGGAGTTCGAGTTTTATATCTAATGCCGCGGGAATTGAATTATGCAAATTTCTTAGGACGCGGATCTGGCACCGCTGGCGGCGGTCTTGTAACTGGGGTTTAATCAAAATTTTAGATTATTTTCCAGAGAGGAATAAAGTTGCGAGCAAGTTATTTGCAAATGTATGTAATGCATCAATTGAATAAATGCAAATTAATACGATTTTCAAAATTTTTAATTGATTTTTCAGTTGATTGACTCGTTGGTATTGAATTTTATAGATTTTAAGACTCTATTCATAAGAACAAATCATATTTTTCTGTGCAGCCTTAAAAGTAACATGATTAAAATTCTGATGGGTTTAAATAATTTTCGTATCTGCAAAAAATAATATCTTAGCAATGTAGTTTATATAAAATCCATAAGTCATTAGAATTTGAAGAGTATACCGCTTGAAGCATTAAAATGACGAAAAATATGATTCGTTATTATTAACATAAAAAATATGAATAGATCTTATAGAAAATGATTATTAGCTGAATATTTTTATTTGTGGAAGCTTTAAATTAAATACCGTAATACGGAGTGTCTTTGATCACGTTTTTAAATAGTTGTGCATAAACAACAAAATTTGTTGACGTAATAAGATCCTTTAATTGCTTTAAAATTTATTTTGCAAATGCACTTAATTGAAAATTCAACTACAAATATGTGACCAAATTAAAATGACCTCGTAAGCCAAAGTCACGTCGTTTTATGGTATACTAGAAAGGTGTTCTTGTATTATATAAATATATTTCAACTATCAATAATTCGAAGTATATTAAAAAGGTAATTAGACTTTATTTAATATAAATTTCAAGCACCAAGACTGAAAAATAATTGTAATTATTTTAAAGGTGCTTTGAAAGTGGCGGTTTTAGGAAGAGATTTGGACAGTTGAAATTAGAACGTGAGTAAATATTGCTTGCTTGGTCTCGACTATACTTCTCTTTTCTTCAGTGTGCAAACTTACTTGCGATTCTTGCACGTAAGATAACGCACAGTGTTTGACTGTTCCAGAGCTTTTTTTTCTCACAAATTAAGACTTTAATAGCATCGTTTCTGCTGTTGGAGGATACTTTCTTTCTCCAAATACAAACTTTCCTCTTATTTTCGAATTCGTCTTTTCTGTTGCAGAAAATATGTGACTCTTCAACGATCTTGTCAGTATCACAATTTTTAGCGAGTTTTTCAGTTTTAAAACTTTAATGTCAACATTGATGTTATCTTCAATAGAATCAGTTCCCCACAATATTTTTCTTTCTTTTGCAACGTGGCCCTAGTGGAAACATTGTATTTGCCTAATGTAGTTAGGACTTTGCCAAACTATGACAAAATTTGTTGAAAGTAGCCGATATGAATAAGTTGGAAAATATTAGCAAAATTTGGCAAAAAATAGCAAATTATTTCCATATGTAGCAAAGTTTGGCGAAAATTTGCTTCTCAAAAGAAATGTCATTTCTGACCACTGTTTTCAGACTTGACAAACTAGGACAAAATTAGACAAATTATGGATAAATTTGGCGAAATGTAGCGAATTATCACAAAATAAGACAGTTTGGCATTTAAAAAAGTTTTTACGAAAAATTCTTTTCCTGATACAGTCTTAGAATATGGCACTGTTTAGCAAAATCAGGCAGAATCAGGTGAATTCCAAATAAGTAAGGCAAAACACAGCAAGTTATCATAAGACGTAGCAAAGTTTGGCAAACAAAGCTTTCCAGGAAAACTCTTTTTCTCTCTAGTCTCAGAATACGGCACTGTTTACCGAAATTTGTTGAAATTGAACTGATTTTGCTACATCTAGTTTGAACTGTCCCCATTTTGCTATATTTTGCTAGAACTTGCAAGAGGGTTCGAATCGACAAAATTAGGCAGTTTTATTGAAAAGTATACCAATGTTATCAAGGATTGGCAGATTTTTGCACAATTTAGCCAACTTTTTGGCAGTAAAAATATTTCCACTTGAGTTACTTTTTATGTTTTTTTTGTTGTAATCAACATTTCTTTTGTAACGAAAATTTTTTTGAGAGATCTAATGCTTGCCATTCTTTGCATTTTGTCAACACGCCGTTTTTGCTATATTATTAGACTGCTTTTTTACGGGTTTTACGAATTCTCGTCTCTTTTGTTGAAACAAGTGCTCTCGAGAGATCTGCGCTTTAGTTCTAAGCTTCTTCCGTCAGATAAGGTTCGCTCATAAAAAAGAGCGTGACGAAGAGTTGATTTGCTCGAACAAGGGAGCTTTTTCAAAAGAATTTTTTGGATAAAAGTGTGACTTCTTTCAAAAAAAGCACATGACCGTTCAACGGAACTCATTTGAAAAGCGCACGCGGCATCGTACTTTCCAAGTTGCGGAATTGCAGCTTTTCGTGGTGATTGTAAAATAGATCAGAATAGTAAAAATCACTTTTCCCACTGTATTTGCCTTTGCAAAGGTGTAAAAAATAATAGGAAGAAGATCAACAATAATGATTGATTAAGCCAACGCAGAGAACTTTTTACATAAAGCTCATTTCGACCGCAGGGACGATTTGCAATAAAAAAGACTGGAAATTAATCGTTATTATTTCTTTTTAAGTTTTGAGAAGAAGCATTTCATCAATCGCTATGTGACAAATTGAAAAATTTAGTTCTTGAAGCTAATTTTTCTCTCAACTAAATAGTTCTAGCAGTGAAGCTTGTTAAATAAAGCTCAGGATGTTTACTCTCGTGAAAATTTACTTTTTTCGCAAAAGCAAAAATTCCTCTGGTGATCATCGTTGGAGTTCCTTTGAACTCGATAAGAAAATGTTTTCGGTAAAATATCGGTATCTTTTTCCCTTAAATCACGAAAGAGTTTTTCATCAAAGTCGTGGAAGTAATTCGTAGTCTTTAAGAGAAAAAATTTCAAAAATTAACTCACTCATAAACTCGGAAAGTACTTAGTTTAAAAAATTACATCGTACCATGAATCTTTGTATTTTTCGGCGTTGCCACGAAAAGCTGCAATTCCGAAACTTGGAAAGTACGATGCCGCGTGCGCTTTTCAAATGAAATCCGTTGAACGGTCATGTGCTTTTTTGAAAGAAAAAAATTCTTTTGAAAAAGCTCCCTTGTTCGAGCAAATCAACTCTTTGTCACGTTCTTTTTTATGAGCGAACCTTATCTGACGGAAGAAGCTTAGAACTAAAGCGCAGATCTCTCGAGAGCACTTGTTTCAACAAAAGAGACGAGAATTCGTAAAACCCGTAAAAAAGCAGTCTAATAATATAGCAAAAACGGCGTGTTGACAAAATGCAAAGAATGGCAAGCATTAGAACTCTCAAAAAAATTTTCGTTACAAAAGAAATGTTGATTACAACAAAAACAACATAAAAAGTAACGCCAGTGGAAATATTTTTACTGCCAAAAAGTTGGCTAAATTGTGCAAAAATTTGCCAAACCTTGATAACATTGGTATACTTTTCAATAAAGCTGCCTAATTTTGTCGATTCGAACACTCTTGCAAGTTCTAGCAAAAGATAGCAAAATGGGGACAGTTCAAACTAGATGTAGCAAAATCAGTTCAATTTCAACAAATTTCGGTAAACAGTGCCATATTCTGAGACTGTATCAGGAAAAGAATTTTTCGTAAAAACTTTTTTAAATGCCAAACTGTCTTATTTTGTGATAATTCGCTACATTTCGCCAAATTTATCCATAATTTGTCTAATTTTGTCCCAGTTTGTCAAGTCTGAAAACAGTGGTCAGAAATGACATTTCTTTTGAGAAGCAAATTTTCGCCAAACTTTGCTACATATGGAAATAATTTGCTATTTTTTGCAAAATTTTGCTAATATTTGCCAACTTATTCAAATCGGCTACTTTCAACAAATTTTGTCAAAGTTTGGCAAAGTCCTAACTACATTAGGCAAATACAATGTTTCCACTAGGGCCACGTTGCAAAAGAAAGAAAAATATTGTGGGGAACTGATTCTATTGAAGATAACATCAATGTTGACATTAAAGTTTTAAAACTGAAAAACTCGCTAAAATTTGTGATACTGACAAGATCGTTGAAGAGTCACATATTTTCTGCAACAGAAAAGACGAATTCGAAAATAAGAGGAAAGTTTGTATTTGGAGAAAGAAAGTATCCTCCAACAGCAGAAACGATGCTATCAAAGTCTTAATTTGTGAGAAAAAAAAGCTCTGGAACAGTCAAACACTGTACGCTATCTTACGTGCAAGAATCGCAAGTAAGTTTGCACACTGAAGAAAAGAGAAGTATAGTCGAAACCAAGCAAGCAATATTTACTCACGTTCTAATTTCAACTGTCCAAATCTCTTCCTAAAACCGCCACTTTGTAAGTATTTTAAAATTCACTTACAAGAAAAAAAAATGATAATGCATACTTTGTCATGAGCTTGGAGTAAAGTGAGCTTCAATAAATATGCAGATAAAAGTTTAAATTACGATAAATTAATAAGTTTTATTTAACTTTTTATCGTAACTTAATCAATTTGTTAACAGACATATAAGTTTAAAGCTTTACAAAATGTATTTATCAGACATAACCATAGAGCCAGTTTGCGGTTACACTTTCTTTTTTTACATTGTTTATATAAGCTATTGTATTAAAAAAATATCTATTGAAATTTTAGAGTACTTAATTATATATTACAAGAAATTTCTGTAATGAAATAGCATACATAGCACTTCTTTATCTAACAACCAAAACACGCAAAATTATCATATCGAGTGACTCAAAAATTCATTGTTAATTTTTTTACTAAATAATCGATTATATGTACTAAGCATTTCAAAATCATTGTTTATGTAGATTATTTAGATATATATGTGAAATTAATATAATTGTTTTATTTATGTCGAAATAATAGAGAAAACTCAATTTACCCCGATCTCCCCTACGTTGTAAGTAAAAAGAGAATGTTAAAAAAATTGCGATATTTTGCCCAACAACGGGAAATTAAGTTTTGCAATTTCTCACTTTATTTATCTGGCAAAATTCCATTGTATACAGTATGTCATGCAGATTATGGGAACAGTTTTAAATTTTAAGAAATTCTTTAACTAGTTTTTTATAATATATAAATTTGCATTAAATTGTGATTTAAGCACTAAATATAAATATTACAAACATTTATCATACGCAATTTGATTCTTATTTATTTTATTTTTGCTGGATATGCAGTAGAAAAATTATAAAATTTAGATTCACTAAGCTAAAAATATAAATAAATTACTAAGAATATCACATCCCCTGCATGGCGATACAAATTTTTAATATTTAACATTCTCCTGTGTATCAAAAAATCATATTCGACGATAAAGTAAACTGTAATTATCGCGGGCATAATCACTAGAATCTTAGCATTATAAAACGTTATCGAGTCCCTTTAGCTTTCCCAAGCCACGGAGCCTTTAACTCGTTAAGACTAAAAGAAAACACGACGACGATCAATCTATCAATCACTCGAACCTAATGCTCTTGGCTACACAGACGCCGACGTCATCCATAATTGTTGCCTTATAGCTTCATGACAAACGCATCTCCGTAGAAGAAAAAAAATCAGATTTCGCAACGATAAAATTAATACCCAAGGCAAAAAAAAAGAATACACGCTACAAAGGCAAATCTCTCGCAAATAAAGATAGCCGTAGCCTCTCCTATTCCCAAAGCCAAGCGTATCATTTGCCATATACAATTAGCTTCTCCCGCGCACGGCAAAGAGCATGCACTCCGCAGCACATCAGCCAGACTACAACCACTATCCGCGCTATCGGTATAATCACCGCTAATTGCGGTATACGTCATTTCCCAAACACTCCATGCGAGAGAGAGAGAGAAAAATGCGCGCAACGCACGCCACAGACACACGCACACAAACATCAATGTCGTATAAACGGTGGCGCGCGTCGCGCATCGGGCCGGCATCAAGGTTTTCGTGCAAATGTATATTGTGTGCATGTACCCATGTAGAAAGTCAGTGCGCCGAGACGATCGTCACGACCGTCGAGGAGGAAAAATCTATGGACGGATCGTTCTTTGGCGACATACGGCAGGTTGCGTTATGAGTGTACGTCTAGCCCTGCGCCGGCGTCCGATTGACCACACGATGCGACGGTCTTGATATCGTGTTTTTAATCGCTGTCTCGTTCGAGGCGTAATTGACGATTTGGCGTATGCGGCGACGGCAAACGCCAGACTGAGCAAAAAAAATGGACTTAATGGCGACGGAAAGTTTTTTTCTTGTTTGGTTGGGGGTATAGTATATAGGTAAAAACTAAAGCGAATTCATAGGGTTGGTTTGTTTAGCCTGGGGGTTATTAAAAATAGCAACGCCATTTTGTAAGTTCCTGTAATTATTAATGAACATTAGATTATACTTTTTATGTCGTAAAATTTTGAATGAAGAAAAAATTAATCAAAATATTTATAATGTAACTTTTAAATAAAAAATGTTCTATTTTGAATATTTTATTATACGGAGAATGTCCAAATTTCTACTCACTTCTTATTATTTCCTTTATAAAACGTTTTATAAATTAATTGAGATGCATGTATAACTTTACTATATTAAACTTAAACTTAACTATATTAAAAAGCTGTAATAGTACAAACTAAAGTGTCCTATTCTATACCGCATGCCTTCTCCCATAGAAGAATTTACTCTCGGCAGAATACTGAGATGGTCCAGCACTGAGATGTAACGGGTATGATAAGAACGGGCCAGTACAACACTTTTCTTCTTGATATATTCAAAATTGTACAAGAAATATAAATTTTTAGACACATGCGAGACACTTCGCTCAAAGGTTAGTGTAATAATCATAACTACAGATTACTATCGCGCGTCCGAAAGTTTCACGTAATGTTAGTAATCGTACATTAAATTAATATTTTGTTAAAAACTAGCCTAAAAAGTAGGTTAAGTGGCGCTTGACGATTTCGCGATGTTTTGTTTTCATTCAATATCGGCAAAAAGTATTGCACCGACTCTGAGACGTTTTTCGGGCCAACGTCGATTTTTTCTACTGGCCCATTCTTATCAAAACGATATAATCCCTTTATTGTTTCAGCACCGAAAAATAATTTACTGGCATACAATATTCAGCCAGAATCGGCCCGAGCTATCACTGCTGGCAAATTCTTTCATGGGGCTATTCAATTAACCTTTATTAATATTGAATATTAATAAATTAATTTTTGGCTTTTCGTTTATCTGTGATTCAAGCCAAATGCATGCTAAAGAGACAATCAATTTTAAAAAAATTGTTACTAAAATAACTATTTTTAAAGCTTTTTATCTGCACGTCGATGCTCAAATGCGTATAGAAATGCATACACCTTACTCGCAGTTACACCGCAAAAACCCACCCACCCTGCCGCTCGCCATCCAAAGAACTCCCGCCAAATCTCCCAATTAAAAATACAAAAATTTCACCTATACCCCCTCCACCCCAAAAGAAAATCCATTTATAATAAACAAAAAGCTGTCATAGCTGCTCGCAACCCGCGCGCAAATAATAGAAAAATAAAAAGACCCGCTCGCAGAGATACTACCCACCACCCACACCCACACACCCACGTTATACACGCAGCATTACTTCCAGTCGATTGACAAAGACAGAGCGCAGTTCACGCATGCCCGGCTTTCGCATCTACATACACACGCTGCTGGCTCGAATAAGAGAGAGAGAGAGAGAGAGAGAGAATCGGTGGCACAGCGCTTCCATATGACGGCCTGTCAATGACAGAGGCCCGCAATCAATAACCGCATCGCGCGCTCGTACGCGCATTGCGCCGCGGCAGAGCGCACAGGTATACCTATACAGATGTGCACCCCTTGCCGCTGCTGTTGCGCAGCAGCCCTTCCGAAGGAGCTTCGTGATCCTATTCACGGAACTGTCGTATTTATTATGCGAGTTTGTGGCTCAGGAGCATCGGATCTAGGTCTGACGAGGAGCTGTTTGCATGATCAAAATGATTTCACCGTTTTAATGCAGTTTTTACGTATGCTATAAATAAAGGGACATACAAATATTACGTAACGCTATATTTGTAAAATTTGGGCCCCCCTGTCCTGTGTAAATCATTTTTCCTGTCTTTAGCACAAAGAACCTCCTCTCCCGTCAAAACGTTACGTAATATTTAAACGACCCTTAATAGAATACGTATTTTAATTTAAGTAGAGAAACTGGATAATATCTAGAGAAAAATCGTAATATATTGTCACAAAAATGTTCAATTAATTCGAAATCTCAGTTTCATCTAAATTTTTAAATGATACATAATTGCACTATGTCTAATAATTACTATTATGAAAGAGTCAAATCAGTCGTCGGCTTATGTGTGAAAACAAAAAGTGTGCCAAAATATGACATATGTGTGCCAAAACGGCCAATTGGAAGACATTTGGCGTACTCTGGTAAACTTTGTCAAATTCTAGTAAACTTTGGCAAACTTTTGACATTAAAACCATTTCCACTAGGGCAATACATTATAATTAACTATACTTATAAAAATCATAATAACAATAAGTTAAATTATTATAACTATTCAACGTTGATGATAACTACTGGGCTCATATCTATTCCTATAATTATTTAAAGGATCATATCTCCGCAAACAAGTAACAACTGGCTCATCGGTATTTCCGCTTACAAATGCACATAGCGCATACATGGGTGCCATAAGAAACGATCACACAGAAACGGAAACAAAGCACCGACCTCGATCGCACATACAATTTAATCCAAGCTGTACGTTCGTTCCCCGCAGCGTGTAACTACACACCGTCGATTTCCGCTTTGGCTTGACTTTACTAATCCTAATTACCTACTACACTAAAATTTAGCCGTGCACTGACACATATACTATTCCACTTTTGTAACTCCTATTATTCGATATTATTACCCCTATAATACGGTAGAGCGGACTTTTCCAATACCTGCGGGGAAACCCAAAAGACGCACAAAATCAATTCATCCGTGAATGGATAATATTCAAGTATTATTGCATTACATAGGATCCAAGGGACATTTAAAATCAACGTATTAGAACGTTTGATATATGTTCTTGATTGAAGATACCCACAGTACTATTGGCCATAATGCTTACAAAAAAACACGGAACATATTTACTGTTATAAGATAAAAATAAAAACACACATTTTATAACAAAATCGAAATATAGGATATTTTATGCAATTTTTCTAGGGCATATACCTATACTACAGGATTTACATTTAGCATTTAGTGCTTTATAATTTAATGTGTAAAGTTCACAGGATATAAATAAAAAATGGATCATATAATGTAATATAAATATAATATGTACAGATTTTTCTCTTCCTATAAGTACCGACATTTTTTAAGTTATGGTAACTTATTTAAAGGAATTAAAGGTATTTAAAATGGTGTAATATTCATTTATCTCTTTTTGTTGGCCTGCATTTAACACTAACGTTTCACACGGTGCATGACTGACAAAAAGATCTTTATAATTGCCTCAAAAATAAATATAAGCGTATTTAGAAAATTAAAAAATAATTGTAATGTACAGTAGTAACATACGTTAAAATCAGCGAAAACCTACATGTATTTGCACTATAAACAAAGTTAATTTAAGCTAAGATTTTACCTACTAAACATTATGAATTTTTCCAAATCTGTTTTGTTCACTCTTACCCCGGTAGAAACATTCAAAATTTGTCATATGTGTGCCAAAACGGCCAATTGGAAGACATTTAGCGTACTCTGGCAAACTTTGTCAAAGTCTAGTAAACTTTGGCAAACTTTTGACATTAAAACCATTTCCACTAGGGTAATACATTGTAATTTACTATTATAATTAAGTATTAAGTATAAAATAAAAAATACTTTTTATCATTTCTACAGTATAATATGAAAACATGGGAAATTGAATTGATAGTAAAAAATTATAGCAAAACCAGTAGTTGCGAGACATATTTGCATGCTCCGCAATTCAAGACGCGCTCCTAATTTGCGCGAGAAGCGTGGGTAGACACAATATATACATATACATTGAACCATTCGTAACCATAACCCTACTTTAAATAAAAATTTAACTATATTTTACAGCTTCATGACAGCACATGCGCTATTATTTTTATCATTCAGTGGTTTATTGTAAAATATACATTTACCCTGGTAGAAAATTAATCTAGAACTATGTAGATATATCTAGTTTGCCAAGGAAATAATCGAGGGCCTCGATAAAACTAGATAATTTTCTACCAGGGTAGCGACGTACATTTAATGATTCAATTTATAATTTGAAAATAAAATTTTAGAATCACAAATGGAGCAGTCGTTGGCGAATCGTTGACGAACAGGCCATCTCGATTGGTCTATTTTTTACCAGGGTAGGGAAGAGCGGGGCAAGCTTGGCATGCCGGGTCACTTTGGCAGCTAAAATTTTCATATTAAAAATTCATGTTTTAAAATGATCTTTTCCCTACTTAATTCCTTAATCGATAAACTTTTTTTCAATACCCGATATGTTAAAATTAAAATAAAAATAAAAATAATAACTTAGATTGAATATTTTACTTAAAATACGACGCTCGCATCGATATTTCCATCACAAGGTATACTAAGAAAGAATGTATACACTGACTTACATATGGTCTAATTTGAAAGTTTAATTTTCGAACTTTTAATTCCTTTTTTTTTATTAACCTAAACTAAATGCAAAGAAAGATTTTTTGAATAGAAAAAGATATTCCGATCGGGGCACGATTGGCAGGTGAGACGGGGCACGCTTGGCACTTGAAGCGCTGTGACATTGAATGGAACCTCGCGTACATAACCTCATTTTACATCTAAATGTTTCGGAGCTCGAAGAACTCAGGAGTGAGTATCGTTTTAATTATTTTTTTGGATAGTCAAATTCAGTATATTCCATTGTCTTGCAATACTGAACTAATTAGCAACTAAGTGACGACTGACTTTTTATTTTAAGAAAAGCAGTTATCAGTGCAAAATATATTTTATTTTACTTTGTTACTTTGATCTCAGTATTTTATTACTGTAAGTTAAAAAAACATTGTTAAAATTTTTCAAATCATTTATAAAATACTAAAAGACTGTAAATGTTACAAAGATTTTTAAGTTACGTTAATTTATAAGAAAGAAACAAAATGTGATACATTTAGTAAAAATGTTATCATAATAATAAGAATGAAATAAAATGTGATAAATTTAATAAAAATATGTTATAGTAATAATAAGAATAATGTAACAGACCGACTCTAACTGATGTACATTAATAAAAGTAAATTAATTCTAATATCAAAACCTTTGTTTTTTTACCTATAACCAAATCCTGATCACATTTTCTAATTTGAAGCTTTGAACTTTCTTCTGCAATACCGCGCCAATTTCGCCCCACCCGCATGCCAATATTACCCCGCTAGTCAGAAAGGCGGGGCACGTTTGGCAGGTTTCATTTCGATAAATATACAAATAATATTATACATGTATGCTTTTACAAAGTACGGCATTAATTTCGGTGATAGTTAATAAGTATTAATTAGTTTTTAACATAGCCTGGATCAAAGTTGACCTGCCAAGCGTGCCCCGCTCTCCCCTATATTTGCTAGTTTTACTGACATCTTTTTGCAAAAAAAAAAGATATTTGCAGTGAATCAATAGAATTTCTATTGGCAAATGACAAAATGTCTGTTAAATTATAAGTAATTTATCTGTAATTTTCTGTATCAAAAAATGTTAACACTTTACATGTGTGTTCTTTAGTGTACGTAATGCAATTTAGTAGGTATCGTTTGATTCCTTTATTTATTGAAAGTTGCAAAATAACCAATTGACCGAATTTCGCCTAGTTAAGACTTTCTGTTTGTTGCCACTGTGCCCTTAACAAGACGAAAAAGCTGCATTGAGTAAACTCTAGAATTAAAAATATTGAAATACACATCAATTAGAAAAACATGTAACGTAATACAATTTAATCATGAATAAATAAATTAGAATAATAATAATATAGAATCCACAAGTATGAATCACCCATATAATTTCCAATACAATACGATCCTATTTCAAGTCTATCTTCTACCTTCTAATTCAATATTCCCAAAAAACTTCCAAGCATCCACTTTATAAAGAAGAAATTCTAAATGAACCGACATTTCACGTCTCCTCAGATATATACATATATATATATATATATATATATATATATATATATATATATATATATATATATATATATATATATATATATATAGCCTTGATGCCTGGCACAGCCGTGCGGCGCAGCCACCACACCGCTTGCTTTTCAAAATGGAGCTCGACGCGCCGGCGACGAGTGGCGTCTCTATAGTATACATATACATACACATCACCGATCCGCTTTTGTATAATATAATCTGAAAGTTTGACAGCGTCAAGAGAGAGAGAAAGAGTCAGGAGCCGAAGGGGGGAGACGTCGACGTATAGACGAGGAGCCGAAGCCGAAGCCGACGCTTCAAGCTTGAGGCTTGAAGGAGACGGCGACGACGACGGCGACAGGCGCGGAGGATGAGAGGACGGGAGGGAGGGAGGATCGGCGCGGTGGAATACGGGGAGATAGTAGGCACTAAGCGGCCTGGCGCGGGGACGAGGCGCGCCTGGGATTTGCGAGAGGGTGACTCTGGCGCTGCGCACGAGAGCGCGCCTATGATGGGGACGCCGATATTTAGAAGGAGAGAAACAGGCATCGTGCTCTTATTCCGAGTTTAGAGGGACACCGCTGGCCCCAAGTTTTCTCCTTCTTTGAGTAAATATGTTAGCTTTGGCGTGGGTGGATTTTAATTTTAAATAAGAAATTAGGCTTGGGTTTGATGGTTTTGATGTGTTCTAGGTTTTTACGGAAAAAATATCAATGATAAGAGCGATTAATTTATGATTAATGACTTATAAAATGTTACAATTTGGAATACGTATTATACTAATTTGAAGCACGCGGGTGAATATATTATATGAGACCCAAAAAAGTAAAATTTTCTTGCTTCAACTTATTTGAAAGTTTTTTCTTAGTCGTACTTTAGTTTAGCCGGCTCATTCTGAATCTGGTATCACAATTTTGAAAATCATAAGAAACGAATATTTATTCAAACTTGATTATCTGAGTTCGAAAATTGTATAAATTTTGACCCGAGATTTGTAATCAGCATTCCAAAAACCTTCCAAGTTTAAAGAAAAAGGAATGTAAAATAATGTATGCTTCAAGGGATATTGAATAAAATGTCAAGCATGTTACACAAACTGTTGATTACACACAGATTTAACTGGACTACGTCCATATTTATCGTTACAAATATTTTAAGTAGAGCAGAAGAGTTTTTTCACTCTTGAAATAATAATTTTCATTATAAGAATTAAATTAAACATTATACGTTATGCGATGCAAATAGTCGATGCCAAGAGCTAGTTGTGTTCCCATTTTATTCAATCAAGATCTAATGATTACACTTAGAATGAGTCTACTTATCCATGAAATCAACTTTCTTTGTCGTCCCCTATATATAAACCAACAGGAATCTCGAAAAATTATTACATACAATTCTATAACAAATTTATCGGACACAAAATCAAGCCATTGTATGTTATGGCATACTATGTTAAATGTGTACAAATTATAAACTTACAAAATCTATACAACAAAAATGAATTGAAAATTGAAACAGTTTAAGAGAATTTAATAAAATTAAAAAATTATACATATTCAATATTACAAGATCAACAACAATAATATAACAGAGTTCAATAACCGATAGACCAATAAGCTATAACATTACTCTCATACTCAATTAAAGTTAAAATAATTCTCTACTACACAAAAAAACATTAAATACACCTAACTATCTCCTCAAACATCGTCGCCTACATTCTATACACGCAGAAAGGAAAGGAAGAAGGGGGAGGAGCAAAGTGTATGGCGGATTCGAGAGGGCAGAGGGAGCGAGTCACGAGAGGGGCAAACCAAACCAAGCCAAGGCAAGTCAAGCCAAAGCAAGGCACGGCAATTGCCACCCCTGCAGCGCCGATGCCATGGAAGCTTGTCGAGCGGGCTGGCGACGCGCTATCCCGGAGATAAGATCAGCGACGGCGACGACGGCGGCGGCCCCGGCGCAGTCAGGAAATGAAAATCGCACCGGCACTGTTTAATTTAGATAAAAGCATATGTTACACGCCGTCGAGTCGAGGAGAGGGAGGGGCGAGTCGACAGGGGGTCGATGGGGTGGGAGAAAAGCTGGGTATACCTGACAAAGGCAGGCGTCGTGTAAGGCTTGCAGAGTCACCTATGGGTGCGCGTTGTTTCTGGCTTTTCGTAGGTATGGAGGGAAAGGATTTGTTTTGGGTTGTTTCTTCTTTTTTAGGTGCGTGATTTCGCGGTGGGTTGCGGTTAGGGGTGGATATAGCTTTTGTTTTAACGGGAGTCGATCGATCGGAGGGATGGAAAGTATTAGAAATGTGGGTAAATGGATTTGATATAGATAGGAATTGTCTTTTTGTCGGATTTTGATGAGCTTTTAATTGTATACGTACATGTATGTATTCGCGTTGGCGGTACAATTATAGGTTTCTATTATTTGAATATAATTATATGGCTTTATCTTTTTTCTAAAATTATTGATTTTTGCAATGCCCCATATTTTAAAAGAATATCAATTTATACAGATATAAATATTTTGATCAGACAAATAAGGAATATATTAATCAGAGTTAATGATATAATAAGATATGGGCTAATTGGTAATAAATATATTAGGATGGTTTTCCAGAAATGTCTTCAAATATTTTAAAATATTTAAAGATTTTGTTGAAAATTTTGTCTAACTTTATCATTTTTTAGAGATTTTGATTCTTTGGAGGATAAGTAAAGTATTTTCTACGGCTGAAGTACCTAAACTCTACCCTCTAATGGATGATTTCTTCTCAGTCCTCAAGTTAGCTTAAAATTCGCTTGCACATAGCAAATTTATTTAAGCAATCTGAGCTTCTTTTAATATAAACTGAACTTTTAAATTAAAAATTTGCAATATATCTTCGCGTTTTACATTTTGAATAAATAATAACAATAATCTATAAGAATCTATAAGAATGAAAGGTTGGCTTCTGGAGATACACCTTAATATCTTACTCTACATCTTACACTAAAACCTGTTAATTGCTTAGCTGCAAATAATTGTTTAAAAAAATTTTTTAAATAATAAACAAGCTGAACGCGCAAAGTAAACGTTAAAAACTGTATATTGTCAAATATAAATAACGAACCACAAAGAAAAACATATTTAAACCAATAAGAGCCCGATTAACAAGTGAACCCCGAGGGAAAACAGAGACTCCCCGGGACACTTTTATCGAATGCTAAAAAAGAATCCCTCTCTCTGGACCGTCTGAAAGATTTCTACAGGCCGATAGAAAACAGAAAGAGAGCGAAAAGCCACACAGCACACTTTTATACTCACGGGAGTTTAAAGTTTCGGAAGTTATTTTGACTTTCGCCGCGGCTGAAATGCCGCGCAGCCCCTCAGTTCGCGTAGCCGCGTGCTTGACGTTTTCGCGTCATCCCCTGTATCCTCTCCCCCCCTCTCTCTCGCTCTTTATCTGAGCCCTCCTTCTCTCTTCTGCCCCTCCTTCGCCGAAGGAGCAGCGGCAGCAGCAGCAGTAGCAAAAAAGTTCGCAATCTTATAATAGAAGTTCGCTGAATACAAAATCAGTGAACCTCGTCGTAGGCCCCTCGCAACTTGTACCGTATAATAGGAACGTTCGCGGCGCAACAGAAAGGAGAAGAGAGGATCACGCGCGCGGTTTTTATTTATACTTAGAAGTCTATATCTATTACCCGTATTGATTAGAAGAGCGCGGGGCTGTTTGGACGCTTGTAAATCAAACACTAATTTTGTATGACTGCTGTAGTGTGTTTAGTTTGAAATCTAAATTTATATTCATATCACACACAGGTAAAAGCTATTTTTTATCACGCGTGCTCGGAAAATGCTACTTGGCGCACGCATTTGCGTGCGCCAAATAGCGTATTACGCACGCCGTGTTTTATTTTAAATACACACGCTGCGGCGGGACGTTCGACGAGAACACGCCGGTGCGTGTGCTAAGAGTGAGAGAGATGGCGTACATTGTTTATATCACGTGACGCGAGCAGACTGAGTGACTTACGTCTGCGCGGATTCGGATAAATTCAGGTCTCTCAAAATCACTCGCCGGTTAGTTTCATGACTATACGCATGAGTTTCAATGCGTTTATAAATGTATAACTATAAAAATAAGTTACACTCTATTGTAATATATTTTATAATATATTCTAATATTACAATTTTAATAAAGTTTTATTATTTATATTTTTTTATCAATTTTATTTTAGCTGGGGGGGCTTCGCACCCCCCCCCCCCCATCATGCGACTTTACTTACACCACCCCGCCCCGTCCATCGACTCTGTCATGCATTTACCTCGCACTGGTGATAAAAAATAGTATGTGCTAATAAAGAACTAATGTGAATAGGGAATATGTTCATTTATCCCCGACTTATTTGACCCATTTGTTTAACATTAAAAGGAAACTACAATTAAAGTGAAGTACATTCGAATAAACAATAAAAGACACATTATACTCCAGAAAGTGATTTATGCTAAAAAATAAAGTGATACCTATTTTGTTTCCACATTTGTATCATATTTGTTTTGCATCAATGTCCAAATCTTGGACTATTTTGAATATTTTGCACTAAATTTGGCTTGAATCGAGATTTATATTTTTCAATTATAAACTGTCCATATAGCATAGAAAATATTTAACTTGCCGCAATCTCTGTTATACACTTTTTAGACTAAATTTGAATTTCGCACTCAAACGAAGCGACCAATCAAGTATAATGGTTGAAATGCTTACAAGATAGTGCAAGCTCTTTTCTAGGATAATAAAAATAGGAGCGTATGCGCGAGCTTTACGCGTCCACTCAGCTTTCACCGCAAATGTCTTTTAGTGCGTATGTACTACAGCCCCGGCGATCTTATAAGTGACTGTTGCGGCCGTAATGACGATTGGCTATTACCTGGACGAGAGAATGTATTGTGCGTTCTGTGCTTAGGGATAGTGTATGTATACGTTATACTCCGGGCTACTCTATGCAGCTCCGTAAATTTTCGCCTGTCCATACATAATTCCCATGTTAGCATAACCGGTTACCCAATTACAGTCATGATTGCGTTGAACATTGGACGAACACAAGCAGATTGCTGCTGGTTGGTAATTTTTTGAAGATCTGTAAAAGGGCTGATCTGGATTTCAAAAAGCTCAAGTGGGAATGAATAAACTTTGTATGTGTATATATAAAGTATAAATTTCTTTGTTAGGACAGAAAAATGTTTTGGCTGAATCGTTTTAGCTCGTATAACTATTATGTTAGCTAAAATATAAAAAATATTAACTAACATATCAAAAGCATTTGCTATATGCTGGCTTTATAGTGTGAGACCACTGTATATTATATTTGCACAATGATCTCAGTATTAAGTCTTCTTCGAGTATACCTGTATATTATTTCTAAAATTCATAACATGATAATAGAAAACAGAAAACGATTCAAACAGTTCTGTTTTTATCTGGAATAACCTCAAGACATCTTGTATATATATTAATCAAAATATGTTTACAGTCAAGCTAAAATTAAGATAAAATCTTTGTGATTTTTACTATTATTAAATTGCAGTTTTCACATGTAGGGTACTTGTCCATATTTATGAGCCTGACCATATTTGTGTGCCTTTTTTTTAAATGTAACTTGCAGCGATTACATCATAAATGAATCATTAAAACTATTTTTAAAACTAAGATAAACTATTAAGTTAGAGTTTACAAGAGTTACATGAAAGTTTAAAATGTTTTTCATAGAGTTATAATTTTTTTAAACATATGAATCACGATTTGGTGGTTTTACTTTGTTTCCTAGTCTAAAATGCTAAGGATTGCTTGACTTTTCAAAACTTAATTTAATTATTCGGACGTGATTTATGACAAACAAAATATTTATTATATCATAAAATAATTCAATTTAATATTAAAAAATGTGAAATGAACATTTTAGACTCAATTTATTAATTTATTAATGAATCCAGTAATACCGCGACATTTTCGAAGTTTGTCCGTATTTATGCGCCCCCTCATGATCGACGGAATAACCTCACTTCTGTTTGTAGAAGGGAGAAGAAGTTTTCGCAAGCTTTATTTTTTCCAAAGCTGTTATTATGGAATAGTGCATAATAAATCATTATCATTGTATCAGTTTGGATGAATTTAGATAATTTATAGATTATGAATTTTGTGTCAAATATTTAGTTTTGTTCATAATATCTCTGTGTCTATCACATTTATTAATTTCAAATATTTTGAAACTTTATTTATATTTATTAATTATTAATTAAAAACTATCTAATTACAATTATTTATTATAATATTTCAAAATAATATGTAAATAAAAAATAATAATAATAAAATTATTTAATTAAGCTTATTTTAAGTTACCTTATACTTAAACAAAAAATAGAATCCATTAATATTAATATTTAGCAGTAATTATAGAAATAATTAAAATGAGACTTCATGAGCACACTAATCGGGGGCACAGTTTTTTGAGCAGGCATACTAATGGGGGGCACAGAATTGTGGACACGCACACTAATACGGGCAGATTGGGCACAGTAATACGTTATAGCCCATTGAAGAAGCACACTAATATGGACCAAAACCTTTTTTTTTATTTCTAATATATCTGTACGAATGCTTAATATATTCAATTAAAACAAATTCCATCTTAAACACGGAACGTTAGAATACCTATATAAACTTCAATAGCAAAGATTAAAGCTATATATATTCAGCAATCAATTATTAAATGCAAAAAATTGCTTCCTGGCACACTAATACGGACAAGTACCCTATATTAATATTTTTAATATTAATATTAAACATGTATATTAATATTTTTAATATTTTTAAAATGCATGAATTCGCACGCTTTTATGATTACTACAAGTTAAGTAAGTAAATCATTAAAAGTGTCACAAATTAATGTCACGTCTTATTCATATTCATTATCACATTAAATGATATTTAAAAAGTGCTGGTCGGATACTGTCGGTTAATTGAGTGCTGGTTGGTTAATTACGTAACACCTTCCAAAAGTGCTATTATGTTACGATATACATTATATTGATTGATATCTACGCATATCTACTCAACACATAATTACAAAAATACTAAATTCCATACTATAAGCATTAGCAAGTCAATGAACTTTCTTTACACCCATAGTTTAACGTGTAAAATAAATATCAAGCAAGTTTATTAAATTTTAAAATAAAGTTGTTAATCTTAGATACTTAAAATATAACAGATGGTATACACATATGAAGCAACATATTTGAATTTTAAATACTATAATAAACAAATTATCTTAAAAAATATTAAAATACAAGATTAAGTCACGTAAATTTAACAATAAATGCAATTTATCAATAAAAATTTATGCGCAAGGGTTTTATGGATAGTTAATTAAAAATCCATTCTCTGAAATTAAAAAGTTTTAAAATAGGGTTTCATTTATAAAAGTGTTTTTATCCTTGGGGTCTCCTCTTAGTAAAGTGAGGGTTAATTATAGTCTTTAATCTCCAGTGTTAACTTTTACATACATAAATTGTAAACACTTACTTCTCTTACTTTATAAATAATTATTCTGTAATTGTAAACATTGTTAATACGCTATATGGATGATATTGGTAACCAAAATAGAAATAATGCATGTGTAATTTTATTTTACTTATATCAGAATATAAATATTTATGCTGCATCTAAATTATTTTTCGATTGCTAAAAGTAGAATATAAATTTTTAAGGTGATGCTAAACCCCAATTAAAAATTTTTTTAATTCAATTCTCAATTTTGAGAAAATATCTCTCTGGAAGGTTGTAGTTTTTCATTGGGACAATAACATTCTAGATAGATATTTACGCATGGTTTTTAACATAATATATTAGGTATCAGTAAATTGAAATTATTTAATATAATTATATTCTAATCAGTCGCAAAACGAACAATACTTTTTTATTTATTAATATAATGTATAGTAATGTAAGGCAACAAAATATTTTGACTGTATCATTCCACCTAGTAGAGCTATAATGTGTTAGCTAGAGCAAAAAAAAGGTTAGCTGCTATATCAAGAATATTTAGTGCAGTCGACAAAACTTATATGTATGTAAATACGTGGATATGCATTTTTTAATTATAAACACGACGATAAAGACGTCTCTAGCACAAAATAATAAGTGCGATTTTACAGATAATGAGCAAAAAAATCATAAAATCGCCAAAATGAAATACTATTCCAACTCAATTCTGCGTGAACAACGAACCCCCGATAATCCCCTCAAGCGACCAACGATCGCAAATCGTACGCAAAGGCGGGGCAGATGCGATTCCAGTTCCACTCTTTCTCCCACCTACATGACTCCTGATTCTGCCGCATGACCCCGCTCCTATTTCCATGCAACAGCCAGCAGCCTAAATACCATCTTATTTACAGCTATGTACCGGCGCGTCGTCGACTGTTTCTGCTGTCGCTCCAACGACCAAAGCGCCGATACTAAATGGTTTACGACACGGTGCTGTAGAGCCGGCGCTGCAGTAAACGTACTACCGAGAACTACCCAGACGTCGCCAGGCTACGCAGGTGTAGGCAGCGCTTGCTGGGGGGAGGGGGGTATTAACCGTCACGCTCACTGCGGATCATTGCCTTGTGATGATTTTGCTTTGTTCAGAAATGGTATTCTGACTTTTGTTATTGCAGGGCGGAGAAGGGATTTCCTGACCTAGAGAGCAATGTAGGTCACTTGTATTTCGGATACTTAGCTTGCTTTTATGCGATACATAGTGATTTATTTGACTGTTTAATTAATTTTAAGAATCTTACTGAGTTTTCGAATCATGCATATTATAAATAAACTTTCTTGGGATTTAATGTTTTTTATACCTACAATAAAGTAAAAATTATTTATATGAATTTTGGTATACATTTTTACAAATAGTATACATATAATATGTATTAAATGTTATAATAGCAAGTAACCTTATTACGATATGGCGGGGCATAATTAAAGAAATTTTAAACGATTTTTTCTCCATTAATCGAGTAAGAAAAAAAATCTTAAATGTGAATGTAGAATCGAGTTCTACATTAAGAATGAACTAAAACGTAAACTATTTTTACTTTTGATTTTACACAATATTTTTCTTGAATATAATGAAAAATATATTTAACAATATATGTAACAAGTTATTTTATTAACACTTAAAATGATAAAAGTACTTTTAATTTAGCTTTATTGTATAATGGTGCGACACATTATCTCATATATCTGATAAACGAAGCTGGTGAATTTATATAGAAAATTCTGTAAATTAAGAGGATAAATAAAAAATAAAAAATAAATAAATAAATGAATAATAAATATTTATTACATGTGAATTTGAACAATTTTTTTAGCATTTTTAGCCAGTTTATCTAAATATCACTTAACTAATTGTTAAAGTGATTAAAATTAACAACTTAAAGTTAATTGTAGAAATATTAATTAATGCTAGGTAGTTGTTATGGTTAATACATTTTAAAGAAATTTTTAAAAAATAATGTAAATATTCAGCATGTTTTAATCTTATAAAAAATGAAAGTGGGTATCTCAATTTTTTGATATTTAATTTATTAGTTCTACAAAAGTTCAGTTCTCAAAATTCCTCAGATTAGTTTGAGAATTCTAAAAAGACATTAAAATAGGAAAAAACGAGATAAGTCTAGGATAAAAAAAATCCCCATTGCCTTCATCGATTCTTATCAGCGCGCTATTAGCTGCATTTCGTCAAAAACACAATGACATACACGCATTATTTGACTCGATAATACACAAACACAGTCCGAGAAATTTGCGTAACGATGCAATAATCTCGAGTGAAAATCGAAGGGCTCTTTACAACATTCGTGCATAGAATACGCATCGGCTATTCGTCAGCGATGCCGCGGCGATATTATCCACCGTAGCAGTCGCCGAACGAGCCACGCGCTAATATCTCATATACGTATCAAAACGAGTTTGCGATTTTTATGGGGCTTCTAGGCCCCCCTCGAAAACGCCGGCCACTTAACTTCGGAATTAGCTTGCTCATTAGTTGCCTGTTACGCATAAAAACGCACTCGTTAAATGAAAGCCACTGTCGCAGTGCACGGAGTGTATGACTACGTTGGCTTATGAGAAAGCATTCGAGTAGTCGACGCATGCGTTTTTCTAATGGCTTCGTTAGTGTCGTGAGTAAAACGACGAGAACCGTAAGTGGTTTTTAGATAACGTGATTTTTTTTATTTTTTCGGTTTCGCAAAACTATCAGTCAATCTGTAGTATGACGTTGTTTATGAAATATCAGAATATTAATATGTAAATAACGTATACATACGTAATATGTAGAAAAATTTTAATTAACATATTACCCTTGATTTCCAGTGTTACCATATATGAACTGCAAAGATCATTTTTCCTGCTTTATAAGTAAAATATTCTATAATTAAAAATGTTTTCAAAAATGTTACGTGATCCCAAAAATAAAGCCAATCCAAGATACATAAGTAATATCATTTAATTAATATTTATGCATTAGTATTAAAATATACCTATCTTTAAACAGTATATATTTACTTAAAAATTCGAAATTGCAACTTACTAAAAGTAGAGTACTTTGATTTAATCAATTTTTGAAAAAAATAATCAATGGAGTAATAAAATTATTTGTATAATCTAACAGTGTTGTAATATAGCGATACACTTAGACATCATTCTTTCATCATAATTTATTTGAATTGTATAACAAACGAATCTAATTTTTTAAATTTTTTTCATTAATATTACGTATTATGTGTATATAAAGAATCAAAATAATTAATTTTTGTATATAAATTCCTTTACAATAATAAGAAATTAATAGATTATTAATTAGGTACGCGCAAAAAAAAAATATTGGTAATCGTATTAATAATTACTGTCAATGAATTTCTTACGTAAATATGTATCTATAAAAGTCGTATAAAACACTGTAACAAATTTACATTATATATTAACAGTGCTTATTATTGTAATTTATAATTTATCATATACAATAAATAAACCTGTTTATAAATAATCTTAACCGCGCACCATTGCAACCTATCAACTCCACACTATTCTCACATAATATACACACCTATTCAAAACCTTTTGAATCACGCAATCATCACAACCCACGATAAAGCTCCATCACCCTCCTTCCCCTCCCTCTCCAAAAAACCCCAACCTGAAAAACCTCACCTCCATCGATCCCCCCCCCCCCCTAACAACCTTATCGAAATATAAAGATTTCAAGGTCGAGCTCTTGCTCTCGTCCCTCGCGTTGTCATCGTTATCTGCGCCATTCATCCCTCGCACCCCTTTCTCACCCCCCCCGCACCGGTCCTCTAACCTCGCGCGATGCCTCGCCGAGCTGTCTTGTCGCGGGGATGTCGTCGCGCGCCGGCATACCTCAACCCAACACGCACGAACCTACACCACCAACCGGGGGGTCGTCGTCGCTGCTCGCTTGCGCAACGGATGATATATTATCGGACGCTGTTTGCACTTTGACAACATCACGCGCTCGCGGGGCATAAAAACGCTGACTCATTTAAAGCGGCCCCCGGGATTGCGCGCGTGCTCTCTCTCTCTCTCTCCTCCATCTATATTCTGTCTCTCGCGCTTTATCTCGCTTCCACTCTTTCTCTCGGCGAGAGCACGAGTCGGAGCTTGCGAGCGCTCCGGAGATCGGCCCGCGCTCCGTTTTACCCCTCGCGGCTGCCGCTGTAGCGTCCCTGTTGGATTGTATATATGTATATCGGATGCCTCGCCGCGTTTCTTTTTTCTCTTCTTGTTTTTATCGTCTCTCTTGCTCTCTCGGCATCGTCGTCGTCGTCGTCGTCGTTTCGTGGCTCTATTTTCTTCCGCGCCAACGGCGAGCGCGGACTCATCCTCCACTGCAAGCTCTCTCTTTCTCTCTGTCTATATTTTCTTTGATTAAGGTATATTCATAGTGAGATATCGCGGACATGACTGCGGTTGGGTCTAAAAATGACCCGAAATTATTGAACCCAATCAAACTCAAAACTAGAGCTAGCCGAACCTTACTCGACCTGATATTTTATATTCAATTTATAAGCTTTGATTTGTACTTGCTCCGAAACTTATTTATAATTAAATATTACACTTTTTATTATAAAATGGACTATTCTGTTTTATAACTAAGAATTTGAAGTTCACGAAATAAGCAAAGAATTTTATTTCAGTTTCATAATGCACAGATAAAAATTTAAATAACTCCCATGAATGTACAAATCTTTTTGTTACATTTGGCAAAAAGTTACAGAAAGAAAGACTTGCTGTTACTCTAAGGTAACTAGATAAAAAAAAGCATACATTACAATTAACGATAATTATCATAATTCTAAATGTATTGATAATGAAAAAAATCAGAAAATTTTGCTGCTTATCCAATATGTATATTATATTTGAAAGTTTATAACGATGACAATATATTTCTTATCGACTTCAGGTCCCTGAAATCTCACTATGAATCGACCCTTAGGGCACTACTCCTTCTGTGTACCTTCTCTCGTTTTTCTCGCTCTGTCTTCTTTCCTTCTTATTCTTTTTGCTGCTTTCTTCATCTGCTTTTTCGTCTTCCTCGCTTTGCTCTCACGCTTTTTCTACCGGCAGTGCGCAGCCCTACTTCGTCTCTCTCTCTCTCTCTCTTTCTCTCTCTCCCTGGCTCTCTCTCTCTCTCTCTCGCTCTCCCTCCCTCCCTCTCTCTCTCTCTATCTATCTATCTATCTTTCTCTCGGTCTTTCACTAGCTAGAATTCAACGCCACCCTTCGACTTTTCCACCCTGCTTCTGCACCTTCGCCTTCTTCTTTTTTCGTTCTATATACAGAGGCTCCTAACGCTCCGGTTATAATTGCGATTCTTCGTATAATTTTTATTAAGACTAATTAATTGCAATGGCTTGTATAATTCAGTTCGGTAACTGCGCGTTATTTGCTCCGCCGAGAGCGTAAAAGGCGCGCAAGATAAATTAGTTGATGGCGCTGCTGCTGTTGCTGCTGCTCGAGGTCGTTTTTTCTTAAATGTGCGGTTGTGCGTTTGCGTTGTCGAGAAAAGCCGGTGTCACTGCGCTGCTGGAATGTTTTGAATAATTGTTGAGGTTTGCGCGAGTACGACGCAGCTAAACAATTTCAAGGATTTATGTCTTTAATGCGATAAAACTAGGTTAGTTTTACTGGGTGGTGATTAATGTATAACAAAAGTGTTAAGCAAATATTCCTTTGGTTAAAAATTTTTATTTCTGATTAAAATTGATAAAAGTTATATTTTATATATAATTTTTAATAAGTTTACTACAGTAGTACCTATTACTTGAAATAAAAGATTAATTGAATAAAGAGAAACAACATATCAAACAATATTTGTTACACTGCAAAATAATTTAGTGAATTCAAATTCTAATTTGCCATAATACTGCCAAGAAATACCTTCATATTAAATTAATATACATTTATTTTTTTTAATGTTTTGTTTATACAATAGTAAATATTGTATACTAAAATTAATTTAACATTTTTTATTTAAATGAACTGAATTTACATTTAATCATACTATCTTACAATACTCTTTTACAATATTTTTATTTATATAAATCACACTTTTGAAATAATACAAAGAAACGTTATCCATTAGCTACATATTCCTCGAAGATGTATATTTTTTGTCAAAGTAGCGTACAGCATCAAAGTAGTAAATATCAAGCTTAATCATACGGCATCATGCTCCGGCGCTATTTTTCTCGCATTCACACTTGCCATGTAACGTCGAACCCTCCTATGTAGCAGGAACCAGAGCGAGCTGAGAGAGCGGAAACGGGATCACGGGCAAAAAGTTGATTGCTGGAAAAGAATTAGCGGAAGAAATACGAAACACACAAGAGCGCGGGCGAGATGTATCTCCGCCCATCGTCTCGGAATTTTTTTCTACAGGCGCGCGTGCGATCTCTTTGTTTGCTTAAGTGTATCAAGGAAATCGAGCTACTGATAGTTATATGATATGAATAATGGAAGATTTGATAAATAATTTTATTGTTAATTAATTAATTGAAGAGACAGACCAGTCAAAAGTTATTAAATATTATTTGAAAATTGGTTTTTAAAAAACAGTACTTTCATACTTTATAACTAATTTTGACAATAATTATTTTTAAGTGTAAGTGAAAAGAATAAAATTATGTTCAATATTTATTGTAATAAAAAAAAAACAATGAAAAATAATGCTCTATAGTTACAAATAGAATAATTTTATTTCTCACCTCTTATACTTAAACATTCTTCTTAATTGTGAATCGAAATATATTTGGGTTCATAAGTTAATTGGGGTGGGGGTAAAAATTTTGAAAAATAAAAATTGGAAAAGGTAAATTTACGAAAGTTAAAGTTTTGAAAATTCAGATTAGGAAATAAAATAATACCTAAAATGAAAAATTGTAATTTAATATTTAACGAAAGGGAAAGCATAGCAAAAATAAAAGTATGAAAATAAATTATTTTGAAAAATAATTAATTGGAAATAATGTAATTTTGAAAAATTAAAATTGAAATTCTTTATTTTCATTGAATTCTTGACAATTTCCATTAAAATAAGAATTATCCTTATTAATTTTACTAAATATTAAAAAAGAAAATATAAGTACGTTCTTGTAACAATTATTTATCATATGTTATTTATATAAGCTTGGCATGTTTGATTATCGATAATAATTAATGAGCATTATAACGTCTCGTAATATAAATTTAAGATCGCAATTATTAGAAAATGTTTCCACCTCTAAAGTAGCATTATAAAACGTTTCCTACAAACCATCCATCTACCTGATGATGACTGACAAGTGCAATAATAATTGCAATGATTACAAGCGATAATCGCGATAAAACCTAATCAAACGTTTCAAATAAATCCCAAGAATGTTACCATTAACTGCAAAAGTCTGCGAGGCGAGAAAAAACTCCCCCAGTACGTAGACGCGCGCACACACAGCCACGCGAAAAAGTGACAAATAGACAAAATGCAATAAGGGGCGCGCGCGGGAAAAAGTCCCGCGCGAGGACGTCCGAACCCATAATAAAACTGCACGGCCGAGATAGAGAGCGATAGACACACATAAGAACGAAGAATATACGAGGTATAAGCGCACGTATAGGTTATAGAAGTGCGAGGCGGCAGCCATGTACGGCCAAGAAACGTCCTGACAGGATGACGCCGATCAATCTCCCGGGCGCGGCGGCCGCAGCGTTCGAATCCCGTGCAGCGCGAGAACTCATCTAACCTTCGCCTTTTTCCCTCTTATCCTCTCTCGTCCTCTTCTTCTTCTTCTTCGTCTCGTCACCCCCGCGGGCGCCGATTGGATTGACAGTCGCGCACGCTGCCTTTTTGCTGCCTACATACATACACACGCCGACACCTATATAACAGCCGCCGGCCAGCTCTCCCGCTTTTTTTTCCCTTTCGCAATCGCCGGGCCTGCAGAATAGATATATATATATATATATATATATATGCGCGCGTATCCGAGCAGGAGGAAAATCTGGGATATGCGTCTTTTTTTCTTTATTCTTTTCTTTCAAAATATAGGAGGAATATCGCGCGCTTATCAGTAGCTGGCGAGCGCAGGCATGTTGCAAAGTCGCTCTTGCCTTGGATGTCGCAGGTGACATGTGTATGCGCGCTCGCGTCTGTATCTCTCTATCGAAACGACAAGAAAATGTCAAATGGGCCCTCGGGCGATTCGCGCGTCGTTGAGTCGCTCTTGTGACGGTCGTTTGGGGGGAGCCGCCTCGAAAATCGAAATAACGGCCACGAGGAAGAAGTCCGCCGCGGCGATGAGACACTTGCTGCACACGCGTCGCATAGGTGAAAGTAAGTCGCGATATTGGAGGGTCTTTTGTAAAAGCGATCGTTGGCTCAGTTGTCGATGGATTTCTGAGCTTTGAGCACTCGCGGTGGTCTTTTACATGGAGTAAATAGGCTGAGCTTGAAGGGGAGATTGAAGTTGCGGCGTCGGCGCGAAGTGAAAAAGTTGCCGCTACGTAGTTGGATTTATCGAGATTTTTTGTGCTGTTTGATAGGTAAGTGTATCTATAGTTTAATTACAGTTCGGGTGGGGGTAATGTTTTTAAAAATATTATTTTGAATAAAAAAATTTTGAATTTAAATTTATGGAAAGGTTAATTTATGAAAACAAAATTATTGGAAAGATAAAATATTTAATTAAAAATTTTTGAAATTTTAATCTATGAAAGTATAAAATTATGAAACCAAAATTTTATAAACCATATATTTTGAAAAAAAAAATTTTGAAATAACAATTTTTTAAGTATAAGGATAATTATTATTTTAATAGAAATTGTCAAGAATTCAATAAAAATAAAGAATTTCAATTTTAATTTTTCAAAATTACATTATTTCCAATTAATTATTTTTCTAAATAATTTATTTTCATACTTTTATTTTTTCTATGTTTTCCCTTTCGTTAAATCTTAAATTCCAAATTTTCATTTTAGGTATTATTTTATTTCCTAATCTGAATTTTCAAAACTTTAACTCTGGTAATTTTACCTTTTCCAATTTTTATTTTTCAATATTTTTACCCCCACCCATAGTATATATTTATAAAATATAGATAATATAGTTCAACCGCGGTAATTCGAACATCGATAGATCGAAATGTCCGATAGTTCAAAGTCAGAGTCCGAGTTTTTCCATTTCATATCTCGACCCATGTAAAATTACATCGATAAATCGAAATTGCGAAATTTTTAAACATCGATAATTCGAAATTTTTCATCTCCTTAAGTATACAGCATCTTATAGAAAAACGTATTTCATTACATCGATAATTCAAAGTGTCAACTATCATGTATTCTACCAAATACTAGTCAGTTTTATTTGTTTACATTCTTACAAGCAATGTGAAAACTGTATTATTATTATTTCATTTTATTTCATTTCCTCGATGCCAGTGTGCGACGTACATTCGCAGTGATTTCTGAATTTCAAATTATCGAGGTCCGACTGTATAAAACAGAATATTTGGAAAACTTAATCAATTGCAAAACGGTTTCTCAAAAAATATGCGATGTCTTTTATAAGCAAAGCTTCAAACGGTTTGCATAAAATAAAGAATGAATCTAAATAAAGATAGTATATGGTTTCAGTAAATAGTTTATGTTTAGATTAAAAATTTCAAATATTTAAGCTTTTCTTTAGAAGAACCACCTCAATCCACTTAAGTTTTTGCAAAAAAAAATAATTTGACATTTATTAATGTTGTAGAAGTAATACTACTCAATCTTTTTTTGTTCCATTGCAAAGGTATAGTATATGTCAATAAAACTTAAGCAAAAAACTAATTTAAAATTTATATATTCAATTTTATGATATATATTTTATGGTAAATAAGGCTTAGATGATTTTTACGTAGAACTGGCAAAAAACAAGTACAACGTTATCGGTGCCAAAACGAATTATTGCAATTATTTGCACTTAATAATGCAAATACAAGTCTTATTTGAAAGAAACTTTAATGTATTACTTTTTCTTTTAAGTATCCCTATAACGTTACTTACAAATTATTGCAACTATTTTTTTGCATCCAGAAAGCTATAGTTGTGGTTTTAGTTGTTCTGCAGAAAATCTATCAAAGGCATTTGTAACTAACCATTTACAATGCAGTTGTAAGCATTAATTATAAATGGTCTTTGTGCTTAAATGTTTATATTAAATAATAAATGTTGTGTAAATAACTTTTCAAACAGTATTAAAGATTTCTTTTATATTTTTATGAAATACAATCAATGACAACTTAAGTCTACTTAGACGGTTATTTTACAAAACGTTTTCTCTTATTTATTAAATTTAATCGAATGTCAAAAACCAATATTCTTCAAATAATTTAGTACATAACCTACTGCAATCTTGAGCTATATTCTTTATTTTACTCATCAATAGAAAAAATAAACATACATTCAACGTATTGTTTACGTTTCTCCCGCGACACGCGCGCTTACCGGCGGCAGTGGCACAGCCAACCATCCGCGAACAACGCATTCTCAAAAACAAATGATACGCCAAAATTTACATCATCCCATTCCCCGAGCGCTTACACCCTTTCAAACATCCCATCAAACAAACCAACATCCCCGAATCCCCAGCGAGAGCCTCGTCATCTGCACGTAGACCATGGACGCATTCGCCAAAGCAGCGGTATCTGTCAATCGTAAATCGTCGGCGGGAAATTTTCCAGGTCCGCGGCATCGCGCCATGTGTAATCTCCATAGTCTAGACTAGGTAATCATCCCTCTCTCTACCTATATCTCGCTCTCTTTTCTTAGCCTATCCGGATCGCCGGTGTCGTCGTCGCGTCGGGGTGGGGGGGGGGGAGGGTGCATCTCATTCGTCGCCGTCTCGGGCCCACGCCCGCACCACACCAGAGCTACGAGTAGACAGAGGAGTGGGGGAGAGACGAATTCTTCAAGAACCCCCGCAATCGGCGGCAGCAGGCCCCGACGGTGCGCCGTCGGCGGTGCCGCCGACAACCTACCCCGATCGTGTACGAATGAAGAGGGAAGAAGAGGGAAGAAGAGGGAAGTGGAAGGGCGCGCCGAAGTCCTCCCTGATACGAGGGGTCATCGATCGATAGGATCGACGGGCTGTCATTGGCCGAGTGTCCGGCCGCCGGGTCCTATAAAAGCTGGCGCAACCGGTCTGTGTGATGTCAGTAACAGAGCAAACTGGTAAGAGTGGACAGCTACTAGCAGCTAATACAGAAGCTATAGCTACAGTCACTAGTATTGACACTAGTATTGTTCAGTTACATTGACAACGTGTACGTTACGTGGGAGTGTAGACTCAGTGAAAAGTATACTCAACAATCCGAGGAAGATGACTTTCCTGGAGATCGGTCAGCGCGTGTTGGGCGTCAATGATATTCTGCAGGTGGACGGGCACGTTTACACCCTTGAAGCCGTATACCCAATATCTCCATCCAGTGTCAGCTCGGCGAATTCGGCGTCGAGCTGGAGTGTGTATGATGAGAGTGGAAACACTGTGATTGTGCTGAATCAAGAGCAGCTGAAAGAGTTGCAAGTAGTGGTGCCGGTACAGGCGCAAGAAGTGGCGTCGCAAGAGCAGCGGCAGCAAGAGCTGCAGCAGCAAGAGCTGCATCAGCAAGAGCAGCGGCAGCAAGAGCAGCGGCAGCAAGAAGAGCAGCGGCAGCAAGAGCAGCGGCAGCAAGAAGTGCAGCGGCAGCTAGAGCTGCGGCAGCAAGAGCTGCGGCAGCAAGAGCTGCGGCAGCAAGAGCAGCGGCAGCAAGAAGAGCAGCGGCAGCAAGAGCAGCGGCAGCAAGAAGTGCAGCGGCAGCTAGAGCTGCAGCAGCAAGAAGTGCAGCGGCAGCTAGAGCTGCAGCGGCAACAAGAGCTGCAGCGGCAACAAGAGCTGCAGCAACAAGAGCAGCAGCGACAGCTAGAGCTACAGCGGCAGATGGAGCTGCAGCGGCAGCTGGAGCAGCAGCAGCTGGATCTGCAGCAGCAGCAAGAGCAGGAACAGCAAAAGCAGCAGCAGCAGCAGCAACTGTTGTATGCTAGGACGGATAAGGCGACCAAGAGGCGGTCTCTTGATCAGCAACAACAGGAACCAGCGCCCAAGAGACTGTGTAAGAAAGGTTAGTTTTGAATTTGATTTTTTGTAGATTTTGTTGTGATAGATAAAATTGGTTAATTGACTTGTAATTGATTTTATTCATAACTAAAAGTTCAAAAATGCAACTGTTTATTTTTATTTTATTAAATTGATTTTATAATTTAATGTTTTAATAGATTTTATTTTAAAACATACTTTAACACCATAAAAAATATTAATTTAATCGATAATAATGTTATAAAAGATTGTAATAAAATAATAAGTTTCAATATACGCAAATAATTATTTTTAATGTTTAAATTCAATGTAAATTAATACTGTTGTAAAATAAATAGGATTTAGGTATGCAAATAATATTATTGATAAAAAAAATTTTATTAACAAATCGTTAATAAAAGCTACCTGTTCATAGGTCCGGTGTGTATAATAACTTAATAATTAACTTACAATCTAAGTAAAACTAAAAAAAAAACTAACTTAAAACCTAAGTGTCCAAGTACATATTTGTCTTGGATAAAGTAACAGTGACTTGTTGATGTTTATAATATATTCGTACTTATCCATTTTTTTAATTTTTTCTTATTATAAATCTTTGATATGTCTAGTATTTTAAGATTTATATTAATTGTTGGTAAGCAGTTATAAACTTGTATTGCTCTAATGTGATTACTCTTATCACTTACAGCTTTTGAACATTTTGGTGGTATAATAAGTTTATTTCTGGTTTTGCTTTTAGACGTTAAGTATAAATTCTTGAGTTCATTATAATGATACGATACACATTCATAAGCAAAAATTTGTTTTAAATTTAATGGGTTGTCCTGATTGAAACTATTTTTATTAACAATTTTTAGGATTCTATTCTGAGTCTTTTGAAGTAACTCCAGATTGTTTCTGTATGCACCACCCCAAGCTATATTTCCATAAGTAATTATACTATGAAAAAATGCATAGTATATTATCTTAAGTGTATCAGATTGCATGTATTTTGACATTTTGTAAAGTATAAATAATATATATTTTGTTTTCTTTATTATATATTCAATATGTCTGTCCCATTTTAGATTGTAATCAAATACAATACCTAGATATTTACAATATTCTACCCTACAAATTTTAGTACCCTGTATTTTTATGTTCATATCTTTAGGAACACTATCACAGTAATTGCCAAATGTTATGTAGGTTGTTTTATTTATATTTAAAGATAGTTTGTTCAGAGCTAACCAATTAGCTATATCATCCAAGTACTTATTCATTTTGTTTTCAACTTTTTCCCAGGTATCATCAGATGCTATAATTGCTGTATCATCAGCATATGAGATAGTGCTGTCAGTTCTATTTATTAATAAATCATTAACGTAAATTATGAATAGAAGTGGTCCTAGTATAGTACCCTGGGGAACACCTGTGTCTATTGTTTCATATTGACTTTCTGTTATTCCAATTCTAACTTTTTGTCTCCTATTGCTTAGATAATTCATTATTAATTTATGTGCTTTACCTCTTATACCATAATTATATAATTTATCTAATAAGATAGAATGGTTTACAGTATCAAACGCCTTAGCTAAGTCTAGGAATGTGATTGCTATTGGTTTGCTTTTGTCTAAATTGCTATATATTTCTTTCGTTATATAACTAAGAGCATCTTTAGTACCTTTATTTTTTACAAATCCATATTGATTGTGAGTTAATAGTTTAAATTTATCAAAAAATTCTTGTAATCTTACAAAAACAATTTTTTCTAGAACTTTTGCTATATTTGAGATTAAGGATATGGGCCTATAATTTGATATTTCCATTTTGTTTCCAGCTTTAAAGATAGGTACTACCTCAGCTGTTTTCAATGATTCAGGCCATATTGATTTTTCTAGACATATATTAAATATATGAGTTAATGCATTTACGATTAGATTTGATAGTATTTTCAAAGCTTTTGTTGGGATTTTATCAACACCGCCATTTTTTATTTTCATATTTTCAATTATTTGTAAAATTTCAAAATTATTAGTTGGTTTTATAAAAATAGAGTTGCAATTCATGGGTGGTAGTTTTAATATCTTACCCTGCGGAATATTAATTTTATTACTTAAATTCATTCCTATTTTGCAAAAATATGAGTTCATTTGATTGGCAATTTTTGTAGGGTCATCTATTATTTCATCGTTATTCATTATTATTTTATTAATTGTATTATTATTTTGCGATTTAGTACCCAGTTTACTTTTTATATGTTTCCATAGTTGTTTGGAATTATTGCTACTTTTTATTATTAAATTTCTTTCATGCTTAGTTTTAGCTTCTTTAATAATTTTATCAAGACTCTTTGTGTAATTCCTATATTCTAATTTTATTCTTTCGTTATTAGGTTCATTACGCATTTTGACATATAATTGTCCTTTTCTTTCACATGAGATCATAATAGCTTTAGTGATCCAATCCTTTCTTGGTTTATTCTTATTATTTTTTCCATTTTTGAACACATATTTAGATTTTTCTAAACAGTCTTGTATTTCAGTTATTAAAGTTGTTGTAGCTTCTTCAGGATCATGCATTGATTCAATTATATTCCAATTTTTCATAGCAGCTACTCTGCGTAGTTTAATGTAATCATACTTATAGCAAATATTTTCTTTATTTAATGTTTGTGAATTGTTTATTTTTATAAATAATGGATAATGATCTGTAAATGGTATTAAAAGTTTGAAGGATTTGGTGTCTAGAGATTTGGTTTTTATATATATGTTATCAATGCATGTGCCTTCTCCACTATTATCATTTGGTCTAGTTGTATATATAAACCCAGGGTAAAAACCCTTTTCAAGCATATTATTTAAAAGTTCCTGACTGTTATGATCTTCTTTCATAATGTCAATGTTAAAATCATCAATAATTAAATGATTTTTTATATTTTTTTTGCCGTTCATATATGATTTTAAGTTGGAAATGAGTTCAGTACATGATAGATTATGACATCTATATAATGTTGATATTTCAAGAGAAATACCTTTATTTAGTGTTATTCTTGTATTTAATATTTTCAATTTACCAATTTCAATTGTTTCGGTTATTTCTGTTACGCAATCTTTTATATATACAACTACTCCTATTGAATACTATATTGAAACTTATTATTTTATTACAATCTTTTATAACATTATTATCGATTAAAATTCGTATTTATATCAAGCGTGTATAATCTCGGAGTAAGAGAAATATTAAAGCGTTAAAAAAATGCCTCGGGGTACGTGTAAATTAGCTCGAAAGAAGTCGCATGGAGTTTGAATTCCTAGCAACCAAGATAGCTCGAGCCGTGTGTCATAACAACCTGTCACAACACCTGTCCTATCTTAAAGGACAATAGATTTCAACATACATACGTCAATTCTTGGAAATTTTATTTGTTTCAATATAATGTTTACAATGTATTTAAAATATTACATCAAAATCATAACTTATTAATAATACATTTCATGATTACATTTCTTTTTTTTTTTTTTTTAAATAATGTCAAAAATTGAAGAAATTTCGCCTTTTTTCCCTCTATTCTCCTTTTTCTAATTTTGCGGTTTTATACTTCCGCCGGAGATTACTTTGAACTAATCGTTTTGCTTGTAAATTCGCGGCAAATCGTTTAATCCCGTATCAGTAGCGCGGCACCCGTGGCTTTGTGCCTCGCCCGCAGCGAGAACAAAAGGCTCCTCCTGGGACGGAGCAGGTCTCCCGCTGCGAAATCCTCCGCAAGAGTTTTGTATTACCGCGCGCGCCGGCGACATTAGTAATTCCCTCCCACTTGACACGCACGCACGATAGATTCTCACCTTGTTTTGCCAATGGAAAATCAAAATCTTATCCTCTCATGGCTCTCTTATCATTTCAATATTTTTGTTTATCAATTCAAGTCTTTTATAATTTTCTATTTACCGCGTCGAATATCAACTTATAAACTTAAATTAATAATTATAAAATTTTCGTCATAAATGCTAAAAAATATTTATTTGTTACAAATATTATTTTTTATATTTTATTTAATACATTTACTCGCAAAACTTACTTAAAAAATAGCTGAATATTTTTAGCAATGATTAACAATAAAAATTCAATGGCAAAATAAGATATTTTATTAAGTAATCTAATAATATCTCACAAACAATTTACTAATCAACCAATTCTTCTTTACAGACAAACAGCAGAAGAAAACCGGCAAGCGCACGCGCACCGCGTACACATCAATGCAATTGGTTCGGCTCGAGCGTCAGTTCACGAACAGCAAGTACCTGTGCCGTGCCGTGCGCGTCGAGATCTCCAATGATCTCACGCTCTCCGAGCGTCAAGTCAAGATATGGTTCCAGAATCGCCGCATGAAGTGGAAGAAAGAGAAAAAAGCTCGGCAAGCAGCAGAGCTAGCCGCCTCTAAATCCGCGAATAAGGCCGCGGCATCCACGAGCGAAGCGTCCACCAGTAGAAACAACATCAGTAGCAACGACGATGCATCTAGTATGCCGCCCCAGCAACCACAGCAGCATTCGCCCCAGCAGCCACAGGAGCAGCCGCCCCAGCAGCCACAGGAGCAGCCGCCCCAGCAGCCGATTCAGACCGTGTCGGTACAGCCGACGTATGGGAGTGACTACTATTCAGAGTCCGATAATGCTCAAAACCATATGCATTATCCAAATACAAGGTAGATATGAGTTTTATATTGATTCTTTTATTTTTCATTTCTTGCGACGTTTAACTTAAAACAAATTATAATTACTTTTGCTCAAAATCAATGATGACAGTTTTTATGTTTATTTCTTGTGTTTTGTTAATGCACATTATTGAATTTTATACTTGGAAATATAAAAGTAATGATAAAAACTATACATAATTCCATTAAAAATAAAGAGTAACAGTTCTATAATTCATAAATAGTCCAAAAATTAATTCATTAAATTTTCTTTAAATATAAATATTCTTACTTTTAAAATTCAAAAAGTTTTAAGAAGCCTCTCTTCCTCTGCTTACCACCTATTTCCAAATAAGTATCAAAAAATCAAACGAAAACCTAGCACATCTCTAACCAACTTCTTTATTCGTATTACAGAAACCACTACCAGACTCAGCACCAAGAAACAAGCCATGTTGAGTACCAATACAACCCCTACAGCCAGTATCAGTACCAGTACTGGCAGACCCTGCCGTCCCAGTCACAGTGCCAGAGCTCCCACATGCCGTACGCGTATGCGTCCGCCAGTGACGGAGAGCAGACGTACACCCAGCTGGGGCAACTAAATTACGCGTCCCAGTCGTCGTCGAGCGCCTACTTGGCGAGCAACCAGCCCCAGCAAATGAATTACGCGTCCCAGTCGTCGTCGAACGCCTACTCGGAGAGCAACCAGCCCCAGCCGCTGAATTACGCGTCCCAGTCGTCGTCGAACGCCTACTCGGAGAGCAACCAGATCCAGCAGCTGAATTACGCGTCCCAGTCGTCGTCGTACGCCTACTTGGCGAGCAACCAGCCCCAGCAGCTGAATTACGCGTCCCAGTCGTCGTCGAACGCCTACTCGGAGAGCAACCAGATCCAGCAGCTGAATTACGCGTCCCAGTCGTCGTCGTACGCCTACTTGGCGAGCAACCAGCCCCAGCAGCTGAATTACGCGTCCCAGTCGTCATCGAACGCCTACTTGGCGAGCAACCAGAGCGACTCGATGCCGAATCTCGAGCCCTGGATCGGTCTGAATACCGACCCGGCAGGTAACGCCTCGACGAACACTGGCAGCATTGAAGAACAACGCGCTTTGGAGGAGGCAATACGCGCCGACGTGGGGCTCCCGCAGATATTTCTCGACATGTCTTTTTAGGTTTAAGAAAGGGAGCTTTCTGTTCGATGCGTGTAAATATGTAGATTTATAAATTATAATGTACGCGAATTTCTCGAGAAGTGATGGAGCGATTTTCGTAAAGCCATCTGCGTTTAGCTTCATATTTTTTAAGTGCGAAGTATATTTTAGACTTATATATATATATTTTTGGACTATATAATAAACGACATAACATTTATTTCATGCAAATTTTTATTGATTCATACAACCCCAAATAATTCATGATTAAACGATAAATACAGTTATAAAAAAAAAACAATATTTATTAAATATTTTTACTACGTAATATTTTGAAAGCGAAAAAGAATGATAAGATTATTTAAATGAAAATACGACAGCATCCTTTTGAAGTGACTTAAATGTTGTACTAGGACAGCTATCACTACCTCCAAGTATATTTAACTTTAAAATTAAAGTTAAATAGTAAGATCTATTAAATAAAATCGCAATAAATAAAATGCAAAAATTCAAATCATACATCAAAATTAAGCGAAGAAAAAGAAGCATAACTTCCCCAAGAAATTTAACACAAAAAGAAACTTTCAAATCAGCAATCTCGGTCAGCAGTTTACCCGATTTGCCAGGCAGACGGCCATCAGCTCTAAATTGAATCTTTTTTCTCCCGTTCCCCCCACGGCAAATTACAATAATACGTCACTCTTTTTACACCTGAAAAAGAAGCCCGAACCATTACAGCTCTCGCGCGAGCACGATCGTTTAGCAAGCGCGTCAGATACGCCAGCGTGTATGTATCAGTTTATTGCCGTAACCACGGCGGCGCGCCGCGGCGCTGATACGCGCGCATGTACACACGCACGTGTGCGCGATGGCACGGATAAATGCGCGAGTCATATTTATACACGTGTGTGCACCGTGAGAATGCGAAATAACGGAACTGTCCGCGCTCGCGCGCGATTCACAGTTATCCGTCATGCGGCGATTCGATTTTACGCGTCGCCTGTGTGCAGTGCGCTCCGAGAGAGTTTCGCCATGTACCGGGGTACATTACACGGATTTACAGTTACGGCGATTTTACGAGAGAAGGAGAGGAAGGGAGAAGAGTGGCTCAAAGCGTTTCTTCATCAGATAGCTGGAAGCTTTCCAATTTTTGCCTCGAAAATATTCTTTGAGGAGCTTTAATTTTGAATGGGATTTATTGTTGGAAATAATAACGCGGCTGAAATGTTAAAACTTTTCTGTAATCGTTCGATTAGGTTAATAAACCCTTATTAATTTTTTTCTGAAATAAATACTGAGATTTAAATCAATGAAGTTGTGGACTAACGTATAAACTTCTTCGAAGATTTGATACTTACAGTTTCAGAATTCGATAGGACTTTGAACTTTTCTATTATGAATGATTTGATTGATTTTTGGTAAACCTTTGAGTTTATTACGTTCTAGTCCAAAATTCAATACCTTCATAGTCAAGATCTTAAATACAGATTCCTTTACTGTAAAACAGAATATCATTCTATTAAGAGTCATGGACCCTACGCACGCCAATAAACTGAACTACAATTTCACGGAAGAACTTGAAAACCTCCTCCCGCATAACAAAAGCATCGCTGCGCAAGCATCCCACGCGAAAAGTCTTCCTCATTGCAAATAAGTTTCTAATACGGTGCATATATACGCAGCGCAGTTTTCGGATATATTTGTCAGGGCGGAGTGAAGGGAGAAGGATGATATGAAAGAAAAGCGAACGAGCCGGCGTGGCGGGAGCGCGCGGAGTAAGAAGGGAACGAACGCAAGAGTGTGAGAGAGAGAGAGAGAGAGAGAGAGACAGAAGCATTGAATTCGCGAGGGGTGGTCGGGCACGATATAGAAAGCGAGAGATGCGAGTGAGTGAGAGAGTGAGAGAATCGAGGAGTGGGGTAAGTTTCAGCCATGATTTCCATTCGCCAGCCATCCATCTTGTTTGAGACTGGAAACTGACAGATAGACGTGGATCCGAGTGCCGGTGACGTAGCAAGTCTTCGTGTGACGCGCGCGTATGTAGATATTGTTCGAATTTCTCCACTTATTTTTGCGAGCGAGATTGTTCCGCTTTGTTGGTTTATTTATTGTATGAAATATTAATTTATTTTGAAATTATTAATACTTCAATATACTTACCTATTCAAGCTAAATTTGTCTAATAGTATTATTATTGTAATAATTTTTTAGTATTATATAATAAGTTTCGTATACATTGTTTTTTCAAAATACAAAAATTTGATGCTTGAAGAAGCAGTTTAATAAAATATTTTGATTATACTATTTTAAGATTTTACATAACTAGCTTTTGTAAAAAATAAAATGAATATTTTAAAAGAATTTTAATGGAAAAATTCTGTTGTAATAAAGAGAATACAAAAAAAAACACCGCTGCCAATTCATTACAATGCATAAGACACATGATGTTTGGCATAATATTTAACGTGGTTCCATCCCACAATTAAATAATCATTCCAATAAAAATTAATTCATCTAATATAAATGAGGCGCTTGGATACAAGTGACTTTTTCGGTTGGCCCCCGAATCAGTGTGCAAACAATATTTTTCGGGGCCAAATCGAAAAATCACTTGTACCCCTTGGCAAGTAAGCATCACAAGTGTGAACAACTAACTTCACTTTTTTTCACTCTTCTCCACGTTACCTTTTTTTTAAATTTACTGTTTAAAATAGTGAATATCACTAATTCGCCAGTGAAAATTTCATTATTTCAAAACAGTTGCTCAATGTTCACCATTCCAACTTTAAAAAGTACTACTAATATTTCCATTGAAAGAAATAGGATGTCACTTCACCATCAATTGATAAAATGGCCAAGTTGCAACTGTTTAGAACTTGTTTAGTTATAATTCCGAGGTAGATTTCTTTTTGTAAAAACTTGTATAAGGTATTACAGTTGAAGTCAAATAACAAGTCAGAATAATAGTTTCCGAAGTCCAAAAACTGAATATATATTTACAGGATACGGAATTTATCTTAACCCCTTCAGTCACCATGTCCTTTTAAAAGACACTAACTTTTTCATCTAAAAAATCTATTTTAAATTTTTTTTAGCTTTAAACTATGATATTAGTTAAATATAATGTAATAATAAGCTATTAACTTTATTTGCAAATTATAATGACGATTGTAAGTAATATCAATATAAAAATATAAATTCCTTTTACGGTCTACTATACACTGAAAAAAAAATTTGTTAAATCTAAGTAAACGTTTCCTTGAATCGTACTACGAAAAGATTTACTTAAATAAAGTAAATATTTCTTAAATTTAGTAAATATTTATTGAATTGATGAATACCAGTCTAAACATAATTAAATATTTACTATTATCAAATAAATATTTTCTTAGTATGATTCAAGGAACCGTTTAGTTAGATTTAACAATTTTTTTTCAGTGTAAATAAAATCATACATCTACATCAGCACCCAACGACCCCAACAGATAACAAGAAAATCCTAAGAAACTCGCATAAGTACAAGGCATTTTCCATAAAAAAAAAGAATACCCCTCTGCCAAAAATAAGGGAAAGAGCAAGAGTTTTTTGCGACCCTGCGCGCGCGCGCGTTGAGATTCTTAGCGCGCGGTCGTGGGGATGGTTCCCGCGCGCTCTCTTTCCGGTTAAAGCGTAGAAAAATTGAAATGGGAAAGGCAAAGAATGAATAAAGATCAGGAGAGGCGCGCATACACATACACACACGCGTGCGAGGGTCGGCCCGCTTGGTCTTCGCCGTCGTCTTCGTCCTCGTCGTCATACGTGAAGCGAAGAAAGTCAGCTGCCGTGAAAGAACACGAGGGGAAGGAGGAGCGCGAGGCGCGAGCTGCTGCTGCACGCCAGTGATATTAGGTAGGAACGCATGAACTTTGATATATTCGAGAGCTGGGGAGGCCCCACGCTCCCCCCCCCCCCTTCCCGGCTCTGACAGGCGCCATACTGCGGCAAGTATCCGAACTATACGTGACCTGCAACTTTCCACTAACACCTTCACTCCTCGCCTCCTTGGGTGATACGTATATATGTTGGATGTGCCGTGTGTGGCGGCAGCAGCCTGCGGCACGTTCGATTGTAAACGAGACGATTTCTCTCCCGATTCTCGCTCTCTGGCTCTTTGTGACTTTTGCGCGAGCGGTTCGGTTGCATCGGTGCCTTGGAAAACACCGTGGAGCTTTTAGTCGTGACTTCATTAGGACGGGCTAGGTAAGTAGCAAAGATGAGGAGTGGCAGAATAGCACTTAGAGGACTTGTAGTAAAACTTACGGAGTCAATGCCCGCAGGTAGGTCAATAAATATGTGGTGGGATAATATTTAAATGGATCTACGAGAAATTGCATGCTATGAAAAGGATTAGATGCAACTCGCAAATAATAGAGATAGAGATGACATGATTGTGTGAACAAAGACTATATGTGATCATGAGAGTTGTTGCCCTACAGGTGCTACACAGAGAGAATTTTCTGATAAAAATTACCGTGAAAATCATTGTAAACGTGAGATATTCTGTCTTCAGGGGGAAAATTACCCTACTGAACGGTAAAAATTAACGTTATTCGTTATAAATTTTACCATTCAGCACGGTAATTTTTACCGCTCAGTAGGGTATTTTTTCCCATGAAGTCAGAATATCCCACGTTTACAATGATTTTTACGGTAATTTTTATCAGAAAATTCTCTCTGTGTATTAATGCTACTTCAATCAAATCGAGTCAGCCACTTTTGAGATATAGAAGTATAACGACCTGTCTAGTCAAAAGCGACGCTCGGCACCACACATTTATGGTATATATAGATATACTTTTACACGGGTCGGGCGTCGGTTTTGGCTGCGCTAATAACGACCCACATACACCTACTACTACTCACACACACGCACGCACGCACACGCGTGCACGCACACACACATACATGCATACGCACGCACACACATGCACGCGAAAGAAAAATGTTTTTAATGCAATCATTTTTACTACTATAAAATTAATTATCTGAAGAAGCAATGAATATAATTAGAACAAATAATTTCATATAGAAATGAATTAAATTTCTAGTTCTTGATTAACCAAGTATTATAAGACACCACGTTACGTGCCATATCCGGGCCATACTTTGATTCTTACTAATAAAATTGGCTCTTGTGGTAAAATGTCCTGATATGGCGTGTAACTTTGTGTCCTATACCAGTTTAAGCAGAATAGTAAATACCAATTAATTTGTAACAATACTTTTAATTGTTTCCCTTCTATCATCACAGATAATTAAAAATCGAATTTTCTTAATAAATCTTACTAAAATTGGAGTCCTTCTCAGCTTGTATTGCATTGGTTCGTGTAGTCAGTCCCCCCAATTAATAACGAACCCCTCATTATTACGAAAAAAATGTCAGTCCCTTCAAAGTCTTATTGCAATTCATTATATAAAATTGTCATTGATATAAGCCAATCGTACCTTAGAAAAGTTGTATAATCATTCAATATTTTTCAAAACTATACACATGCCATTTAAACTTTTACCCTCACCCGTATAACTAATCTCAAAATTATCCTTTCCGGTTTACGCCACATCCTCCGATAGTCAAAACTTTCCAGACCCCGACAACGACAGATCAAAAAACTCTCGCCCCGCGATTTCACATAAAACGGATATTTACGTTTTTGCAGCGCAGTCTCTTCTCTCGCCGAGAGCGTTTCATCACCGCGGGCGCTCGCAGCGGTGAACTAAAAATGCCCGCGAAGACGAGAAAAAAACGGCACGATCGGCCACGAGAGAAACGAAGAGGAAAAGCGCGAGCACTTGAAGCAAGAAGCACTCGCGAGGCAAAAGAAGTGCCCGTACCGCGGAAACTTCGCCCGCGTGGGCCGCGCGAATTCTCGCGCCTTCGCGACGTGGGCGTACGTACACACACCCACACACACACATCTATATACCTATATAGAAGTTGGCGGAAGGCGGAAAACAACGCTTGGAAAATAAAGCAGCAGCGAAAGAATCGTCGCTGGCTGCGTGTGGCTGATGCAGCAGCGCGGCAGGAGAAAAAGAATGAGGGCGCTGTCAGCTGGTGGAAATTATTCTGATTATGCTAATTCCGCTTCTGTTCCACTCCTTTAACCTCCCTCCGTGCGCCGCGCTCCTGCTCCTCCCACTCTCTCTCTCTCTCTCTCTCGCCTCCATGCCATTCGGCTTCTACTCCCTCCTGCCGGTGCTGCTGCTGCTGCTGTCTGCGCCATCTTTCACGCTGCGCGATATTTATAATATAGGGGCTGCCGAGGCAGTTTCAAACTCTTTTTCGCTTTCTCGCTCGCTCGCTCTGAGTTTCACCCCCTTCGCGGTGCACATACACCCTCGCGGGGGAGAGTGAGGCACGGTAAGTAGTGGATTCGGCCCGATGCGTAAGAGTGAATTCGAGCGAACGCATTTCACGCACCTTTTAACTCCACTGAAAAAAAAATTTGTTAAATCTAAGTAAACGTTTCCTTGAATCGTACTGAGAAAAGATTTACTTGATAATAGTAAATATTTAATTATCTTTAGACTGGTATTCATCAATTCAATAAATATTTACTAAATTTAAGAAATATTTACTTTATTTAAGTAAATCTTTTCTTAGTACGATTCCAGGAAACGTTTACTTAGATTTAAGAAATTTTTTTTTCATTGTGGATGATGTTTTTTTTTAGTTTTGGTTGATTAGTGCTTTTAGAAAGGAATATTTGACTTTGTTTATTATTGAAGTGTTTATATTATGCATACTCTATCTAATCAATTTTTTACAACTTGTGAATATCAATAAATACGTATTTTAAAAGTCAAAAACATTGATGTAATAAATAAAGAAGCGATAATTAGTTTTAATGAAATTACCATAAAGAAATTAATATACAACGAAGAAGAGTTTTATTTATTAAATCATCTTTGTAACATAAATAAAATAATATGTCTATCACTATTTTTGTTAGCGTATTTATTATCATAAGTGAAATGAATGTATGATGTAGGTATATAGATGTACATGAGACTGGGTGCAATAAATTGACTAAAACGACGATCTGTGTGATCCGATGACCAAATATAAATCTACATTGTGACATACCGAAATTCTAACTATTGATTTGTACATATAATTTATATTACTCAATGTACCTCTCTGTATATTTTTTTTGTTTCGAACGGAAATAAAGTTACATCTATCTATCTATCTATATATTCGCTTATTTATTAAAATTGTTTTTTTTTAATTTAAATTAGTGATAATTCATCGTAGAAACGACTTTTTCTTTTTTGATTTAACAAATAGATAGAAACTACTTAACTGTACAATATGAGCTATAGCAGAGATAAAAAAAATACTTTCGATTCCATGAATTATTATCGATTTAAAGTGTAAAAACTAACTTTTAAGACGGATTGTATCATCAATGCAACATTCGTGAAGTGTACCAATAATATTCGATCATCATTGATGAAAAAATGAATTTTACATACTATCTCCTATCAAATGTATATAAGAAACTTTTTGAGAACATATTAAGACCAACATCTAAGTATATGTCACATCAATGCGCTCAAACAACACGGAACGGCAATATTGACGCTCCAAGTAGAAGAATAAACTTGATGAGCTACTGACACGATGATCGTCGCGCTAGTTCGATAAAATTTACGACGCACCTAAATTAAAATTCATGGCTCTCCACATCGGAATATTCACTGATCGCAGCTTTAAATTTACCTTTCATTAGAGTCGTATTTCAGTAGCCGTATAAGCGTACAACGATTAAGGCTCTCGAAATGGCCCGTTTAAAACGCTCGCAGCAATAAAAATAACGCGTGACTTTTAAGCGCTCTATCTCCCCGGTTATGGCCAGCCAACCCTTTATCCCGCTCGCGCGGAGATCTCCCGCGACCAAGCGGCACTCGTGTTCTGTCGACGATCTTATGGCCTATTACGACCACGGTTTTTTAATTGGAAGTAATTCGAATTCCTTCCTGATGTTAAATCTGCGCTGAACCATCTCACTTTTCTGTAACTAGATATTCTCGATTAAAATAGTTCATCGTAGAGTTGCTTATGTTCGAACAGCTAATTCAATGACTATAATTGATTTGATAGACATTGTATTGAAAAAAGGATTGTTTAAATTTACATTCGTGACTTTATACGTTTTCTAAAATAGGTTTGATTGCTTAGAGCTCTTGACGCTATTGCGAACAGTCATGCACTTGAGTACTTAAAAGCACTTTGTAATTCAAGAGCGCTTATGAAGCGCAAACATAGACTAATGCGATCACAGACATTCTTAGTAAGCATTTTTTTCAGTAATAGTCATATATTTGCGAGACTCAAACGACGTGAAATAGTTATCAGAAATAATTGTATAAATTGTACGACAATTAAGGTGGTTCTTTCATGAGAATCGACCTTAAAAATAAAATATTATAGAATGATCTGTTTACTTGTTACAATATCAGAAACATTATAGTATAAAAGAAGGGTACTTCAAGTAACAAAAAGAACATTTTTTCATGTAGATCTCGCTATTGCAAAATTAGATAATGCGAAAATTAGACAATAATTTGACAAATGATCTGAATCTTTTTATTTGTTATACGATTTTAATTTGGAAGGTCTCATTTTGTTCCTTGAAAAGTGTCAGGGAGACTTATCCATATAAATATAGAAAAACATCGAAAAACGTGCAAGGTTACAGTCAATTGCTTATAAGTCCATACACGTGTTTTTGTAAGTTTGTGCGTGTACAAGTATAAACTAATATAGGCTGCAGGTTTTACGATGTTTTTCAATTTTTATAGGTACTCTCTAAAATTATCTAACAATAAATCCAGTTTTAATGGAGAGTTTCCAAATAGAAAAAGATAATCAATGTCGTTATAGGGCATATTTGGAGAAAAATATTTTATAGTAGTATGTTCTTGTGATTTTGCACACTTTACTCTTTACTCACAAACTTACAATGTGATCAATTACTCACATGCTAATCGTGTAGATACACTTTAAACCTAAAAAAATAAAATCGACGTTAGAAAGAATAAAAATAGCATTTTATTCTTTTTATCACGCGTGCTCGGAAAATGCTACTTGGCGCACGCGTATTACGCACGCCGTGTTTTATTTTAAATACACACGCTGCGGCGCGACGTTCGAAGAGAATACACCAGTGCATGTGCTAAGAGTGAGAGAGATGGCGCACATTGTTTATATCACGTGACGCGAGCAAACTGAGTGACTTTCGTCTGCGCGGATTCGGGTAAATTCAGTTCTCTCAAAATCACTCGCCAGTTAGTTTCATGACTATAAGCATGAGTTTCAATTCGTTTATAAATGTATAACTATGAATAATATATTACGCATCTAGGGAGGAAAAGTATTGGCTAGTCCATAGCACATGCTATGGGGTAGCCATTTTTCCTCCCATGATGCGTATACTATTTTTCACTATACCCGGCCCGAAAATGACACATTTCAGATTCGGAGTCGGGAGGAAATGTGGTACTTTCCGCCAGGGTGTGGTGAAAAATAAGTTACACTCTATCTTAATATATTTTATAATATATTCTAATATTATAATTTTAATAAAGTTTTATTATTCATATTTTTTTATCAATTTTATTTTAGCGGGGGGGGGGGGGGGCAATACCCACTTCCTGCGCCTTAACTTACACCACCCGCCCAGTCCATCCACTCTGTCACGCATTTACCTCGCACTCGTGATAAAAAATAGTATGTGCAACTCGTGCGGCGTTGCCAATGCACACTTGGGCGGCCGGGCGCACGAGCGAAGCGAGTCGACGTCAACGCCGCCCGCGTGCGCTATTGGCAACTTACCGCACTCCTTGCACAATGTACTGTTAATCTTTACATTTATAATATTAAAAGACCCATATATTTCTTGCTTTGAAGAGGTAGATTCTTCTCTGTAAGAATGAGACATACATATAAATACAGTGAAAAACTAATAATACGATGTAATAGGTTTTACAGAAACATACTTTAAAATGGTTTTTTCTTTATTGCTATAATAAAGAAAAAAAATTCAATTTGCAGGATAAATACAAAAAATGTTTGGGTTTTTAATGTTAAAATAAATCTTCATATTTTATGAACTAACAGTTTAATTCAATGCTGGGAGGGGTATTTGCCCGCGGAATAGTTGTTTCTGTTGTTCAAATGAATATAGTAGATTTCTTATTATAGAGTATATGAAACACTCTAAATACGTAACGTGTTTTATCCGTTTAACAAGTTTACGAGAAACTTGCAGGATAAATACAATAAATGTATGAATTTTCAATGCTAATTACATTTATATATTTTATGAATTAACAGTTTAATTCAATGCTGGGAGGGGTATTTGCCCGCAGAATAGTCGTTTCTGTTGTTCAAATGAATATAGTAGATTTTTTATTAAAGAGTATATGAAACACTCTAAATACGTAACATGTTTCATCCGTTTAACAAGTTTACGAGAAACTTGCAGGATAAATACAATAAATGTATGAATTTTCAATGCTAATTACATTTATATATTTTATGAATTAACAGTTTAATGCAATGCTGGGAGGGGCATTTGCCCGCGGAATAGTCGTTTCTGTTGTTCAAATGAATATAGTAGATTTTTTATTAAAGAGTATATGAAACACTCTAAATACGTAACATGTTTCATCCGTTTAACAAGTTTACGAGAAACTTGCAGGATAAATACGATAAATGTTTGAATTTTCAATGCTAATTACATTTATATATTTTATGAATTAACAGTTTAATTCAATGCTGGGAGGGGTATTTGCCCGCGGAATAGTCGTTTCTGTTGTTCAAATGAATATAGTAGATTTTTTATTAAAGAGTATATGAAACTCTCTAAATACGTAACATGTTTTATCCGTTTAACAAGTTTACGAGAAACTTGAAGGATAAATACGATAAATGTTTGAATTTTCAATGCTAATTACATTTATATATTTTATGAATTAACAGTTTAATTCAATGTTGGGAGGGGTATTTGCCCGCAGAGTAGATTTTTTGTTAAAGAGTGTATGAGACAGTCCAAAAATCTCGTCTACAATTTACCGTTAGAAGCATTCAACTAAATTTTATCAAATTCTCTAATAGTACATTGTGCAACGAGTGCAGTAAGTTGCCAATAGCGCACGCGCGCGGCGTTGGGCGCACGAGCGGAGCGAGGGTGGAAAATACTTGCTATGGGGTAGCCATTTTTCCTCCCGTGGTGCGTATACTATTTTTTACCATACCCGGGCCGAAAATGACACATTTTAGTTTCGGAGTCGGGAGGAAATGTGGTACTTTCCACCAGGGTGTGGTAAAAATTAAGTTACACTCTATTGTAATAAATTTTATAATATATTCTAATATTATAATTTTAATAAAGTTTTATTATTCATATTTTTTTATCAATTTTATTTTAGCGGGGGGGGGGCAATACCCACTTCCTGCGCCTTAACTTACACCACCCGCCCAGTCCATCCACTCTGTCACGCATTTACCTCGCACTCGTGATAAAAAATAGTATGTGCAACTCGTGCGGCGTTGCCAATGCACACTTGGGCGGCCGGGCGCACGAGCGAAGCGAGTCGACGTCAACGCCGCCCGCGTGCGCTATTGGCAACTTACCGCACTCCTTGCACAATGTACTATTAGAGAATTTGACAATGACCTAAAATATTAAATTGTACAAATTATGCTTTTATAAAGAATAAACTTCAGCTTTTATTCTTTTGTAAACAATAAAGTGCATCTTTTATACTTTCGTAAAGAATAAAATTCAGGTTTTATTCTTTTGTGAAGAATAAAATTCAACTATTATTCCTTTTGTTTAACATTAAGGTTAGATTTCATATTCCGAAGTTATCTCGAAAAAGAAACAATATTAGGTACTTTTTTGGGTCTGAAAATATTCCACAATTTAAGAAGAATGGAAGGCAACTTTTAGTTTCTCAATTAAGATATTATTGTTTGAATAATAAGCATAAATATGCTTTGCCAAGGATAGTAGATACAATGTCCTCTCAAAACAAAATAATAAAAGCTGAATTTTATTCCTTACAAAAAAATAATTTGTACGATTTAATCTTTTAAAGTCACTGAAGAGGCCTACAGGCAGTCTTGAGGCCGAAACGCTTTTAATCTTTACATTTATAATATTACAGGACCTATATATTTCTTGCTTTGAAGAGCTCTTCTCTGTAAGAATGAGCCTTATATATAAATACAGTGAAAAACTAATAATACGATGTAATAGGTTTAGCAGAAACGTACTTTAAAATGGTTTTCCCTTTATTGCTATAATAAAGAAAAAAAATTCAATTTGCAGGATAAATACAAAAAAATGTTTGGGTTTTTAATGTTAAAATAAATCTACATATTTTATGAATCAACAGTTTAATTCAATGCTGGGAGAGGTATTTGCCCACGTAATAGTTGTTTCTGTTGTTCAAATGAATATAGTAGATTTTTTATTAAAGAGTATATGAAACACTTTCAATACATAACATGTTTTATCCGTTTAACAAGTTTACGAGAAACTTGCAGGATAAATACGAAAAATGTTTGAATTTTCAATGCTAATTACATTTACATATTTTATGAATTAACAGTTTAATTCAATGCTGGGAGGAGTATTTGCCCGCAGAGTAGTTGTTTTCTGTTGTTCTAATAAATATAGTAGATTTTTTGTCAAAAAGTGTATGAGACACTGTAAAAATCTCGTCTACAATTTGCTGTTAGAAGCAATCATCTGAATAAAGAATGACGCAGAATCTAGATGTACTTCAGCCCTTGTACAGAACAGCAGTTCCAACGCGCGTTTTAACAACCCGGTTAATGTATATAATAATAACTACTTTGAATACAAATTGCGTATCATATTATATCAAATCCTTCATATAATTCGTACATTCCGAACACCTTCAAAATTAAAATCGGATAACAAATAAAAATGACTTTGATCATTGTCAAATTATTGAACGTACCGTGGCGAAACAATAATTTCGTTTCGTTTCGTTTTTCAATTTTATCGAAATTTTTGCTTATTCTTTTCTTTTCATTCTTTAAAGCGAAATAAAAAGCAATACTACTTTAGTTTTGTTGCTGATGACGAGACAAAACAATTTACTGTTATAAAATTGTTTTATTTTCTTTTGCTTATCCGAAACTAAACATAATACTCGTAGCTTCAGTTTTATTTCGATTTATTAGAGTAGAAACAAATCAAAATTAATTTTGAAAAACATTATTGGAAATGAAACAATATTGCTATAGTTTTGTTTCGTTTATCTATTTTAATGATCTTTCTATTATTGTTTCGTTTTGTTGCGTCTTTTTTAAATCAAAACTTAAGAAAATCATCTTTTAAAACTAAATTTATTTAAATTAATTTAGGAAATTATTAACTTAAACAAAACAAAGTACATATTTATAAACATTGTTTTTTAATGTATACCCGTTGAGACTCGTTTTAGCGTGTCCATTGAATCCACCTTACATAGAGAATTATATTGCTTTATAGCACACTAACCTCAAAATGCCAACTTTATTGTCGATTTTGAGGTTGTTGTGCTATAAAATATCGTATGAGACTGTTGTGGGAGGTGTTTTTCTACCTTGCTCGATTTTCTCACTCGCTTCGCTCGTGCGAAAACCCTCGAGCAAGGTAGAAAACCATCTCCCACAACAGTGTCATGATATACTATTACTATACTTTTAAATAATAATCGGAAATATACAGGGATTGTCCATTTAACACACTATAGTTATCTCGCTCCACTTTACCCTAAGTCCAATTTTAAAAAAAGTCTGAAACCCTAAGAAAATCAAAGAAAAAAGAAACCCTAGCCTAGCGTTTTTGTTTTACTACGTTTATCCTTTAGCCAGCTCGCCCGTCGCGTCGCGACTTGGCTGCATGGGCTGCAGGGTAAAATCTCGTGCTATGGTCACCGAGAATCATCATCCGCCATTGTGCTTGACGCTCTCTCGCAGTGCTGCGCGCACGCCTCTAGAGTGGGCTGGCATATCGGAAGTAAAACTTTTTTCGTGTGCCTCTCCTGCTGCGCTAATATATACATATACCATAAGATTTGGAGCGCGCGAACCTTGCGCGATGTTTACCTCCATAGGAGCGAGCGAAAATCATCAAGCACTTCGAAATAGCACTATGCGCCCTTTTTGTTTACACGCTCTCAATTCAAAAAATTGTAAAAGTGTTATATTTATTGTAATAATGTGTTATTTAAAATTACTGTTTTAGTCATATTTTGCATTTTCATAAGAAAAAACACCTTAAAAACTGTCATAAGCAAGAATGACGTAAGTTTTATGTAATTGCGGATTTTTTATTACAAATAAATGAAAGTCATAGCCTTTTTTTATGAAAAAGCTAAGAATTTGTAGGTGACTTTTTATCTCATTTTCTATAATAATAATAATAATTTAATATAAAATTCAATATTCGTTTAATAAAATTATTTACTAGCTATTGAATTTCGAATTTTTAAGTATTAAAATTAATAAAATTTATTATTTGTATTGCAAAAACGGCCTTTTTGAATAGGGTCATAACGAAAAGGCTGCAACTAGCATTTTTTATATAGCACCTTGATTTTATTGGAGTTTTATGCCTTTCGTCGTATACGCTTGTAAAGTACCGCGGACAGCGCCGCCTGACGTTGAGTTTTTTTAATTTTGCGATTATGCGTGTAGCGATTCGTATCCAAACAAACGTGAAACGTGCCTTTCAGAATGCACTTGAAGAATGCTTTCTAACGGATCCGGAGTGTCATCCATGTAATATAATGATTGTTATAATAAAAGCTGAACTTTAAATAGTCAGTGAAGCATATTTAGAGACTTTTTATATGGGGATTCCACACATGCATTATCTCTCAACTTTAACATTATTCAGTATATTTATATATGTTGTGTATATAGATATATTGAATAATGTTAAAACAGAGAACAGCACAGGAGCGAAATTCCCGTCTATAAATATGCTTGTATTGACTAGTTGAAGTCCAGCTTTTATTATTACAACCATTATATTACATGGTTGATACTTCGCGTTTCTTAAAAAGCGTTTTCAAAAGTGCATGTTTGCGCACAATCCCAAAATTGACAAAATAAATCCGGTAGACGGCGCGAGCGTTTCACGCCAAAGATACCTGCCTAGCATATAGAAAATAAAAAATTATAATGAAATGAATTTAGAATATTCCGTACAATTTCCAAGTCCTTACCCATTTGTTTTTTCGAGGATATAATTATTTTATAAAAACAATCGATTTTCTATGTCGTATGATAACTTAAGTAAAACGATATTATCCCTTTTGAAAATTTACAGAAAGGTAGCTTTTAACTATCTCTTGGTTGAGTTCTTTGCGCATCAGATTATATGAGGACTTTTATTTTTCAAGATATTTGAGGTTACTCTTTTTTACAAAATCTTTGACTGCTTATTTCTTAGGTATAATGCGGTCATTTTTGACCAATCAAACTAATTTTTTTATGAAGATTTGATATAAAAAATAATTTTCAAGATTTATCGATTTGTTTTTGTATTATTACGTTTTTCTCATTTTTATCATATTCATTTTTTTTCAAAAAAGTTTTCATCGCTATTTCTTTAGTATTTATTACATGGTCATTTGGGGTCAATTAAAGATAATTTTTTTTATGAAGATTTGAAATAAAAAATAACTTCTAAGGGAGTACTATCGGTACGCAGTAAGTCAAATGCGTGTTTGGTCATTTTTGACTTCCATAGTAGGGTAAATCGTGTTCGTAAATGGTTAAGTGAGTGTGAAATTTTTTTATTTATTTACTTGCATTAGCTTACAAAATTGGTGAATCAACATTTGGATTTTTGCAATATATTTACGGGATATTAGATATTTGTTACGGATAGCATCCATTAGTAATAATAAAACGTAACTGTGTAATAAGTTCCTATGCAAAAGGTCTCTAAAACTTTCTGTATAGTTCAAATGCGATGACATTCTCAAGTTTCTTATGTATGTTTTCGGCGGTCGTCAGCGGCGACTTTCGGCGGCGCGTATAGCGGCTCATTCTAACTCGAAAAAGAATGACGCAGAGACCAGATGCCCTCTGGCCTTTATACAGATCGGTAGTTACAAAGCGCGTTATACTAGTAAGGCGAATGTTGTATTTAATAAATAACAGACTTTATCATAAATGGTGTATAAATTAGTTTAACAAAATCCTTAGTTTATTTTCGTCCCGAACAATATTACTTCAGATTACATTTTTATATTGAAAATGCTTATTACGTTTTCTGACTATTTCTTAGGTTTTATTACTTTCTTTATTTCCTCAAAGAAAGTAACATTTTGTTCAATTGACAATAAATAAAACACCATAAAATTTTGACGGAGATTCCACAGTTATACCAATTATATCAGGAAATGATTCTATATAATTTGTATAAAAATTATATACAATTCTTCTTTACATAGTCATTTGTATATAAATGTATTATAAACAAATTGATGCATTTTAATACTTTCATTTGGCGGTTTTTGACTTTCATTAGAATTATAAATTTTTATACATTAAAATATATATATATATATATATATATATATATATATATATATATATATATATATATATATATATATATATATATATATATATATAATGATACTGATGTCTCTTGTCTAGCATGATCCTGTCCACACTAAGTATGTGAGTCCAGCATTTTGAGACATCGACTAGCTGCTTAGCTACGAGAAGCTGGAAACTTTTCACTGAAAATGCAGCAGTTCTGAACATCTTATTTGATAAAAGGTATCTGTAAAATTAAAAATATATACACACAAAGCATATGCAATTGGTAAAGCCGTATGTTATAATACTAATTTATTCAATATTTTATTCCTGCTTATTGCAAAAAAACAAGATTTTTACAATGGTATTCAAAATGAAGTCAGACATTATTTGCTCTTAAAAACACCATAAAATTTTGACGGAGATTCGACAGTTGTTGCTGGTGGCGTCAAGAAAGAGGGGAGGCCGGGGAGTTAGGATGATAATAGGGTTACCATAAAAGAATCAGCGCAAGCAGAAGTATAAAAGGATACTTATGCAGGTATTAAGAGAGAAGGAAGGGGATGCAGCGGATATATATGGCGAAGGTATAAAACCAATTGTAATTCGGCGCCGACTTCGAGAATATTTTTGTGAATTATTTCACACTTTTTAGTGCATTTTTCGAAGTCGGTTCTTCTTTTTTGTTTTATAGTGTTTTTTGATTTTTATGATTTTTTTATTACGTGAATACATTCATTGTTCATAAAATCAAATAAAATTAGAAAATTACAAAAAAAAATTATTGTTAAAAATAGTATGCTTATTTATAGGGGAGGGTGGGGTAAGCGTAGCACCCTAACTTATTTTAAACATATCATTAAAATATTAAACATATCAATATTTTAAAAATTGCAATGTATAGGCCTATTCTTCTAGTATTAAGATCCATTATTGCAATTTTTAATTTGAATTATATTATAGTTTAAAACATCAAATTCTAGAGCGATCGAAAATGCCACAGTTGCCCCACCGGTGGGTCAAGTGTGGCACGGGGTGGGGTAAATGTAGCACAGCCGAATGATGTTTTTATTTCTGCTGGTAAGTAAGTTCATGAAAATTGTCTTTTTTTTAAATATTTATTAGAAATATTGAGAGAGGCTTTTTAAAAGGTTAATAAAATATTATATAATAGTTTTTCCAATTAAAATTTTTATTTTTTTATCAAAATGTAACAAAGAACTTATATAATGTCAATCACAATTTAATACTTTTTTGATACATTTATTCTTTTTTTCTATAATTAAGTTTTTTTTACTTTGGCAATACGAAAATAAATAATCTTTTGAGATATAATTATATATTTAAGGCTTTGGCAACATCTTCAGTTACGTAATAAATTTCCACCGGTTCATTATTAAACAATGTCTCATTGTTTAGAACTGGCAGAGCTGGTATTTGAATAATACTTTGTATATTATCCAAGGAAGGTAAATCTACAATTGAACCAGTTGGCACTTGTGAATTGCACGTGTGCTCTATCCCATCTTGCTCCGTTTTGAGTTCGATAGGTTAGGTGCGTCAAGACGAACTCGCTACGCGGCGCTGTGTGTGCTACATTTGCCCCACTTAGTATGCCACGATAGCCCCTTTTTAATTCAATTTTTAATCATTTATAATTAATTATTTATGGCACTTTTGAAAAAACAAAAGAAAAGCCCTAAAAGTTTAAAAGTTAATTTATGAAACGCGCATAATTTCACTTAAAAAAGGAATCATTTTCGATCCGTACTGAGCCGACGAAAAATGAAGGCAACCTTTTTTTCATGCTCCGATTTTCAAACTTGCATTAATAATTATTAACATTAATTTTTGAGTTTATGACTTAAGAAAACAATACTAGAGTCATTTCTAAATGTGTATAAAAAAATAGATTTTTAACGTACGTTATTGTTTATAATATTAAGGTGCCACACTTAGTTGCCCTGCCCACTTTACCCCACTCTCCCCTATTTATTTATTTATTTTTATTTATTTAAACCAGAAAGATTCACATACATAAAATTACAGTATGATGTAAATCCCTACAGAGGTAAACTAAGTTACCTGTGCGCAGGTCCGGTACATAAAATTAAGAAAAGTGATACAAAAAAAATCTTAAAGCATAACTAACTTACTTAAAACTAACTTAAAAACTAAACTAAACTAGTATCGTATACATCTCATGGTAGACTAGAAACATTATAAAATTTAGAAACTATTAACATTATAAAAATATTGTTTGTACATAGATATATTTAATATAATTGTACCTCATATATTACAGTTATCTTTTATCCACATTTTCAGTTTATATTTTTGTGACTTTTTATCTAATTCTAATGTTTTTAGATCATTTGGTAGTTTATTGAAAACTTGTATAGCTTTCGCGTAACTATTTTTATTGCTGACCTTTTTCTTGTTGCTGGGAATCATTAAGTTTTTTTTTCTAGTAATACTATTAGACTTAAGAAATTGACTTTTTAGATTAGGGTAATGATATATCAGTGATTCAAAAGCAAAAAGTTGTTCCAAGTTCAGTGGATTATCATGTATGATAAAATTTTTTTTATTAACAATTTTCAGTATTCTTTTCTGCAGATTTTGCAATAAATCAAGATTGTTCTTATAAGCACCACCCCAAGCAATTATTCCATAATTAATTAAACTATGAAAAAAGGCATAATAAATCATTCTCAATGTTTCGGTTGACATATATTTGGCGATTTTATGGAATATGTATACTAAATATTTAGTTCTCTTTATAATGCATTCAATGTGCTTATCCCATTTTAAGTTATAATCGAAAATGATCCCTAAGTACTTGCAACTTTCTACTCTATTTACTTTTTTGTTTCTAATTTTTATATCTATTTGCTTTGGAACACTATCACAATAGTTACCAAAAGTTATACATACAGACTTATTAACGTTTAATGATAGTTTATTTACAGCTAATCAATTATCTACTAGTAACAAATTGTTGTTCATAGATTCCTGAGCTTCGTCCCACGTATCCCCAGTAGATATAATTGCAGTATCATCTGCATAAGACAAAATTTCATCAGGATGGATTACTTTCAAGAGATCATTAATATATAAAATAAAAAGTAGTGGACCTAAAATGGTACCTTGTGGTACACCTGTGTATATTTTTAAATAATTACTCTCACTATCATTAATTTTAACTTTTTGATGTCTATTATTAAGACAACTTGAAAGTAGATCCAGTGCCTGCCCTCTAATCCCTATACAGTAAAGTTTATCCAGTAATATTTTATGATCGACAGTATCAAATGCTTTAGCCAAGTCCAAGAAAGTTATTATTGTTGGTTTACTGCGATCTAAATTATTGTATAGTACATTGGTAATATAATTTAGGGCATCTTTTGTACCTATATTTTTCATAAAACCAAATTGGTGATCAGATATTATATTATTTTTTTTAACAAAATCAAAAATTCTATTATATAATACTCTCTCAAAAATTTTAGCTATGTTAGATACTAAAGAGATTGGTCTGTAATTAGAAACATTGTGTTTGTCATCAGATTTGTAAATCGGCACAATTTCAGCATTTTTTAATGCGTCAGGCCAGATGGCTTTTTCAATACATAAATTAAATATATACTCTAGTGGTTCCTCAATATAATTACAGATAACCTTCAGAGTTTGAGCATTGATTTTGTCTACACCGCCATTTTTTAATTTCAAATTATTTATAATGCTCATGATTTCATACGCATTTGTCGGAGTTGAAAAAATAGAATTCGCATTCATATCTGGCATTTTATCACAGATGTCGAAGGTTTATCTATCTTATCACTCAATTTTTTACCTATTTCACAAAAATACTTATTCATATTATTAGCTATATCTACACTATCTGTAATTTTGACATTGTCAAATTTAATATAATTTAGAGTTTCATTCGATTTCGTTTTTTTTCCTATTTTCGTGTTGATAATTTCCCATAGTTTTTTAAGGTTGTTTGTATTATTTTCTATTACATTTTTATCATATTTTATTTTAGCATCTAGGATAACCTTATCTAAAATTTTTGCATAATTTATGTACTGTTGTCTAAGTTGTTCATTTTTAACATCCATTTTCCATAAATTGTATAAGATTTCTTTTGTTTCGCATGATTTACTAATAGCATCAGTAATCCAAATTTTCCTACATTTATTTACGCCTTTTCTTTTCCGTGTTTTTGCTTGTTCCATACATTTTTTGATTTCGCTTATCAATTGGTTAGTAGCTATGTTTGGATCATGAATTGACATAATTGAATTCCAGTCTCTTGTTTCAGCAATGTTTCTCATTTTTTTATAGTCTAATATTACAGTAGGTCCGGAGTCTTTAGTTTTGATCTTATTTATAGAAACAAAAATAGGGTAATGGTCTGTCAAAGAATGTCTCAATTTATATGTATCTGTACTTAGGCTATCAGTTTTTATATATATGTTATCAATACATGATCCATTGCAATTTCCTATAGATGGTCTAGTGATACCAACAAAATCAGGTATATATCCTTTGTCTAAAAAGTTACAAAGAAATTCCTGGCTTATTCTATCCAACTCTAAAAGGTTAATATTAAAAACTCCTATTACTAAGTGATTTTTTAAATTTAAAATGAACTCAGTCTTAGGTATGTCATGAGATCTGTACACAGCAGAAAGTTCCATACTACTATTATTATTAGCTTAATATGTATATTTATTATCTTAATCCTTCCAAATTCAATAGTTTTAGTTTCATGTACAATATTTCCATCAACAAAAACCATAACACCATCGTTTTGATTTATTTTACTTTCATTATAATAACTTTTATAACCTTCTAATTCATATAATTTATAATTAACTTGTACGCAAGTTTGCATAAAAAACATTAAATAAACAAGTGACGCCCGCACGCAGCGACCTTTACATAAAAGAATATATCTGTTTCGTAAATAAAAATCGCGATGTGCAGCGTTTCTCGAAAACCCATCCACTCTCTCTACGAAACGCGACAAGCACGGGACCGCGTACGGACATGCAGTCCAATCATAAATAGTAAGAAAAAAGAAGCGATAACGCGAGACAAGCTAACAGACTTGTCATACAAATATGGAGCACGTGTAGGCCCCCCGCGCGCGGGAGCCGCGGCATAAAACTTGCCCCGAAGAAACAATGGCTTCCCCTCGCCGGCGCGGACAAGGTTTTCCCCGGTTTCCTAGGGACACGTATAGAGAAAAACCCCGGGCACAGAAAACCGGCTCCTTAGATGACCCGAGCGAAGTACGCAAATCGTCCGTCTCCGACGTTCTCTCCAAGAATCGACTATCAATTACACCCGACTGACGGAGAGAAAACAAGTACGTGTGTTTTCATTGCGTTTCCTATGCATTACATTTTATTACCCTCTGTGGAACAGCGCTCGACGGCTTGCTTCAAACCGTCGAGCACTGTTGCATACCTTCATCATATAGAGCGCTGCATCCCCTTCGTCCTCCCTTAATACCTGCATATCCTTCTATACTTCTGCTTGCGCTGATCATTTTATGGTACCCCTATTAACTTCCTGACTTCCCGGCCACTCCTCTTCCTTGACGTCACTAGAAGAAATAAAGAAAGTAATAAGAATTAAGAAATAGTCAGAAAACGTAATAAGCATTTTCAATGTGAAAATGTAATGTGAAGTAATATCTAATATCCCGTATATTACGGCTCAAAGCCGTTGTCACGCGAGGAGGAATAAATAAGTCAATCACAGCTTAAACTTTCAAAATTATATTTATTTAAATGTCTAACCGAAATATTCCTGTGACGCATTTACGCCAAAAGCCGATGCTTTTCCCACTAGGCACACGATCTGAATCGTGCGAGTATCAAAACTACACTGCTTTGTTGTCGAGAGCGCCAACGCTGGCCCTTTTTTTACAACTTTCTTTCGGGAAAATGCACTTTAGACAAAAACACATGCTCAACCTTTACGTGTAGTCGATTCCTTTTGGTTCTCTTTCTTTCATAATGCTGTAGCTATTGCTTTTCAGCAGTTTTACATTACATATTCATTTATTATCAATTGAAGGATTCGATGCTAAAAGGTCCTGAGCGCTCGGCTGGACTTTTTGCAGCGAAAAATTGACGTCAACGTGACCAATTTTCAAAATTAACAAAATGATGTTTAAACAATGCCATCGTGTCAAGGATGAAAAGAGGCAACTTTTTTCTCTTTACACTTTTCCTCTGCAATCAATATTTTCCGAGAAAATCAACGAAAACCGGAAAATTGCGAAGCGCCTTTAAACCACGTTTTTCAAACTTAAATCGCTCTAGCTTCGAAAAATATCAACGGATCTTTCTGATTTTTGATATGACATCGTAAAATACCCTACCACTGCAGATAAAATCGATAAAAGTTAATAATTATATATTTTTCATTAATAATTTAGTTGTAAACAAGCAAACAACTTTTTATAGCGTTATGTATGTTCGACGGAAAAAAGTGTGTGAGGAAGTTTAAGTTTCAGAAAATTTTCAGCGAGAGATTTGTTCGTCTACACTTCGAGAAGTTTTCCAGAAATTTTCAGACTAATTAAATAGTAATTGACAGAGATATAGCGATTTTTCCAAAAGCAATCGTTCCGCGTGGTCGCTTCACGCTTGAAGGCTGTACGATGCAGTTCGAGCCCAATTTATTTATTTACATGATGTTATTCTGCAACACAAATATTGTATTTAAGAATACATATTCGACTGTTCATTACAATTTTCAGATTTGTTTACGTTTTCATACTCATATTTACAATAAAAATATTGCTTCGATATTATGCCTCACAACAATTTTCTTACGCCCTATGTTGCTTGACATTATGCTTAAAATAGTTTAGTAAATCTTTATTTACATACATAAACAAAAAAATGTAGCTCGGAAACGAGTAAGAAAAACAGTACGACGATTTCGACGCAAGACGATATATATTTTGTATTGTTTATTGTTAGAGGTTAGTTTTCATTGTTTTTTAATTATTTCGTATGCGAAAGTTATATACTCATTGCTCGTTAGAATAACTACATTACAAATATATTTTAAATATTACTATGAAATAAAGTAAAGTAAAGTATCTACTTCGAAAAAGCAGCAGCCGAAACTTTAGCCTACCGATATGATATGTGTAACTTGTATGCACGTCTATAACGTAACCACGCGGAACGATTGCTTTTGGAAAAATCGCTTTATCTCTGCCAATTCTCATTCAATTGGTCTGAAAATTTTTGAAAAGCTTCTTGAAGTGTAGACGAACAAATCTCTCGCTGAAAATTTTCTGAGACTTAAACTTCCTCACACACTTATTTCCGTCGAACATACATAACGCTATAAAAAGTTGTTTGCTTGTTTACAACTAAATTATTAATGAAAAATATATAATTATTAAATTTTATCCATTTTATCTGCAGCGGTAGGGTATTTTACGATGTCATACCAAAAATCAGAAAGATCCGTTGATATTTTTCGAAGCTAGAGCGTTTTAAGTTTGAAAAACGTGGTTCAAAGGCGCTTCGCAATTTCCCGGTTTTCGTTGATTTTCTCGGAAAATATTGATTATAGAAGAAAAGTGTAAAGAGAAAAAAGTTGCATCTTTTCATCCTCTACACGATGGCATTGTTTAAACATAATTTTGGTAACTTTTGAAAATCGGTCACGTTGACGTCAATTTTTCACTGCAAAAAGTCCAGCCGAACGCTCAGGACCTTTTAGCATCGAACCCTTCAATTTAACATTATTATATTCGCCGTCAATTTTACTTTTCAATAATTATCATTACTTTTGTTCGTAACATCGTAAATATATTGCAAAAATCCAAATGTTGATTCACCAATTTTGTAAGATAATGCAAGTAAATGGTTTAGTCATTTTTGACTTCCATAGTAGGGGTAAATCGTGTTCGTAAATGGTTGAGTGAGCGTGAATTTTTTTTATTCATTTACTTGCATTGGCTTACAAAATTGATGAATCAACATTTGGATTTTTGCAATATATTTACGGGATATTAGATATTACTTCAGATTACATTTTCACATTGAAATATGTCCGAAATTATTTAGTATTTATTTATTGAAACATTCAATAAGGTTGCAGGAAGATAAGTGACAAATTGACAATGAATTGACAGCAGTTTGTATTTATTTTAAAAATAACAATTGTTAATGTCAGAGTCTTAAGGGGGCAGGCCCAAGTAAAAATATTTTATACTATTTGTATATAAATTGTATATATCCAATTGTATACCAATTATATCAGGAAATGATTCTATATAATTTGTAAAAATTATATACAAGTCTTCTTTACATAGTCATTTGTATATAAATGTATTATAAACAAATTGATGCATTTTAATACTTTCATTTGACGGTTTTTGACTTTCATTAGAATTATGAATTTTTATACATTAAAATATATATATAATAATGCTGATGTCTCCTGTCTATCATGATCCTGTCCACACTAAGTATGTGAGTCCAGCATTTTGAGACATCGACTAGCTGCTTGGCTACGAGAAGCTGGAAACTTTTCACTGAAAATGCAGCAGTTCTGAACATCTTATTTGTTAAAAGTCATCTGTAAAATTAAAAATATATACACACAAAGCATATGCAATTGGGAAAGCCGTATGTTATAATACTAATTTATTCAGTATTTTATTCCTGCTTATTGCAAAAAAAAAGATTTTTACAATGGTATTCAAAATTAAGTCAGACATTATTTGCTCTTAGAAACAAATTAAGATTATACTGATGAATTATAAGTAATTAAATTATTTTATAATTTTATGAATTGAATTTGTTTAGGACGTAAACGACGTTCGTTTTTATATACAAATATAAGAAAACAATACAAAACACTTTTTAACACATTTTATAACCCTGGTAGAATGATTGACTAACTATTCGCCATATAATGCCTAATTTTATGGTGTGTAGTCAATTTATGGCCTATATTATGGTCAACAACCAAGCTTATGGCCGACGGTTTATGGCCAAAAGGTAGTGTAATTGATAGAATATATATATATATATATATATATATATATATATATATATATATATATACCAATCAATATTATTATTATGTTTATGTTTATTGTATATACGATAAATAAGATGAATACAAACTTATTTCTTTTGTATCTGTATATTTCTAGTGTATATATATATACTACTCAATGTTATTCTTGCGTCTTATGTTCTTATATGCTTTTAGCGAGCAAACCACCTAAGCGCCCGACGCCGTTCGCGTGCGCATATACTTATACTATACTATACTAGGCATCATGGGCATATATTTTACGTGTAGAATCAGAGTTAAAATTTGTAGAATGTATGAATACTGCAACTTCGTTTATATATCTCCTCGTGTCAGTAAACTAAATTTTATATTCTAAATTCGTTTAAATCAAAAAACATTGTGCGAATTTAAACTTTTATACATGTATTTGAGGTTAGAGTACATTTATCTTTACTCATATTATGGTCAACTTATGGTGTAAATGTTGGCTACAAATTGACCACGGAAGTTGGTCAATAGATAGCGAACAGGCCATAAGTGATGGTCAATTTTCTACCAGGGAACTAATCAAAGTATATGTACCTTGAAAGCCTCCATCTGAAGTAAAGTACAGCGACGCAAGAATGCAGTCATCCTGCGAGTCATGTGTTACAGGAAGTTGTTAAAGAAATCAATGCACCATCGATGCAGAGGAGTGAGTTACGTTTAGCGTCTCTCAGAGGTAGTCTTGCAGATTTTGCAGCGTTCGGGACACGTGAAACATCTTATTATAGTTGTACGCTATTTTAAAAGCAAAATACCTTCGTATGTGTTTTGCAACTGCCCTCGAACAGCTTTCTTAAAGAATGCATAGTTTGCCTAATTGTATTCGTTCAATGAATCAGATACAGTAAAATAAAAAACACAAAGTACATATCTAAAAGACCAGAGATTATAATAATATTCTAAAATGTATAAAGAAGAAAGAAAAAAATAGTTTTAAAGTCTTTCAACCAAATTTTTTCCTATCGAGTCAAAATACCTTGAATTTTGAATTTTCCATACCTATAATGCTTCAGATTGATTTATACAATGTAATAATTGAAAAAATTGATTGTTTTACACACTTAAAACATTGTACACTTCAATACACTCATTAAAACTGGTTGAGTTTATTTTAACTGAAAAATTTCACTTTCCATTGAATTGGCCACTCGGTCTCAATGTACTAAAAACACAGATCCATAAAACTAAAAGAGCTAGACATTTGAAATTTGGTTTGTAGGTCTAAAGTGTATAAAGAAGAAAGAAAAAAATAGTTTTAAAGACTTTCATCAAAATTTATCCCTATCAAGTCAAAATACTTTGAATATTGAATTTCCCATATCTATAATGCTTCAGATAGATTTATACAATGTAATAATTGAAAAAATTGATTGTTTTACTCATTTATAACATTGTATACTCCAATGCCTTTATTAAAACTTATAGAATTCATTTTAACAGAAAAATCTTACTTTCCGCAGAATTAGCCCCATCGGTCAAAATCCATCAAATCTCAGATCTCATAAACTAAAAGAGCTAGACATTTGAAATTTGGTTTGTAGGTCTAAAGTGTATAAAGAAGAAAGAAAAAATAGTTTTAAAGTCTTTCATTCAAATTTTTTTCTATCGAGTCAAAATACTTTAAATATTGAATTTTCCATACCTATAATGCTTCAGATTGATTTATACAATGTAATAATTGAAAAAATTGATTGTTTTACTCACTTATAACATTGTACACTTCAATACACTCATTAAAACTTCTTGAGTTTATTTTAACTGAAAAATTTCACTTTCCATTGAATTGGCCATTCGGTCTAAATGTACTAAAAACACAGATCTTTAAAACTAAAAGAGCTTGACATTTGAAATTTGGTTTGTAGGTCTAAAGTGTATAAAGAAGAAAGAAAAAAATAGTTTTAAAGTCTATCATCAAAATTTATTCCTATCAAGTCAAAATACTTTGAATATTGAATTTCCCATATCTATAATGCTTCAGATTGATTTATACAATGTAATAATTGAAAAAATTGATTGTTTTACTCACTTATAACATTGTACACTTCAATACACTCATTAAAAGTGGTTGAGTTTATTTTAACTGAAAAATTTCACTTTCCATTGAATTGGCCACTCGGTCTAAATGTACTAAAAACACAGATCTTTAAAACTAGAAGAGCTAGACATTTGAAATTTGGTTTGTAGGTCTAAGGTGTATAAAGAAGAAAGAAAAAAATAGTTTTAAAGTCTATCATCAGAATTTTTTCCTTATGAGTCAAAATACTTTGAATATTGAATTTTCCATACCTATAATGCTTCAGATTGATTTATACAATGTAATAATTGAAAAAATTGATTGTTTTACTCACTTATAACATTGTACACTTCAATACACTCATTAAAACTTCTTGAGTTTATTTTAACTGGAAAATTTCACTTTCCATTGAATTGGCCACTTAGTCTAAATGTACTAAAAACACAGATCTTTAAAACTAAAAGAGCTAGACATTTGAAATTTGGTTTGTAGGTCTAAAGTGTATAAAGAAGAAAGAAAAAAATAGTTTTAAAGTCTATCATCAAAATTTATTCCTATCAAGTCAAAATACTTTGAATATTGAATTTCCCATATCTATAATGCTTCAGATAGATTTATACAATGTAATAATTGAAAAAATTGATTGTTTTACTCATTTATAACATTGTATACTCCAATGCCTTCATTAAAACTTATAGAATTCATTTTAACTGAAAAATCTTACTTTCCGCTGAATTAGCCCCATCGGTCAAAATCCATCAAATCTCAGATCTCATAAACTAGAAGAGCTAGACATTTGAAATTTGGTTTGTAGGTCTAAGGTGTATAAAGAAGAAAGAAAAAAATAGTTTTAAAGTCTATCATCAGAATTTTTTCCTTATGAGTCAAAATACTTTGAATATTGAATTTTCCATACCTATAATGCTTCAGATTGATTTATACAATGTAATAATTGAAAAAATTGATTGTTTTACTCACTTATAACATTGTACACTTCAATACACTCATTAAAACTTCTTGAGTTTATTTTAACTGAAAAATTTCACTTTCCATTGAATTGGCCACTCGGTCTCAATGTACTAAAAACACAGATCCATAAAACTAAAAGAGCTAGACATTTGAAATTTGGTTTGTAGGTCTAAAGTGTATAAAGAAGAAAGAAAAAAATAGTTTTAAAGACTTTCATCAAAATTTTCTCCTATCGAGTCAAAATACTTTGAATATTGAATTTTCCATACCTATAATGCTTGAGATTGATTTATACAATGTAATAATTGAAAAAATTGATTGTTTTACTCACTTATAACATTGTACACTTCAATACACTCATTAAAACTTCTTGAGTTTATTTTAACTGGAAAATTTCACTTTCCATTGAATTGGCCACTTAGTCTAAATGTACTAAAAACACAGATCTTTAAAACTAAAAGAGCTAGACATTTGAAATTTGGTTTGTAGGTCTAAAGTGTATAAAGAAGAAAGAAAAAAATAGTTTTAAAGTCTATCATCAAAATTTATCCCTATCAAGTCAAAATACTTTGAATATTGAATTTCCCATATCTATAATGCTTCAGATAGATTTATACAATGTAATAATTGAAAAAATTGATTGTTTTACTCATTTATAACATTGTATACTCCAATGCCTTTATTAAAACTTATAGAATTCATTTTAACAGAAAAATCTTACTTTCCGCAGAATTAGCCCCATCGGTCAAAATCCATCAAATCTCAGATCTCATAAACTAGAAGAGCTAGACATTTGAAATTTGGTTTGTAGGTCTAAGGTGTATAAAGAAGAAAGAAAAAAATTGTTTTAAAGTCTATCATCAGAATTTTTTCCTTATGAGTCAAAATACTTTGAATATTGAATTTTCCATACCTATAATGCTTCAGATTGATTTATACAATGTAATAATTGAAAAAATTGATTGTTTTACTCACTTATAACATTGTACACTTCAATACACTCATTAAAACTTCTTGAGTTTATTTTAACTGGATAATTTCACTTTCCATTGAATTGGCCACTTAGTCTAAATGTACTAAAAACACAGATCTTTAAAACTAAAAGAGCTAGAAATTTGAAATTTGGTTTGTAGGTCTAAAGTGTATAAAGAAGAAAGAAAAAATAGTTTTAAAGTCTTTCATTCGAATTTTTTTCTATCGAGTCAAAATACTTTAAATATTGAATTTTCCATACCTATAATGCTTCAGATTGATTTATACAATGTAATAATTGAAAAAATTGATTGTTTTACTCACTTATAACATTGTACACTTCAATACACTCATTAAAACTGTTTGAGTTTATTTTAACTGAAAAATTCCACTTGCCAATTAATTGGCCACTCGGTCTAAATGTACTAAAAACACAGATCTTTAAAACTAAAAGAGCTTGACATTTGAAATTTGGTTTGTAGGTCTAAAGTGTATAAAGAAGAAAGAAAAAAATAGTTTTAAAGTCTATCATCAAAATTTATTCCTATCAAGTCAAAATACTTTGAATATTGAATTTCCCATATCTATAATGCTTCAGATTGATTTATACAATGTAATAATTGAAAAAATTGATTGTTTTACTCACTTATAACATTGTACACTTCAATACACTCATTAAAAGTGGTTGAGTTTATTTTAACTGAAAAATTTCACTTTCCATTGAATTGGCCACTCGGTCTAAATGTACTAAAAACACAGATCTTTAAAACTAAAAGAGCTAGACATTTGAAATTTGGTTTGTAGGTCTAAGGTGTATAAAGAAGAAAGAAAAAAATAGTTTTAAAGTCTATCATCAGAATTTTTTCCTTATGAGTCAAAATACTTTGAATATTGAATTTTCCATACCTATAATGCTTCAGATTGATTTATACAATGTAATAATTGAAAAAATTGATTGTTTTACTCACTTATAACATTGTACACTTCAATACACTCATTAAAACTTCTTGAGTTTATTTTAACTGGAAAATTTCACTTTCCATTGAATTGGCCACTTAGTCTAAATGTACTAAAAACACAGATCTTTAAAACTAAAAGAGCTAGACATTTGAAATTTGGTTTGTAGGTCTAAAGTGTATAAAGAAGAAAGAAAAAAATAGTTTTAAAGTCTATCATCAAAATTTATTCCTATCAAGTCAAAATACTTTGAATATTGAATTTCCCATATCTATAATGCTTCAGATAGATTTATACAATGTAACAATTGAAAAAATTGATTGTTTTACTCATTTATAACATTGTATACTCCAATGCCTTCATTAAAACTTATAGAATTCATTTTAACTGAAAAATCTTACTTTCCGCTGAATTAGCCCCATCGGTCAAAATCCATCAAATCTCAGATCTCATAAACTAAAAGAACTAGACATTTGAAATTTGGTTTGTAGGTCTAAAGTGTATAAAGAAGAAAGAAAAAATAGTTTTAAAGTCTTTCATTAAAATTTTTTTCTATCGAGTCAAAATACTTTAAATATTGAATTTTCCATACCTATAATGCTTCAGATTGATTTATACAATGTAATAATTGAAAAAATTGATTGTTTTACTCACTTATAACATTGTACACTTCAATACACTCATTAAAACTTCTTGAGTTTATTTTAACTGGATAATTTCACTTTCCATTGAATTGGCCACTTAGTCTAAATGTACTAAAAACACAGATCTTTAAAGCTAAATGAGCTAGACATTTGAAATTTGGTTTGTAAGTCTAAAGTGTATAATGAAGAAAGAAAAAAATAGTTTTAAAGTCTATCATCAAAATTTATTCCTATCAAGTCAAAATACTTTGAATATTGAATTTCCCATATCTATAATGCTTCAGATAGATTTATACAATGTAATAATTGAAAAAATTGATTGTTTTACTCATTTACAATATTGTACACTTCAATACACTCATTAAAACTTCTTGAGTTTATTTTAACTGAAAAATTTCACTTTCCATTGAATTGGCCACTCGGTCTAAATGTACTAAAAACACAGATCTTTAAAACTAAAAGAGCTAGACATTTGAAATTTGGTTTGTAGGTCTAAGGTGTATAAAGAAGAAAGAAAAAAATAGTTTTAAAGTCTATCATCAGAATTTTTTCCTTATGAGTCAAAATACTTTGAATATTGAATTTTCCATACCTATAATGCTTCAGATTGATTTATACAATGTAATAATTGAAAAAATTGATTGTTTTACTCACTTATAACATTGTACACTTCAATACACTCATTAAAACTTCTTGAGTTTATTTTAACTGGAAAATTTCACTTTCCATTGAATTGGCCACTTAGTCTAAATGTACTAAAAACACAGATCTTTAAAACTAAAAGAGCTAGACATTTGAAATTTGGTTTGTAGGTCTAAAGTGTATAAAGAAGAAAGAAAAAAATAGTTTTAAAGTCTATCATCAAAATTTATTCCTATCAAGTCAAAATACTTTGAATATTGAATTTCCCATATCTATAATGCTTCAGATAGATTTACACAATGTAACAATTGAAAAAATTGATTGTTTTACTCATTTATAACATTGTATACTCCAATGCCTTCATTAAAACTTATAGAATTCATTTTAACTGAAAAATCTTACTTTCCGCTGAATTAGCCCCATCGGTCAAAATCCATCAAATCTCAGATCTCATAAACTAAAAGAACTAGACATTTGAAATTTGGTTTGTAGGTCTAAAGTGTATAAAGAAGAAAGAAAAAATAGTTTTAAAGTCTTTCATTAAAATTTTTTTCTATCGAGTCAAAATACTTTAAATATTGAATTTTCCATACCTATAATGCTTCAGATTGATTTATACAATGTAATAATTGAAAAAATTGATTGTTTTACTCACTTATAACATTGTACACTTCAATACACTCATTAAAACTTCTTGAGTTTATTTTAACTGGATAATTTCACTTTCCATTGAATTGGCCACTTAGTCTAAATGTACTAAAAACACAGATCTTTAAAGCTAAATGAGCTAGACATTTGAAATTTGGTTTGTAAGTCTAAAGTGTATAATGAAGAAAGAAAAAAATAGTTTTAAAGTCTATCATCAAAATTTATTCCTATCAAGTCAAAATACTTTGAATATTGAATTTCCCATATCTATAATGCTTCAGATAGATTTATACAATGTAATAATTGAAAAAATTGATTGTTTTACTCATTTACAACATTGTACACTTCAATACACTCATTAAAACTTCTTGAGTTTATTTTAACTGAAAAATTTCACTTTCCATTGAATTGGCCACTCGGTCTAAATGTACTAAAAACACAGATCTTTAAAACTAAAAGAGCTAGACATTTGAAATTTGGTTTGTAGGTCTAAGGTGTATAAAGAAGAAAGAAAAAAATAGTTTTAAAGTCTATCATCAAAATTTATTCCTATCGAGTCAAAATACTTTAAATATTGAATTTTCTATACCTATAATGCTTCAGATTGATTTATACAATGTAATAAATAAAAAAATTGATTGAGTTACTCATTTATAACATTGTATACTTCAATACACTCATTAAAATTTCTTGAGTTTATTTTAACTGGAAAATTTCACTTTCCATTGAATTGGCCACTCGGTCTAAATGTACTAAAAACACAGATCTTTAAAACTAAAAGAGCTAGACATTTGAAATTTGGTTTGTAGGTCTAAGGTGTATAAAGAAGAAAGAAAAAAATAGTTTTAAAGTCTATCATCAGAATTTTTTCCTTATGAGTCAAAATACTTTGAATATTGAATTTTCCATACCTATAATGCTTCAGATTGATTTATACAATGTAATAATTGAAAAATTGATTGTTTTACTCACTTATAACATTGTACACTTCAATACACTCATTAAAACTTCTTGAGTTTATTTTAACTGGAAAATTTCACTTTCCATTGAATTGGCCACTTAGTCTAAATGTACTAAAAACACAGATCTTTAAAACTAAAAGAGCTAGACATTTGAAATTTGGTTTGTAGGTCTAAAGTGTATAAAGAAGAAAGAAAAAAATAGTTTTAAAGTCTATCATCAAAATTTATTCCTATCAAGTCAAAATACTTTGAATATTGAATTTCCCATATCTATAATGCTTCAGATAGATTTATACAATGTAATAATTGAAAAAATTGATTGTTTTACTCATTTATAACATTGTATACTCCAATGCCTTCATTAAAACTTATAGAATTCATTTTAACTGAAAAATCTTACTTTCCGCTGAATTAGCCCCATCGGTCAAAATCCATCAAATCTCAGATCTCATAAACTAAAAGAACTAGACATTTGAAATTTGGTTTGTAGGTCTAAAGTGTATAAAGAAGAAAGAAAAAATAGTTTTAAAGTCTATCATCAGAATTTTTTCCTTATGAGTCAAAATACTTTGAATATTGAATTTTCCATACCTATAATGCTTCAGATTGATTTATACAATGTAATAATTGAAAAAATTGATTGTTTTACTCACTTATAACATTGTACACTTCAATACACTCATTAAAACTTCTTGAGTTTATTTTAACTGGAAAATTTCACTTTCCATTGAATTGGCCACTTAGTCTAAATGTACTAAAAACACAGATCTTTAAAACTAAAAGAGCTAGACATTTGAAATTTGGTTTGTAGGTCTAAAGTGTATAAAGAAGAAAGAAAAAAATAGTTTTAAAGTCTATCATCAAAATTTATTCCTATCAAGTCAAAATACTTTGAATATTGAATTTCCCATATCTATAATGCTTCAGATAGATTTACACAATGTAACAATTGAAAAAATTGATTGTTTTACTCATTTATAACATTGTATACTCCAATGCCTTCATTAAAACTTATAGAATTCATTTTAACTGAAAAATCTTACTTTCCGCTGAATTAGCCCCATCGGTCAAAATCCATCAAATCTCAGATCTCATAAACTAAAAGAACTAGACATTTGAAATTTGGTTTGTAGGTCTAAAGTGTATAAAGAAGAAAGAAAAAATAGTTTTAAAGTCTTTCATTAAAATTTTTTTCTATCGAGTCAAAATACTTTAAATATTGAATTTTCCATACCTATAATGCTTCAGATTGATTTATACAATGTAATAATTGAAAAAATTGATTGTTTTACTCACTTATAACATTGTACACTTCAATACACTCATTAAAACTTCTTGAGTTTATTTTAACTGGATAATTTCACTTTCCATTGAATTGGCCACTTAGTCTAAATGTACTAAAAACACAGATCTTTAAAGCTAAATGAGCTAGACATTTGAAATTTGGTTTGTAAGTCTAAAGTGTATAATGAAGAAAGAAAAAAATAGTTTTAAAGTCTATCATCAAAATTTATTCCTATCAAGTCAAAATACTTTGAATATTGAATTTCCCATATCTATAATGCTTCAGATAGATTTATACAATGTAATAATTGAAAAAATTGATTGTTTTACTCATTTACAACATTGTACACTTCAATACACTCATTAAAACTTCTTGAGTTTATTTTAACTGAAAAATTTCACTTTCCATTGAATTGGCCACTCGGTCTAAATGTACTAAAAACACAGATCTTTAAAACTAAAAGAGCTAGACATTTGAAATTTGGTTTGTTGGTCTAAAGTGTATAAAGAAGAAAGAAAAAAATAGTTTTAAAGTCTATCATCAAAATTTATTCCTATCAAGTCAAAATACTTTGAATATTGAATTTCCCATATCTATAATGCTTCAGATAGATTTATACAATGTAATAATTGAAAAAATTGATTGTTTTACTCATTTACAACATTGTATACTTCAATACACTCATTAAAATTTCTTGAGTTTATTTTAACTGGAAAATTTCACTTTCCATTGAATTGGCCACTCGGTCTAAATGTACTAAAAACACAGATCTTTAAAACTAAAAGAGCTAGACATTTGAAATTTGGTTTGTAGGTCTAAGGTGTATAAAGAAGAAAGAAAAAAATAGTTTTAAAGTCTATCATCAGAATTTTTTCCTTATGAGTCAAAATACTTTGAATATTGAATTTTCCATACCTATAATGCTTCAGATTGATTTATACAATGTAATAATTGAAAAAATTGATTGTTTTACTCACTTATAACATTGTACACATCAATACACTCATTAAAACTTCTTGAGTTTATTTTAACTGGAAAATTTCACTTTCCATTGAATTGGCCACTTAGTCTAAATGTACTAAAAACACAGATCTTTAAAACTAAAAGAGCTAGACATTTGAAATTTGGTTTGTAGGTCTAAAGTGTATAAAGAAGAAAGAAAAAAATAGTTTTAAAGTCTATCATCAAAATTTATTCCTATCAAGTCAAAATACTTTGAATATTGAATTTCCCATATCTATAATGCTTCAGATAGATTTATACAATGTAATAATTGAAAAAATTGATTGTTTTACTCATTTATAACATTGTATACTCCAATGCCTTCATTAAAACTTATAGAATTCATTTTAACTGAAAAATCTTACTTTCCGCTGAATTAGCCCCATCGGTCAAAATCCATCAAATCTCAGATCTCATAAACTAAAAGAACTAGACATTTGAAATTTGGTTTGTAGGTCTAAAGTGTATAAAGAAGAAAGAAAAAATAGTTTTAAAGTCTTTCATTAAAATTTTTTTCTATCGAGTCAAAATACTTTAAATATTGAATTTTCCATACCTATAATGCTTCAGATTGATTTATACAATGTAATAATTGAAAAAATTGATTGTTTTACTCACTTATAACATTGTACACTTCAATACACTCATTGAAACTTCTTGAGTTTATTTTAACTGGATAATTTCACTTTCCATTGAATTGGCCACTTAGTCTAAATGTACTAAAAACACAGATCTTTAAAGCTAAATGAGCTAGACATTTGAAATTTGGTTTGTAAGTCTAAAGTGTATAATGAAGAAAGAAAAAAATAGTTTTAAAGTCTATGATCAAAATTTATTCCTATCAAGTCATAATACTTTGAATATTGAATTTCCCATACCTATAATGCTTCAGATTGATTTATACAATGTAATAATTGAAAAAATTGATTGTTTTACTCACTTATAACATTGTACACTTCAATACACTCATTAAAACTTCTTGAGTTTATTTTAACTGGAAAATTTCACTTTCCATTGAATTGGCCACTTAGTCTAAATGTACTAAAAACACAGATCTTTAAAACTAAAAGAGCTAGACATTTGAAATTTGGTTTGTAGGTCTAAAGTGTATAAAGAAGAAAGAAAAAAATAGTTTTAAAGTCTATCATCAAAATTTATTCCTATCAAGTCAAAATACTTTGAATATTGAATTTCCCATATCTATAATGCTTCAGATAGATTTATACAATGTAACAATTGAAAAAATTGATTGTTTTACTCATTTATAACATTGTATACTCCAATGCCTTCATTAAAACTTATAGAATTCATTTTAACTGAAAAATCTTACTTTCCGCTGAATTAGCCCCATCGGTCAAAATCCATCAAATCTCAGATCTCATAAACTAAAAGAACTAGACATTTGAAATTTGGTTTGTAGGTCTAAAGTGTATAAAGAAGAAAGAAAAAATAGTTTTAAAGTCTTTCATTAAAATTTTTTTCTATCGAGTCAAAATACTTTAAATATTGAATTTTCCATACCTATAATGCTTCAGATTGATTTATACAATGTAATAATTGAAAAAATTGATTGTTTTACTCACTTATAACATTGTACACTTCAATACACTCATTAAAAGTGGTTGAGTTTATTTTAACTGAAAAATTTCACTTTCCATTGAATTGGCCACTCGGTCTAAATGTACTAAAAACACAGATCTTTAAAACTAAAAGAGCTAGACATTTGAAATTTGGTTTGTAGGTCTAAGGTGTATAAAGAAGAAAGAAAAAAATAGTTTTAAAGTCTATCATCAGAATTTTTTCCTTATGAGTCAAAATACTTTGAATATTGAATTTTCCATACCTATAATGCTTCAGATTGATTTATACAATGTAATAATTGAAAAAATTGATTGTTTTACTCACTTATAACATTGTACACTTCAATACACTCATTAAAACTTCTTGAGTTTATTTTAACTGGAAAATTTCACTTTCCATTGAATTGGCCACTTAGTCTAAATGTACTAAAAACACAGATCTTTAAAACTAAAAGAGCTAGACATTTGAAATTTGGTTTGTAGGTCTAAAGTGTATAAAGAAGAAAGAAAAAAATAGTTTTAAAGTCTATCATCAAAATTTATTCCTATCAAGTCAAAATACTTTGAATATTGAATTTCCCATATCTATAATGCTTCAGATAGATTTATACAATGTAACAATTGAAAAAATTGATTGTTTTACTCATTTATAACATTGTATACTCCAATGCCTTCATTAAAACTTATAGAATTCATTTTAACTGAAAAATCTTACTTTCCGCTGAATTAGCCCCATCGGTCAAAATCCATCAAATCTCAGATCTCATAAACTAAAAGAACTAGACATTTGAAATTTGGTTTGTAGGTCTAAAGTGTATAAAGAAGAAAGAAAAAATAGTTTTAAAGTCTTTCATTAAAATTTTTTTCTATCGAGTCAAAATACTTTAAATATTGAATTTTCCATACCTATAATGCTTCAGATTGATTTATACAATGTAATAATTGAAAAAATTGATTGTTTTACTCACTTATAACATTGTACACTTCAATACACTCATTAAAACTTCTTGAGTTTATTTTAACTGGATAATTTCACTTTCCATTGAATTGGCCACTTAGTCTAAATGTACTAAAAACACAGATCTTTAAAGCTAAATGAGCTAGACATTTGAAATTTGGTTTGTAAGTCTAAAGTGTATAATGAAGAAAGAAAAAAATAGTTTTAAAGTCTATCATCAAAATTTATTCCTATCAAGTCAAAATACTTTGAATATTGAATTTCCCATATCTATAATGCTTCAGATAGATTTATACAATGTAATAATTGAAAAAATTGATTGTTTTACTCATTTACAATATTGTACACTTCAATACACTCATTAAAACTTCTTGAGTTTATTTTAACTGAAAAATTTCACTTTCCATTGAATTGGCCACTCGGTCTAAATGTACTAAAAACACAGATCTTTAAAACTAAAAGAGCTAGACATTTGAAATTTGGTTTGTAGGTCTAAGGTGTATAAAGAAGAAAGAAAAAAATAGTTTTAAAGTCTATCATCAGAATTTTTTCCTTATGAGTCAAAATACTTTGAATATTGAATTTTCCATACCTATAATGCTTCAGATTGATTTATACAATGTAATAATTGAAAAAATTGATTGTTTTACTCACTTATAACATTGTACACTTCAATACACTCATTAAAACTTCTTGAGTTTATTTTAACTGGAAAATTTCACTTTCCATTGAATTGGCCACTTAGTCTAAATGTACTAAAAACACAGATCTTTAAAACTAAAAGAGCTAGACATTTGAAATTTGGTTTGTAGGTCTAAAGTGTATAAAGAAGAAAGAAAAAAATAGTTTTAAAGTCTATCATCAAAATTTATTCCTATCAAGTCAAAATACTTTGAATATTGAATTTCCCATATCTATAATGCTTCAGATAGATTTACACAATGTAACAATTGAAAAAATTGATTGTTTTACTCATTTATAACATTGTATACTCCAATGCCTTCATTAAAACTTATAGAATTCATTTTAACTGAAAAATCTTACTTTCCGCTGAATTAGCCCCATCGGTCAAAATCCATCAAATCTCAGATCTCATAAACTAAAAGAACTAGACATTTGAAATTTGGTTTGTAGGTCTAAAGTGTATAAAGAAGAAAGAAAAAATAGTTTTAAAGTCTTTCATTAAAATTTTTTTCTATCGAGTCAAAATACTTTAAATATTGAATTTTCCATACCTATAATGCTTCAGATTGATTTATACAATGTAATAATTGAAAAAATTGATTGTTTTACTCACTTATAACATTGTACACTTCAATACACTCATTAAAACTTCTTGAGTTTATTTTAACTGGATAATTTCACTTTCCATTGAATTGGCCACTTAGTCTAAATGTACTAAAAACACAGATCTTTAAAGCTAAATGAGCTAGACATTTGAAATTTGGTTTGTAAGTCTAAAGTGTATAATGAAGAAAGAAAAAAATAGTTTTAAAGTCTATCATCAAAATTTATTCCTATCAAGTCAAAATACTTTGAATATTGAATTTCCCATATCTATAATGCTTCAGATAGATTTATACAATGTAATAATTGAAAAAATTGATTGTTTTACTCATTTACAACATTGTACACTTCAATACACTCATTAAAACTTCTTGAGTTTATTTTAACTGAAAAATTTCACTTTCCATTGAATTGGCCACTCGGTCTAAATGTACTAAAAACACAGATCTTTAAAACTAAAAGAGCTAGACATTTGAAATTTGGTTTGTAGGTCTAAGGTGTATAAAGAAGAAAGAAAAAAATAGTTTTAAAGTCTATCATCAAAATTTATTCCTATCGAGTCAAAATACTTTAAATATTGAATTTTCTATACCTATAATGCTTCAGATTGATTTATACAATGTAATAAATAAAAAAATTGATTGAGTTACTCATTTATAACATTGTATACTTCAATACACTCATTAAAATTTCTTGAGTTTATTTTAACTGGAAAATTTCACTTTCCATTGAATTGGCCACTCGGTCTAAATGTACTAAAAACACAGATCTTTAAAACTAAAAGAGCTAGACATTTGAAATTTGGTTTGTAGGTCTAAGGTGTATAAAGAAGAAAGAAAAAAATAGTTTTAAAGTCTATCATCAGAATTTTTTCCTTATGAGTCAAAATACTTTGAATATTGAATTTTCCATACCTATAATGCTTCAGATTGATTTATACAATGTAATAATTGAAAAATTGATTGTTTTACTCACTTATAACATTGTACACTTCAATACACTCATTAAAACTTCTTGAGTTTATTTTAACTGGAAAATTTCACTTTCCATTGAATTGGCCACTTAGTCTAAATGTACTAAAAACACAGATCTTTAAAACTAAAAGAGCTAGACATTTGAAATTTGGTTTGTAGGTCTAAAGTGTATAAAGAAGAAAGAAAAAAATAGTTTTAAAGTCTATCATCAAAATTTATTCCTATCAAGTCAAAATACTTTGAATATTGAATTTCCCATATCTATAATGCTTCAGATAGATTTATACAATGTAATAATTGAAAAAATTGATTGTTTTACTCATTTATAACATTGTATACTCCAATGCCTTCATTAAAACTTATAGAATTCATTTTAACTGAAAAATCTTACTTTCCGCTGAATTAGCCCCATCGGTCAAAATCCATCAAATCTCAGATCTCATAAACTAAAAGAACTAGACATTTGAAATTTGGTTTGTAGGTCTAAAGTGTATAAAGAAGAAAGAAAAAATAGTTTTAAAGTCTATCATCAGAATTTTTTCCTTATGAGTCAAAATACTTTGAATATTGAATTTTCCATACCTATAATGCTTCAGATTGATTTATACAATGTAATAATTGAAAAAATTGATTGTTTTACTCACTTATAACATTGTACACTTCAATACACTCATTAAAACTTCTTGAGTTTATTTTAACTGGAAAATTTCACTTTCCATTGAATTGGCCACTTAGTCTAAATGTACTAAAAACACAGATCTTTAAAACTAAAAGAGCTAGACATTTGAAATTTGGTTTGTAGGTCTAAAGTGTATAAAGAAGAAAGAAAAAAATAGTTTTAAAGTCTATCATCAAAATTTATTCCTATCAAGTCAAAATACTTTGAATATTGAATTTCCCATATCTATAATGCTTCAGATAGATTTACACAATGTAACAATTGAAAAAATTGATTGTTTTACTCATTTATAACATTGTATACTCCAATGCCTTCATTAAAACTTATAGAATTCATTTTAACTGAAAAATCTTACTTTCCGCTGAATTAGCCCCATCGGTCAAAATCCATCAAATCTCAGATCTCATAAACTAAAAGAACTAGACATTTGAAATTTGGTTTGTAGGTCTAAAGTGTATAAAGAAGAAAGAAAAAATAGTTTTAAAGTCTTTCATTAAAATTTTTTTCTATCGAGTCAAAATACTTTAAATATTGAATTTTCCATACCTATAATGCTTCAGATTGATTTATACAATGTAATAATTGAAAAAATTGATTGTTTTACTCACTTATAACATTGTACACTTCAATACACTCATTAAAACTTCTTGAGTTTATTTTAACTGGATAATTTCACTTTCCATTGAATTGGCCACTTAGTCTAAATGTACTAAAAACACAGATCTTTAAAGCTAAATGAGCTAGACATTTGAAATTTGGTTTGTAAGTCTAAAGTGTATAATGAAGAAAGAAAAAAATAGTTTTAAAGTCTATCATCAAAATTTATTCCTATCAAGTCAAAATACTTTGAATATTGAATTTCCCATATCTATAATGCTTCAGATAGATTTATACAATGTAATAATTGAAAAAATTGATTGTTTTACTCATTTACAACATTGTACACTTCAATACACTCATTAAAACTTCTTGAGTTTATTTTAACTGAAAAATTTCACTTTCCATTGAATTGGCCACTCGGTCTAAATGTACTAAAAACACAGATCTTTAAAACTAAAAGAGCTAGACATTTGAAATTTGGTTTGTTGGTCTAAAGTGTATAAAGAAGAAAGAAAAAAATAGTTTTAAAGTCTATCATCAAAATTTATTCCTATCAAGTCAAAATACTTTGAATATTGAATTTCCCATATCTATAATGCTTCAGATAGATTTATACAATGTAATAATTGAAAAAATTGATTGTTTTACTCATTTACAACATTGTATACTTCAATACACTCATTAAAATTTCTTGAGTTTATTTTAACTGGAAAATTTCACTTTCCATTGAATTGGCCACTCGGTCTAAATGTACTAAAAACACAGATCTTTAAAACTAAAAGAGCTAGACATTTGAAATTTGGTTTGTAGGTCTAAGGTGTATAAAGAAGAAAGAAAAAAATAGTTTTAAAGTCTATCATCAGAATTTTTTCCTTATGAGTCAAAATACTTTGAATATTGAATTTTCCATACCTATAATGCTTCAGATTGATTTATACAATGTAATAATTGAAAAAATTGATTGTTTTACTCACTTATAACATTGTACACATCAATACACTCATTAAAACTTCTTGAGTTTATTTTAACTGGAAAATTTCACTTTCCATTGAATTGGCCACTTAGTCTAAATGTACTAAAAACACAGATCTTTAAAACTAAAAGAGCTAGACATTTGAAATTTGGTTTGTAGGTCTAAAGTGTATAAAGAAGAAAGAAAAAAATAGTTTTAAAGTCTATCATCAAAATTTATTCCTATCAAGTCAAAATACTTTGAATATTGAATTTCCCATATCTATAATGCTTCAGATAGATTTATACAATGTAATAATTGAAAAAATTGATTGTTTTACTCATTTATAACATTGTATACTCCAATGCCTTCATTAAAACTTATAGAATTCATTTTAACTGAAAAATCTTACTTTCCGCTGAATTAGCCCCATCGGTCAAAATCCATCAAATCTCAGATCTCATAAACTAAAAGAACTAGACATTTGAAATTTGGTTTGTAGGTCTAAAGTGTATAAAGAAGAAAGAAAAAATAGTTTTAAAGTCTTTCATTAAAATTTTTTTCTATCGAGTCAAAATACTTTAAATATTGAATTTTCCATACCTATAATGCTTCAGATTGATTTATACAATGTAATAATTGAAAAAATTGATTGTTTTACTCACTTATAACATTGTACACTTCAATACACTCATTGAAACTTCTTGAGTTTATTTTAACTGGATAATTTCACTTTCCATTGAATTGGCCACTTAGTCTAAATGTACTAAAAACACAGATCTTTAAAGCTAAATGAGCTAGACATTTGAAATTTGGTTTGTAAGTCTAAAGTGTATAATGAAGAAAGAAAAAAATAGTTTTAAAGTCTATGATCAAAATTTATTCCTATCAAGTCATAATACTTTGAATATTGAATTTCCCATATCTATAATGCTTCAGATAGATTTATACAATGTAATAATTGAAAAAATTGATTGTTTTACTCATTTACAACATTGTACACTTCAATACACTCATTAAAACTTCTTGAGTTTATTTTAACTGAAAAATTTCACTTTCCATTGAATTGGCCACTCGGTCTAAATGTACTAAAAACACAGATCTTTAAAACTAAAAGAGCTAGACATTTGAAATTTGGTTTGTAGGTCTAAGGTGTATAAAGAAGAAAGAAAAAAATAGTTTTAAAGTCTATCATCAAAATTTATTCCTATCGAGTCAAAATACTTTAAATATTGAATTTTCTATACCTATAATGCTTCAGATTGATTTATACAATGTAATAATTGAAAAAATTGATTGTTTTACTCATTTACAACATTGTATACTTCAATACACTCATTAAAATTTCTTGAGTTTATTTTAACTGGAAAATTTCACTTTCCATTGAATTGGCCACTCGGTCTAAATGTACTAAAAACACAGATCTTTAAAACTAAAAGAGCTAGACATTTGAAATTTGGTTTGTAGGTCTAAGGTGTATAAAGAAGAAAGAAAAAAATAGTTTTAAAGTCTATCATCAGAATTTTTTCCTTATGAGTCAAAATACTTTGAATATTGAATTTTCCATACCTATAATGCTTCAGATTGATTTATACAATGTAATAATTGAAAAAATTGATTGTTTTACTCACTTATAACATTGTACACTTCAATACACTCATTAAAACTTCTTGAGTTTATTTTAACTGGAAAATTTCACTTTCCATTGAATTGGCCACTTAGTCTAAATGTACTAAAAACACAGATCTTTAAAACTAAAAGAGCTAGACATTTGAAATTTGGTTTGTAGGTCTAAAGTGTATAAAGAAGAAAGAAAAAAATAGTTTTAAAGTCTATCATCAAAATTTATTCCTATCAAGTCAAAATACTTTGAATATTGAATTTCCCATATCTATAATGCTTCAGATAGATTTATACAATGTAATAATTGAAAAAATTGATTGTTTTACTCATTTATAACATTGTATACTCCAATGCCTTCATTAAAACTTATAGAATTCATTTTAACTGAAAAATCTTACTTTCCGCTGAATTAGCCCCATCGGTCAAAATCCATAAAATCTCAGATCTCATAAACTAAAAGAACTAGACATTTGAAATTTGGTTTGTAGGTCTAAAGTGTATAAAGAAGAAAGAAAAAATAGTTTTAAAGTCTTTCATTAAAATTTTTTTCTATCGAGTCAAAATACTTTAAATATTGAATTTTCCATACCTATAATGCTTCAGATTGATTTATACAATGTAATAATTGAAAAAATTGATTGTTTTACTCACTTATAACATTGTACACTTCAATACACTCATTAAAACTTCTTGAGTTTATTTTAACTGGATAATTTCACTTTCCATTGAATTGGCCACTTAGTCTAAATGTACTAAAAACACAGATCTTTAAAGCTAAATGAGCTAGACATTTGAAATTTGGTTTGTAAGTCTAAAGTGTATAATGAAGAAAGAAAAAAATAGTTTTAAAGTCTATGATCAAAATTTATTCCTATCAAGTCAAAATACTTTGAATATTGAATTTCCCATATCTATAATGCTTCAGATAGATTTATACAATGTAATAAATAAAAAAATTGATTGAGTTACTCATTTATAGCATTGTATACTTCAATACACTCATTAAAATTTCTTGAGTTTATTTTAACTGGAAAATTTCACTTTCCATTGAATTGGCCACTCGGTCTAAATGTACTAAAAAGACAGATCTTTAAAACTAAAAGAGCTAGACATTTGAAATTTGGTTTGTAGGTCTAAGGTGTATAAAAAAAAAAAAAAAAAAAAAAAATAGTTTTAAAGTCTATCATCAGAATTTTTTCCTTATGAGTCAAAATACTTTGAATATTGAATTTTCCATACCTATAATGCTTCAGATTGATTTATACAATGTAATAATTGAAAAAATTGATTGTTTTACTCACTTATAACATTGTACAGTTCAATACACTCATTAAAACTTCTTGAGTTTATTTTAACTGGAAAATTTCACTTTCCATTGAATTGGCCACTTAGTCTAAATGTACTAAAAACACAGATCTTTAAAACTAAAAGAGCTAGACATTTGAAATTTGGTTTGTAGGTCTAAAGTGTATAAAGAAGAAAGAAAAAAATAGTTTTAAAGTCTATCATCAAAATTTATTCCTATCAAGTCAAAATACTTTGAATATTGAATTTCCCATATCTATAATGCTTCAGATAGATTTATACAATGTAATAATTGAAAAAATTGATTGTTTTACTCATTTATAACATTGTATACTCCAATGCCTTCATTAAAACTTATAGAATTCATTTTAACTGAAAAATCTTACTTTCCGCTGAATTAGCCCCATCGGTCAAAATCCATCAAATCTCAGATCTCATAAACTAAAAGAACTAGACATTTGAAATTTGGTTTGTAGGTCTAAAGTGTATAAAGAAGAAAGAAAAAATAGTTTTAAAGTCTTTCATTAAAATTTTTTTCTATAGAGTCAAAATACTTTAAATATTGAATTTTCCATACCTATAATGCTTCAGATTGATTTATACAATGTAATAATTGAAAAAATTGATTGTTTTACACACTTATAACATTGTACACTTCAATACACTCATTAAAACTTCTTGAGTTTATTTTAACTGGATAATTTCACTTTCCATTGAATTGGCCACTTAGTCTAAATGTACTAAAAACACAGATCTTTAAAGCTAAATGAGCTAGATATTTGAAATTTGGTTTGTAAGTCTAAAGTGTATAATGAAGAAAGAAAAAAATAGTTTTAAAGTCTATCATCAAAATTTATTCCTATCAAGTCAAAATACTTTGAATATTGAATTTCCCATATCTATAATGCTTCAGATAGATTTATACAATGTAATAATTGAAAAAATTGATTGTTTTACTCATTTACAACATTGTACACTTCAATACACTCATTAAAACTTCTTGAGTTTATTTTAACTGAAAAATTTCACTTTCCATTGAATTGGCCACTCGGTCTAAATGTACTAAAAACACAGATCTTTAAAACTAAAAGAGCTAGACATTTGAAATTTGGTTTGTAGGTCTAAGGTGTATAAAGAAGAAAGAAAAAAATAGTTTTAAAGTCTATCATCAGAATTTTTTCCTTATGAGTCAAAATACTTTGAATATTGAATTTTCCATACCTATAATGCTTCAGATTGATTTATACAATGTAATAATTGAAAAAATTGATTGTTTTACTCACTTATAACATTGTACACTTCAATACACTCATTAAAACTTCTTGAGTTTATTTTAACTGGAAAATTTCACTTTCCATTGAATTGGCCACTTAGTCTAAATGTACTAAAAACACAGATCTTTAAAACTAAAAGAGCTAGACATTTGAAATTTGGTTTGTAGGTCTAAAGTGTATAAAGAAGAAAGAAAAAAATAGTTTTAAAGTCTATCATCAAAATTTATTCCTATCAAGTCAAAATACTTTGAATATTGAATTTCCCATATCTATAATGCTTCAGATAGATTTATACAATGTAACAATTGAAAAAATTGATTGTTTTACTCATTTATAACATTGTATACTCCAATGCCTTCATTAAAACTTATAGAATTCATTTTAACTGAAAAATCTTACTTTCCGCTGAATTAGCCCCATCGGTCAAAATCCATCAAATCTCAGATCTCATAAACTAAAAGAACTAGACATTTGAAATTTGGTTTGTAGGTCTAAAGTGTATAAAGAAGAAAGAAAAAATAGTTTTAAAGTCTTTCATTAAAATTTTTTTCTATCGAGTCAAAATACTTTAAATATTGAATTTTCCATACCTATAATGCTTCAGATTGATTTATACAATGTAATAATTGAAAAAATTGATTGTTTTACTCACTTATAACATTGTACACTTCAATACACTCATTAAAACTTCTTGAGTTTATTTTAACTGGATAATTTCACTTTCCATTGAATTGGCCACTTAGTCTAAATGTACTAAAAACACAGATCTTTAAAGCTAAATGAGCTAGATATTTGAAATTTGGTTTGTAAGTCTAAAGTGTATAATGAAGAAAGAAAAAAATAGTTTTAAAGTCTATCATCAAAATTTATTCCTATCAAGTCAAAATACTTTGAATATTGAATTTCCCATATCTATAATGCTTCAGATAGATTTATACAATGTAATAATTGAAAAAATTGATTGTTTTACTCATTTACAACATTGTACACTTCAATACACTCATTAAAACTTCTTGAGTTTATTTTAACTGAAAAATTTCACTTTCCATTGAATTGGCCACTCGGTCTAAATGTACTAAAAACACAGATCTTTAAAACTAAAAGAGCTAGACATTTGAAATTTGGTTTGTAGGTCTAAGGTGTATAAAGAAGAAAGAAAAAAATAGTTTTAAAGTCTATCATCAGAATTTTTTCCTTATGAGTCAAAATACTTTGAATATTGAATTTTCCATACCTATAATGCTTCAGATTGATTTATACAATGTAATAATTGAAAAAATTGATTGTTTTACTCACTTATAACATTGTACACTTCAATACACTCATTAAAACTTCTTGAGTTTATTTTAACTGGAAAATTTCACTTTCCATTGAATTGGCCACTTAGTCTAAATGTACTAAAAACACAGATCTTTAAAACTAAAAGAGCTAGACATTTGAAATTTGGTTTGTAGGTCTAAAGTGTATAAAGAAGAAAGAAAAAAATAGTTTTAAAGTCTATCATCAAAATTTATTCCTATCAAGTCAAAATACTTTGAATATTGAATTTCCCATATCTATAATGCTTCAGATAGATTTATACAATGTAACAATTGAAAAAATTGATTGTTTTACTCATTTATAACATTGTATACTCCAATGCCTTCATTAAAACTTATAGAATTCATTTTAACTGAAAAATCTTACTTTCCGCTGAATTAGCCCCATCGGTCAAAATCCATCAAATCTCAGATCTCATAAACTAAAAGAACTAGACATTTGAAATTTGGTTTGTAGGTCTAAAGTGTATAAAGAAGAAAGAAAAAATAGTTTTAAAGTCTTTCATTAAAATTTTTTTCTATCGAGTCAAAATACTTTAAATATTGAATTTTCCATACCTATAATGCTTCAGATTGATTTATACAATGTAATAATTGAAAAAATTGATTGTTTTACTCACTTATAACATTGTACACTTCAATACACTCATTAAAACTTCTTGAGTTTATTTTAACTGGATAATTTCACTTTCCATTGAATTGGCCACTTAGTCTAAATGTACTAAAAACACAGATCTTTAAAGCTAAATGAGCTAGACATTTGAAATTTGGTTTGTAAGTCTAAAGTGTATAATGAAGAAAGAAAAAAATAGTTTTAAAGTCTATCATCAAAATTTATTCCTATCAAGTCAAAATACTTTGAATATTGAATTTCCCATATCTATAATGCTTCAGATAGATTTATACAATGTAATAATTGAAAAAATTGATTGTTTTACTCATTTACAACATTGTACACTTCAATACACTCATTAAAACTTCTTGAGTTTATTTTAACTGAAAAATTTCACTTTCCATTGAATTGGCCACTCGGTCTAAATGTACTAAAAACACAGATCTTTAAAACTAAAAGAGCTAGACATTTGAAATTTGGTTTGTAGGTCTAAGGTGTATAAAGAAGAAAGAAAAAAATAGTTTTAAAGTCTATCATCAAAATTTATTCCTATCAAGTCAAAATACTTTGAATATTGAATTTCCCATATCTATAATGCTTCAGATAGATTTACACAATGTAACAATTGAAAAAATTGATTGTTTTACTCATTTATAACATTGTATACTCCAATGCCTTCATTAAAACTTATAGAATTCATTTTAACTGAAAAATCTTACTTTCCGCTGAATTAGCCCCATCGGTCAAAATCCATCAAATCTCAGATCTCATAAACTAAAAGAACTAGACATTTGAAATTTGGTTTGTAGGTCTAAAGTGTATAAAGAAGAAAGAAAAAATAGTTTTAAAGTCTTTCATTAAAATTTTTTTCTATCGAGTCAAAATACTTTAAATATTGAATTTTCCATACCTATAATGCTTCAGATTGATTTATACAATGTAATAATTGAAAAAATTGATTGTTTTACTCACTTATAACATTGTACACTTCAATACACTCATTAAAACTTCTTGAGTTTATTTTAACTGGATAATTTCACTTTCCATTGAATTGGCCACTTAGTCTAAATGTACTAAAAACACAGATCTTTAAAGCTAAATGAGCTAGACATTTGAAATTTGGTTTGTAAGTCTAAAGTGTATAATGAAGAAAGAAAAAAATAGTTTTAAAGTCTATCATCAAAATTTATTCCTATCAAGTCAAAATACTTTGAATATTGAATTTCCCATATCTATAATGCTTCAGATAGATTTATACAATGTAATAATTGAAAAAATTGATTGTTTTACTCATTTACAACATTGTACACTTCAATACACTCATTAAAACTTCTTGAGTTTATTTTAACTGAAAAATTTCACTTTCCATTGAATTGGCCACTCGGTCTAAATGTACTAAAAACACAGATCTTTAAAACTAAAAGAGCTAGACATTTGAAATTTGGTTTGTAGGTCTAAGGTGTATAAAGAAGAAAGAAAAAAATAGTTTTAAAGTCTATCATCAAAATTTATTCCTATCGAGTCAAAATACTTTAAATATTGAATTTTCTATACCTATAATGCTTCAGATTGATTTATACAATGTAATAAATAAAAAAATTGATTGAGTTACTCATTTATAACATTGTATACTTCAATACACTCATTAAAATTTCTTGAGTTTATTTTAACTGGAAAATTTCACTTTCCATTGAATTGGCCACTCGGTCTAAATGTACTAAAAACACAGATCTTTAAAACTAAAAGAGCTAGACATTTGAAATTTGGTTTGTAGGTCTAAGGTGTATAAAGAAGAAAGAAAAAAATAGTTTTAAAGTCTATCATCAGAATTTTTTCCTTATGAGTCAAAATACTTTGAATATTGAATTTTCCATACCTATAATGCTTCAGATTGATTTATACAATGTAATAATTGAAAAAATTGATTGTTTTACTCACTTATAACATTGTATACTCCAATGCCTTCATTAAAACTTATAGAATTCATTTTAACTGAAAAATCTTACTTTCCGCTGAATTAGCCCCATCGGTCAAAATCCATCAAATCTCAGATCTCATAAACTAAAAGAACTAGACATTTGAAATTTGGTTTGTAGGTCTAAAGTGTATAAAGAAGAAAGAAAAAATAGTTTTAAAGTCTTTCATTAAAATTTTTTTCTATAGAGTCAAAATACTTTAAATATTGAATTTTCCATACCTATAATGCTTCAGATTGATTTATACAATGTAATAATTGAAAAAATTGATTGTTTTACACACTTATAACATTGTACACTTCAATACACTCATTAAAACTTCTTGAGTTTATTTTAACTGGATAATTTCACTTTCCATTGAATTGGCCACTCGGTCTAAATGTACTAAAAACACAGATCTTTAAAACTAAAAGAGCTAGACATTTGAAATTTGGTTTGTAGGTCTAAGGTGTATAAAGAAGAAAGAAAAAAATAGTTTTAAAGTCTATCATCAGAATTTTTTCCTTATGAGTCAAAATACTTTGAATATTGAATTTTCCATACCTATAATGCTTCAGATTGATTTATACAATGTAATAATTGAAAAAATTGATTGTTTTACTCACTTATAACATTGTACACTTCAATACACTCATTAAAACTTCTTGAGTTTATTTTAACTGGAAAATTTCACTTTCCATTGAATTGGCCACTTAGTCTAAATGTACTAAAAACACAGATCTTTAAAACTAAAAGAGCTAGACATTTGAAATTTGGTTTGTAGGTCTAAAGTGTATAAAGAAGAAAGAAAAAAATAGTTTTAAAGTCTATCATCAAAATTTATTCCTATCAAGTCAAAATACTTTGAATATTGAATTTCCCATATCTATAATGCTTCAGATAGATTTATACAATGTAATAATTGAAAAAATTGATTGTTTTACTCATTTATAACATTGTATACTTCAATGCCTTCATTAAAACTTATAGAATTCATTTTAACTGAAAAATCTTACTTTCCGCTGAATTAGCCCCATCGGTCAAAATCCATCAAATCTCAGATCTCATAAACTAAAAGAACTAGACATTTGAAATTTGGTTTGTAGGTCTAAAGTGTATAAAGAAGAAAGAAAAAATAGTTTTAAAGTCTATCATCAGAATTTTTTCCTTATGAGTCAAAATACTTTAAATATTGAATTTTCTATACCTATAATGCTTCAGATTGATTTATACAATGTAATAAATAAAAAAATTGATTGAGTTACTCATTTATAACATTGTATACTTCAATACACTCATTAAAATTTCTTGAGTTTATTTTAACTGGAAAATTTCACTTTCCATTGAATTGGCCACTCGGTCTAAATGTACTAAAAACACAGATCTTTAAAGCTAAATGAGCTAGACATTTGAAATTTGGTTTGTAAGTCTAAAGTGTATAATGAAGAAAGAAAAAAATAGTTTTAAAGTCTATCATCAAAATTTATTCCTATCAAGTCAAAATACTTTGAATATTGAATTTCCCATATCTATAATGCTTCAGATAGATTTATACAATGTAATAATTGAAAAAATTGATTGTTTTACTCATTTACAACATTGTACACTTCAATACACTCATTAAAACTTCTTGAGTTTATTTTAACTGAAAAATTTCACTTTCCATTGAATTGGCCACTCGGTCTAAATGTACTAAAAACACAGATCTTTAAAACTAAAAGAGCTAGACATTTGAAATTTGGTTTGTAGGTCTAAGGTGTATAAAGAAGAAAGAAAAAAATAGTTTTAAAGTCTATCATCAGAATTTTTTCCTTATGAGTCAAAATACTTTGAATATTGAATTTTCCATACCTATAATGCTTCAGATTGATTTATACAATGTAATAATTGAAAAAATTGATTGTTTTACTCACTTATAACATTGTACACTTCAATACACTCATTAAAACTTCTTGAGTTTATTTTAACTGGAAAATTTCACTTTCCATTGAATTGGCCACTTAGTCTAAATGTACTAAAAACACAGATCTTTAAAACTAAAAGAGCTAGACATTTGAAATTTGGTTTGTAGGTCTAAAGTGTATAAAGAAGAAAGAAAAAAATAGTTTTAAAGTCTATCATCAAAATTTATTCCTATCAAGTCAAAATACTTTGAATATTGAATTTCCCATATCTATAATGCTTCAGATAGATTTATACAATGTAATAATTGAAAAAATTGATTGTTTTACTCATTTATAACATTGTATACTTCAATGCCTTCATTAAAACTTATAGAATTCATTTTAACTGAAAAATCTTACTTTCCGCTGAATTAGCCCAACGGTCAAAATCCATCAAATCTCAGATCTCATAAACTAAAAGAACTAGACATTTGAAATTTGGTTTGTAGGTCTAAAGTGTATAAAGAAGAAAGAAAAAATAGTTTTAAAGTCTATCATCAGAATTTTTTCCTTATGAGTCAAAATACTTTGAATATTGAATTTTCCATACCTATAATGCTTCAGATTGATTTATACAATGCAATAATTGAAAAAATTGATTGTTTTACTCACTTATAACATTGTACACTTCAATACACTCATTAAAACTTCTTGAGTTTATTTTAACTGGAAAATTTCACTTTCCATTGAATTGGCCACTTAGTCTAAATGTACTAAAAACACAGATCTTTAAAACTAAAAGAGCTAGACATTTGAAATTTGGTTTGTAGGTCTAAAGTGTATAAAGAAGAAAGAAAAAAATAGTTTTAAAGTCTATCATCAAAATTTATTCCTATCAAGTCAAAATACTTTGAATATTGAATTTCCCATATCTATAATGCTTCAGATAGATTTACACAATGTAACAATTGAAAAAATTGATTGTTTTACTCATTTATAACATTGTATACTCCAATGCCTTCATTAAAACTTATAGAATTCATTTTAACTGAAAAATCTTACTTTCCGCTGAATTAGCCCCATCGGTCAAAATCCATCAAATCTCAGATCTCATAAACTAAAAGAACTAGACATTTGAAATTTGGTTTGTAGGTCTAAAGTGTATAAAGAAGAAAGAAAAAATAGTTTTAAAGTCTTTCATTAAAATTTTTTTCTATCGAGTCAAAATACTTTAAATATTGAATTTTCCATACCTATAATGCTTCAGATTGATTTATACAATGTAATAATTGAAAAAATTGATTGTTTTACTCACTTATAACATTGTACACTTCAATACACTCATTAAAACTTCTTGAGTTTATTTTAACTGGATAATTTCACTTTCCATTGAATTGGCCACTTAGTCTAAATGTACTAAAAACACAGATCTTTAAAGCTAAATGAGCTAGACATTTGAAATTTGGTTTGTAAGTCTAAAGTGTATAATGAAGAAAGAAAAAAATAGTTTTAAAGTCTATCATCAAAATTTATTCCTATCAAGTCAAAATACTTTGAATATTGAATTTCCCATATCTATAATGCTTCAGATAGATTTATACAATGTAATAATTGAAAAAATTGATTGTTTTACTCATTTACAACATTGTACACTTCAATACACTCATTAAAACTTCTTGAGTTTATTTTAACTGAAAAATTTCACTTTCCATTGAATTGGCCACTCGGTCTAAATGTACTAAAAACACAGATCTTTAAAACTAAAAGAGCTAGACATTTGAAATTTGGTTTGTAGGTCTAAGGTGTATAAAGAAGAAAGAAAAAAATAGTTTTAAAGTCTATCATCAAAATTTATTCCTATCGAGTCAAAATACTTTAAATATTGAATTTTCTATACCTATAATGCTTCAGATTGATTTATACAATGTAATAAATAAAAAAATTGATTGAGTTACTCATTTATAACATTGTATACTTCAATACACTCATTAAAATTTCTTGAGTTTATTTTAACTGGAAAATTTCACTTTCCATTGAATTGGCCACTCGGTCTAAATGTACTAAAAACACAGATCTTTAAAACTAAAAGAGCTAGACATTTGAAATTTGGTTTGTAGGTCTAAGGTGTATAAAGAAGAAAGAAAAAAATAGTTTTAAAGTCTATCATCAGAATTTTTTCCTTATGAGTCAAAATACTTTGAATATTGAATTTTCCATACCTATAATGCTTCAGATTGATTTATACAATGTAATAATTGAAAAAATTGATTGTTTTACTCACTTATAACATTGTACACTTCAATACACTCATTAAAACTTCTTGAGTTTATTTTAACTGGAAAATTTCACTTTCCATTGAATTGGCCACTTAGTCTAAATGTACTAAAAACACAGATCTTTAAAACTAAAAGAGCTAGACATTTGAAATTTGGTTTGTAGGTCTAAAGTGTATAAAGAAGAAAAAAAAAAATAGTTTTAAAGTCTATCATCAAAATTTATTCCTATCAAGTCAAAATACTTTGAATATTGAATTTCCCATATCTATAATGCTTCAGATAGATTTACACAATGTAACAATTGAAAAAATTGATTGTTTTACTCATTTATAACATTGTATACTCCAATGCCTTCATTAAAACTTATAGAATTCATTTTAACTGAAAAATCTTACTTTCCGCTGAATTAGCCCCATCGGTCAAAATCCATCAAATCTCAGATCTCATAAACTAAAAGAACTAGACATTTGAAATTTGGTTTGTAGGTCTAAAGTGTATAAAGAAGAAAGAAAAAATAGTTTTAAAGTCTTTCATTAAAATTTTTTTCTATCGAGTCAAAATACTTTAAATATTGAATTTTCCATACCTATAATGCTTCAGATTGATTTATACAATGTAATAATTGAAAAAATTGATTGTTTTACTCACTTATAACATTGTACACTTCAATACACTCATTAAAACTTCTTGAGTTTATTTTAACTGGATAATTTCACTTTCCATTGAATTGGCCACTTAGTCTAAATGTACTAAAAACACAGATCTTTAAAGCTAAATGAGCTAGACATTTGAAATTTGGTTTGTAAGTCTAAAGTGTATAATGAAGAAAGAAAAAAATAGTTTTAAAGTCTATCATCAAAATTTATTCCTATCAAGTCAAAATACTTTGAATATTGAATTTCCCATATCTATAATGCTTCAGATAGATTTATACAATGTAATAATTGAAAAAATTGATTGTTTTACTCATTTACAACATTGTACACTTCAATACACTCATTAAAACTTCTTGAGTTTATTTTAACTGAAAAATTTCACTTTCCATTGAATTGGCCACTCGGTCTAAATGTACTAAAAACACAGATCTTTAAAACTAAAAGAGCTAGACATTTGAAATTTGGTTTGTAGGTCTAAGGTGTATAAAGAAGAAAGAAAAAAATAGTTTTAAAGTCTATCATCAAAATTTATTCCTATCGAGTCAAAATACTTTAAATATTGAATTTTCTATACCTATAATGCTTCAGATTGATTTATACAATGTAATAAATAAAAAAATTGATTGAGTTACTCATTTATAACATTGTATACTTCAATACACTCATTAAAATTTCTTGAGTTTATTTTAACTGGAAAATTTCACTTTCCATTGAATTGGCCACTCGGTCTAAATGTACTAAAAACACAGATCTTTAAAACTAAAAGAGCTAGACATTTGAAATTTGGTTTGTAGGTCTAAGGTGTATAAAGAAGAAAGAAAAAAATAGTTTTAAAGTCTATCATCAGAATTTTTTCCTTATGAGTCAAAATACTTTGAATATTGAATTTTCCATACCTATAATGCTTCAGATTGATTTATACAATGTAATAATTGAAAAAATTGATTGTTTTACTCACTTATAACATTGTACACTTCAATACACTCATTAAAACTTCTTGAGTTTATTTTAACTGGAAAATTTCACTTTCCATTGAATTGGCCACTTAGTCTAAATGTACTAAAAACACAGATCTTTAAAACTAAAAGAGCTAGACATTTGAAATTTGGTTTGTAGGTCTAAAGTGTATAAAGAAGAAAGAAAAAAATAGTTTTAAAGTCTATCATCAAAATTTATTCCTATCAAGTCAAAATACTTTGAATATTGAATTTCCCATATCTATAATGCTTCAGATAGATTTATACAATGTAATAATTGAAAAAATTGATTGTTTTACTCATTTATAACATTGTATACTCCAATGCCTTCATTAAAACTTATAGAATTCATTTTAACTGAAAAATCTTACTTTCCGCTGAATTAGCCCCATCGGTCAAAATCCATCAAATCTCAGATCTCATAAACTAAAAGAACTAGACATTTGAAATTTGGTTTGTAGGTCTAAAGTGTATAAAGAAGAAAGAAAAAATAGTTTTAAAGTCTTTCATTAAAATTTTTTTCTATCGAGTCAAAATACTTTAAATATTGAATTTTCCATACCTATAATGCTTCAGATTGATTTATACAATGTAATAATTGAAAAAATTGATTGTTTTACTCACTTATAACATTGTACACTTCAATACACTCATTAAAACTTCTTGAGTTTATTTTAACTGGATAATTTCACTTTCCATTGAATTGGCCACTTAGTCTAAATGTACTAAAAACACAGATCTTTAAAGCTAAATGAGCTAGACATTTGAAATTTGGTTTGTAAGTCTAAAGTGTATAATGAAGAAAGAAAAAAATAGTTTTAAAGTCTATCATCAAAATTTATTCCTATCAAGTCAAAATACTTTGAATATTGAATTTCCCATATCTATAATGCTTCAGATAGATTTATACAATGTAATAATTGAAAAAATTGATTGTTTTACTCATTTACAACATTGTACACTTCAATACACTCATTAAAACTTCTTGAGTTTATTTTAACTGAAAAATTTCACTTTCCATTGAATTGGCCACTCGGTCTAAATGTACTAAAAACACAGATCTTTAAAACTAAAAGAGCTAGACATTTGAAATTTGGTTTGTAGGTCTAAGGTGTATAAAGAAGAAAGAAAAAAATAGTTTTAAAGTCTATCATCAGAATTTTTTCCTTATGAGTCAAAATACTTTGAATATTGAATTTTCCATACCTATAATGCTTCAGATTGATTTATACAATGTAATAATTGAAAAAATTGATTGTTTTACTCACTTATAACATTGTACACTTCAATACACTCATTAAAACTTCTTGAGTTTATTTTAACTGGAAAATTTCACTTTCCATTGAATTGGCCACTTAGTCTAAATGTACTAAAAACACAGATCTTTAAAACTAAAAGAGCTAGACATTTGAAATTTGGTTTGTAGGTCTAAAGTGTATAAAGAAGAAAGAAAAAAATAGTTTTAAAGTCTATCATCAAAATTTATTCCTATCAAGTCAAAATACTTTGAATATTGAATTTCCCATATCTATAATGCTTCAGATAGATTTACACAATGTAACAATTGAAAAAATTGATTGTTTTACTCATTTATAACATTGTATACTCCAATGCCTTCATTAAAACTTATAGAATTCATTTTAACTGAAAAATCTTACTTTCCGCTGAATTAGCCCCATCGGTCAAAATCCATCAAATCTCAGATCTCATAAACTAAAAGAACTAGACATTTGAAATTTGGTTTGTAGGTCTAAAGTGTATAAAGAAGAAAGAAAAAATAGTTTTAAAGTCTTTCATTAAAATTTTTTTCTATCGAGTCAAAATACTTTAAATATTGAATTTTCCATACCTATAATGCTTCAGATTGATTTATACAATGTAATAATTGAAAAAATTGATTGTTTTACTCACTTATAACATTGTACACTTCAATACACTCATTAAAACTTCTTGAGTTTATTTTAACTGGATAATTTCACTTTCCATTGAATTGGCCACTTAGTCTAAATGTACTAAAAACATAGATCTTTAAAGCTAAATGAGCTAGACATTTGAAATTTGGTTTGTAAGTCTAAAGTGTATAATGAAGAAAGAAAAAAATAGTTTTAAAGTCTATCATCAAAATTTATTCCTATCAAGTCAAAATACTTTGAATATTGAATTTCCCATATCTATAATGCTTCAGATAGATTTATACAATGTAATAATTGAAAAAATTGATTGTTTTACTCATTTACAACATTGTACACTTCAATACACTCATTAAAACTTCTTGAGTTTATTTTAACTGAAAAATTTCACTTTCCATTGAATTGGCCACTCGGTCTAAATGTACTAAAAACACAGATCTTTAAAACTAAAAGAGCTAGACATTTGAAATTTGGTTTGTAGGTCTAAGGTGTATAAAGAAGAAAGAAAAAAATAGTTTTAAAGTCTATCATCAAAATTTATTCCTATCGAGTCAAAATACTTTAAATATTGAATTTTCTATACCTATAATGCTTCAGATTGATTTATACAATGTAATAAATAAAAAAATTGATTGAGTTACTCATTTATAACATTGTATACTTCAATACACTCATTAAAATTTCTTGAGTTTATTTTAACTGGAAAATTTCACTTTCCATTGAATTGGCCACTCGGTCTAAATGTACTAAAAACACAGATCTTTAAAACTAAAAGAGCTAGACATTTGAAATTTGGTTTGTAGGTCTAAGGTGTATAAAGAAGAAAGAAAAAAATAGTTTTAAAGTCTATCATCAGAATTTTTTCCTTATGAGTCAAAATACTTTGAATATTGAATTTTCCATACCTATAATGCTTCAGATTGATTTATACAATGTAATAATTGAAAAAATTGATTGTTTTACTCACTTATAACATTGTATACTCCAATGCCTTCATTAAAACTTATAGAATTCATTTTAACTGAAAAATCTTACTTTCCGCTGAATTAGCCCCATCGGTCAAAATCCATCAAATCTCAGATCTCATAAACTAAAAGAACTAGACATTTGAAATTTGGTTTGTAGGTCTAAAGTGTATAAAGAAGAAAGAAAAAATAGTTTTAAAGTCTTTCATTAAAATTTTTTTCTATAGAGTCAAAATACTTTAAATATTGAATTTTCCATACCTATAATGCTTCAGATTGATTTATACAATGTAATAATTGAAAAAATTGATTGTTTTACACACTTATAACATTGTACACTTCAATACACTCATTAAAACTTCTTGAGTTTATTTTAACTGGATAATTTCACTTTCCATTGAATTGGCCACTTAGTCTAAATGTACTAAAAACACAGATCTTTAAAGCTAAATGAGCTAGACATTTGAAATTTGGTTTGTAAGTCTAAAGTGTATAATGAAGAAAGAAAAAAATAGTTTTAAAGTCTATCATCAAAATTTATTCCTATCAAGTCAAAATACTTTGAATATTGAATTTCCCATATCTATAATGCTTCAGATAGATTTATACAATGTAATAATTGAAAAAATTGATTGTTTTACTCATTTACAACATTGTACACTTCAATACACTCATTAAAACTTCTTGAGTTTATTTTAACTGAAAAATTTCACTTTCCATTGAATTGGCCACTCGGTCTAAATGTACTAAAAACACAGATCTTTAAAACTAAAAGAGCTAGACATTTGAAATTTGGTTTGTAGGTCTAAGGTGTATAAAGAAGAAAGAAAAAAATAGTTTTAAAGTCTATCATCAGAATTTTTTCCTTATGAGTCAAAATACTTTGAATATTGAATTTTCCATACCTATAATGCTTCAGATTGATTTATACAATGTAATAATTGAAAAAATTGATTGTTTTACTCACTTATAACATTGTACACTTCAATACACTCATTAAAACTTCTTGAGTTTATTTTAACTGGAAAATTTCACTTTCCATTGAATTGGCCACTTAGTCTAAATGTACTAAAAACACAGATCTTTAAAACTAAAAGAGCTAGACATTTGAAATTTGGTTTGTAGGTCTAAAGTGTATAAAGAAGAAAGAAAAAAATAGTTTTAAAGTCTATCATCAAAATTTATTCCTATCAAGTCAAAATACTTTGAATATTGAATTTCCCATATCTATAATGCTTCAGATAGATTTATACAATGTAATAATTGAAAAAATTGATTGTTTTACTCATTTATAACATTGTATACTCCAATGCCTTCATTAAAACTTATAGAATTCATTTTAACTGAAAAATCTTACTTTCCGCTGAATTAGCCCCATCGGTCAAAATCCATCAAATCTCAGATCTCATAAACTAAAAGAACTAGACATTTGAAATTTGGTTTGTAGGTCTAAAGTGTATAAAGAAGAAAGAAAAAATAGTTTTAAAGTCTTTCATTAAAATTTTTTTCTATCGAGTCAAAATACTTTAAATATTGAATTTTCCATACCTATAATGCTTCAGATTGATTTATACAATGTAATAATTGAAAAAATTGATTGTTTTACTCACTTATAACATTGTACACTTCAATACAGTCATTAAAACTTCTTGAGTTTATTTTAACTGGAAAATTTCACTTTCCATTGAATTGGCCACTTAGTCTAAATGTACTAAAAACACAGATCTTTAAAACTAAAAGAGCTAGACATTTGAAATTTGGTTTGTAGGTCTAAAGTGTATAAAGAAGAAAGAAAAAAATAGTTTTAAAGTCTATCATCAAAATTTATTCCTATCAAGTCAAAATACTTTGAATATTGAATTTCCCATATCTATAATGCTTCAGATAGATTTACACAATGTAACAATTGAAAAAATTGATTGTTTTACTCATTTATAACATTGTATACTCCAATGCCTTCATTAAAACTTATAGAATTCATTTTAACTGAAAAATCTTACTTTCCGCTGAATTAGCCCCATCGGTCAAAATCCATCAAATCTCAGATCTCATAAACTAAAAGAACTAGACATTTGAAATTTGGTTTGTAGGTCTAAAGTGTATAAAGAAGAAAGAAAAAATAGTTTTAAAGTCTTTCATTAAAATTTTTTTCTATCGAGTCAAAATACTTTAAATATTGAATTTTCCATACCTATAATGCTTCAGATTGATTTATACAATGTAATAATTGAAAAAATTGATTGTTTTACTCACTTATAACATTGTACACTTCAATACACTCATTAAAACTTCTTGAGTTTATTTTAACTGGATAATTTCACTTTCCATTGAATTGGCCACTTAGTCTAAATGTACTAAAAACACAGATCTTTAAAGCTAAATGAGCTAGACATTTGAAATTTGGTTTGTAAGTCTAAAGTGTATAATGAAGAAAGAAAAAAATAGTTTTAAAGTCTATCATCAAAATTTATTCCTATCAAGTCAAAATACTTTGAATATTGAATTTCCCATATCTATAATGCTTCAGATAGATTTATACAATGTAATAATTGAAAAAATTGATTGTTTTACTCATTTACAACATTGTACACTTCAATACACTCATTAAAACTTCTTGAGTTTATTTTAACTGAAAAATTTCACTTTCCATTGAATTGGCCACTCGGTCTAAATGTACTAAAAACACAGATCTTTAAAACTAAAAGAGCTAGACATTTGAAATTTGGTTTGTAGGTCTAAGGTGTATAAAGAAGAAAGAAAAAAATAGTTTTAAAGTCTATCATCAAAATTTATTCCTATCGAGTCAAAATACTTTAAATATTGAATTTTCTATACCTATAATGCTTCAGATTGATTTATACAATGTAATAATTGAAAAAATTGATTGTTTTACTCATTTACAACATTGTATACTTCAATACACTCATTAAAATTTCTTGAGTTTATTTTAACTGGATAATTTCACTTTCCATTGAATTGGCCACTTAGTCTAAATGTACTAAAAACACAGATCTTTAAAGCTAAATGAGCTAGACATTTGAAATTTGGTTTGTAAGTCTAAAGTGTATAATGAAGAAAGAAAAAAATAGTTTTAAAGTCTATCATCAAAATTTATTCCTATCAAGTCAAAATACTTTGAATATTGAATTTCCCATATCTATAATGCTTCAGATAGATTTATACAATGTAATAATTGAAAAAATTGATTGTTTTACTCACTTATAACATTGTACACTTCAATACACTCATTAAAACTTCTTGAGTTTATTTTAACTGGATAATTTCACTTTCCATTGAATTGGCCACTTAGTCTAAATGTACTAAAAACACAGATCTTTAAAGCTAAATGAGCTAGACATTTGAAATTTGGTTTGTAAGTCTAAAGTGTATAATGAAGAAAGAAAAAAATAGTTTTAAAGTCTATCATCAAAATTTATTCCTATCAAGTCAAAATACTTTGAATATTGAATTTCCCATATCTATAATGCTTCAGATAGATTTATACAATGTAATAATTGAAAAAATTGATTGTTTTACTCATTTACAACATTGTACACTTCAATACACTCATTAAAACTTCTTGAGTTTATTTTAACTGAAAAATTTCACTTTCCATTGAATTGGCCACTCGGTCTAAATGTACTAAAAACACAGATCTTTAAAACTAAAAGAGCTAGACATTTGAAATTTGGTTTGTAGGTCTAAGGTGTATAAAGAAGAAAGAAAAAAATAGTTTTAAAGTCTATCATCAAAATTTATTCCTATCGAGTCAAAATACTTTAAATATTGAATTTTCTATACCTATAATGCTTCAGATTGATTTATACAATGTAATAAATAAAAAAATTGATTGAGTTACTCATTTATAACATTGTATACTTCAATACACTCATTAAAATTTCTTGAGTTTATTTTAACTGGAAAATTTCACTTTCCATTGAATTGGCCACTCGGTCTAAATGTACTAAAAACACAGATCTTTAAAACTAAAAGAGCTAGACATTTGAAATTTGGTTTGTAGGTCTAAGGTGTATAAAGAAGAAAGAAAAAAATAGTTTTAAAGTCTATCATCAGAATTTTTTCCTTATGAGTCAAAATACTTTGAATATTGAATTTTCCATACCTATAATGCTTCAGATTGATTTATACAATGTAATAATTGAAAAAATTGATTGTTTTACTCACTTATAACATTGTACACTTCAATACACTCATTAAAACTTCTTGAGTTTATTTTAACTGGAAAATTTCACTTTCCATTGAATTGGCCACTTAGTCTAAATGTACTAAAAACACAGATCTTTAAAACTAAAAGAGCTAGACATTTGAAATTTGGTTTGTAGGTCTAAAGTGTATAAAGAAGAAAGAAAAAAATAGTTTTAAAGTCTATCATCAAAATTTATTCCTATCAAGTCAAAATACTTTGAATATTGAATTTCCCATATCTATAATGCTTCAGATAGATTTATACAATGTAATAATTGAAAAAATTGATTGTTTTACTCATTTATAACATTGTATACTCCAATGCCTTCATTAAAACTTATAGAATTCATTTTAACTGAAAAATCTTACTTTCCGCTGAATTAGCCCCATCGGTCAAAATCCATCAAATCTCAGATCTCATAAACTAAAAGAACTAGACATTTGAAATTTGGTTTGTAGGTCTAAAGTGTATAAAGAAGAAAGAAAAAATAGTTTTAAAGTCTTTCATTAAAATTTTTTTCTATCGAGTCAAAATACTTTAAATATTGAATTTTCCATACCTATAATGCTTCAGATTGATTTATACAATGTAATAATTGAAAAAATTGATTGTTTTACTCACTTATAACATTGTACACTTCAATACACTCATTAAAACTTCTTGAGTTTATTTTAACTGAAAAATTTTACTTTTTTACGTCTGAAATTTGGTTTGTAGGTCTAAAGTGTATAAAGAAGATAGAAAAAAATAGTTTGAAAGTCTTTCATCAAAATTTTCTCCTTTCGAGTCTAAATACTTTGAATATTCAATTCCCCATACTTATAATGTTTTGGATTGAAATGATTATTCTACTTAATTATACATTATATACCTGAAAACTCTTATTAAAACTGACAAAATTCATTAAACTTGGAAAATTCATTTCAACTGAAAAATTCGGATCTCAAAAACAAAAACTTTATTTAAATAATCTTTTTTACAATCTATACATAAACACTCTTACTGCCATTGTTAATTACATAATACTTTATTTTAAATTATTTTCACATTCATACAGAAATATTAATCCACAATCTTGCTGCATTAATTTAATTTTATTTATACACAGACATTCTCTTTCATTTTCAATCACATACACTACTTTATTTTAAAATGTTTGTTTTTTTATCACATTCATACACATTCATAAACATTCATTTACAATCATCCACATCTAATTTAAATTTTATCTTTCTCATTCATACACTGACATTCACTTTCATTCTCAATTAAACTACTTTATTTTGAAATGTTTTTTACATATTCATACACATTCATCAACGTTCATCTACATTCACACTCCTTTAATTTAAATTTTGTACCTCGCGCAAGGGGGTACGCGAGACGACGACTACGCTCGCCTTCTCCTTCGTAGTCTGTTCACTGTCGGAGCCACTACCTCCGCTGCGCAGTTCTCACTGCCGTTGCTTCAATTATTTATTTGTATCCTATCCTACTTTCCATTTTATTTAATTAATTAATAAAGATCAATTTATCCAACTACTGGGCGACCTCAGAAGCTACAATAGCCAGCGGTGGGATCCGCTGAGCTCATACCAAATCATGTGAACATGCTCAGCTACGAGCCCTGGTGAAATGAGGCCAGGTGGCTTATCTTTACTTTTTCTCTGTAAACCTATTAGGAGTACAAATAACTGGCCATAAATAATATAACTCAATACTTTTTTATACCAATTTTCCACTTCAATAATTTTCAAACTCTCTGATTATTTTCTCTATTAATTCTACAATAGACCATTCTGAATTGGTAATTTTCATAAAATGCTCATTTTCTGTTTTAATATTTCCGGCTTTATGTGTTAAAACTTTAAAATCAATTCACATAATTTTTATCACATTTTCTAAATATCCTTTACGTCCTCGTAATCGTTATTTTTGGATATTATTTCTTGAATATAATTCTCAATACCGCTGATTGTTATTCGACCTGTTATTTTCAGATTTGACCTTATACGGCTACCATGTAGCCCAAAGTATTTGTTTTGTTTTCGACTTCTTCGACAAAGACGAATCCGTCTATTGACACGTACTTTCTTGTACGTAGCATTTCACACATATCATCTTGTTGACAACACTTGCTACATTTTGAATTTCCGTACATTGTATACGTACTCATAATAATCTCTTGTATAAATGTCGGTCATATTTTCGATCATCTCAACATCGAGTATATCTTAGTAATTTCAAATCGATCGACCTCGAGGTCCAAATTGTTGTGTTGCTCGAATTCATTTGAGACTGGCGTACAATGTCTCGCTGAATCTCGACAACACATACAATCTTGTAATCTCGTTTTCTTATTCCTATCATCAATGTATGGACGATTTCATATATTAGGTTATTCAGTGGATCAAGTCATCTTATCCACACTTATACCGTCATCTGTAGCTTTTATTCGCCTTCGAACCTCCTTTTGGGTAATGGTGAATTTTTGACTCACCAAGAAGCCAATTTGTTGTTCTGTGGGAGTCTAAAAACACCTCGCCTTTTATACCTCAAGGAAGGGGTTAACCCCATATTTTCATTTTATTTCATCTGATTTTTTTTTGCTCCGATTAAAGGGTTATGCAGGCAGAAGCCCGTATGCTACCCATTACCATTACTTGCACTAGGCACGATCTGTCTTCTGTTCGAAGATCTTATTCGCTCTGTAGTATCGTCCGATGGTATCTAAAGCGAGACTCGTGCTTGATTCTCCTGGTGCTAGTCCACGATGAGTCAAGTACGTGCCATTACCACGTTCGGTTTTCTATAGAGGAATCATTCTTAGGATCGATGTGTATACATAGTTGACTTTTTGTAGTAGATATTTCAGATGTAAACTATTACTAATTATTTTTTTAAAACAAATTTTGTATACATAAAAGTCAAAATAGTAATAAATGTAACCAAATTATCAGGAACTGGGTACTGATCAGGAACTGGGTACTGATCAGGAACTGGGTACTGATCAGAAACTGGGTACCGATCAGGAACTGGGTACTGACCAGGAACTGGGTACCGATCAGGAACTGGGTACTGATCAGGAACTGGGTACTGATCAGGAACTGGGCACTGATCAGGAACTGGGTACTGATCAGGAACTGGGTACTGATCAGGAACTGTGTACTGATCAGGAACTGGGTACTGATCAGGAACTGGGTACTGATCAGGAACTGGGTATTGATCAGGAACTGGGTACTGATCAGGAACTGGGTACTGATCATGAACTGGGTACTGATCAGGAACTGGGTACTGATCAGGAACTGGGTACTGATCAGGAACTGGGTACTGATCAGGAACTGGGTACTGATCAGGGACTGGGTACTGATCAGGAACTGGGTACTGATCAGGAACTGGGTACTGATCAGGAACTGGGGCCGTGACAGTACAAGTGGTGAATGTGAAGTGTTGAAGTTAAAAGAAGGGTTTCACACGCGGTCGTGAAAACAGGCGTCCCGACCCGCGTAGAGGCTCCGAATTTGCTATAGTCGCGGTCAAGCCGGAAGAGAGCGAGCTCAGCGAGAACAATTGGTTTTTGATCTCGCTTCGCGGAAATTAGGAAGGAAGAAAGTGGGAGAAAGTGCGCACTTGTGTCCTTTCTCGCAAGAAATCGTGCGAGCGAGCGCTTCAATTCTCGCGCGAGAGAGAGAAACACAGTGCGCACGAAAATATAAAATATAAGGGCCGCTGCAAGTGCAAATGGCCCGAACAGGGGAAAATATAACGACTAAACATACTCTCTTAATGTGGAATAGTGAAAAGTCACTGTAAAACAGTGAATATTCACTATTTTGAATAGTGATAACACAGCAACTAAAAAACGGTGAATATTAACTGTATGAAATAGTGAAAAAAAATTCACTGCGCGAATTAGTGAAAAATTCACTAATTAAAATAGTGAAAAATCGCTAATTAAAAAAGTGAGAAATTAGTATCAAAATCAGTGAAATTCACTACATGAATGAGTGAATATTCACTAAATTAAATAGTGACAACTCACTACATAAAACAGTGAAATGTTTTATGAAATATTAGACCTGCGTATAATTTAAAACATATTTCAATATCAAAAATTGTTTAAAATTTTTTTAACTATTTCAACATAAAATAAGTGCATTACTTGAAGTATATGCACGAATGTTTTTAATTTCTTTTATAAACAAGATAATTCTTAAACAATCTCGAATTAGCGAATTTTCATCGTTACAAAAGTTTCTTTTCTAAATTTATAAACAAACTATTAAAAAGTTTATGATTAAGGAATAATAAACATGCATTATTATTTAAGAAAATAATGAATATCATCTTTATTATTACTATAATAAATATCTATACAAAAATAAAATATGTAGCTTTATTCGTCCTCTTCACCAGAGTCAGATGACCTATTATTACTAAGTAATTTATCATCTTTAATAGATGACAAACTAATGTGCATTGATGTCACTGCACTTACTGAAGCTGAAGCTATTTTATATATGAAGCAGTCGATAAAACTATAAAAAAATTTCAAGAGTGTTGGATACTCTAAGTTCATAATGTAATATAACTTTAATAATAAGTCAAATGCTGGAATAAAAGTAGTTTTGTCACATCTGTGCAAAATCCACCCATCTCCTTGGATAAAATAAGTTGGCGTCCGCGTAGTCATGCAAATTATGAATGGCTGGATGGGAGTAGAAGAATTTTTAGTTTATTCTTGATAAACAGTTCAATAATATTTATTTAAATTTAATGACCTTTAATTAACTTCATAACAAATGTAAAACTAATGCAAATCAATAGTCAAAAGTATGATCAAGAACGGTCTTTAAAATGCATAAGCAGTTTTTAATTATTTTCTATTAACTTTTTATAACTTTGAATGACTTTGAAATTTTATTCTTTATAGTTTTCAATAAACTTTAGTTTGTTTTTAATAATTAAATTCAATAACAATTAATAACATTTTTGCTGATTAAAATTTATTTAGTCGAAAATAATTTAAAGACATAGGAATTCATTGGACGTTATTCAGAAAAAAACAATTAAAATTCATTCATTTAATTGTTTTTTAAACTGTAAGTACGTGTATAAAACTTCATTAAAGTTCATAAAAAGTATACCAAAACTTCTCATTAAAAATAATTAATATTAATTAATTACAAAACATCATAAAAGTTGATTCAATGTTATTCAAATTCATTTATCGTTAATAACATTTTTGACGATTCAACTTTATTTAGTTGCAAATAATTTAAATACATAGAAATTCATTAGATATTATTCAGAAAAAAACAATTACAATTCATTCATTTAATAGATTTTAATAAATTTATGCAATTGTACTAAAGTTTATTCAAATTTATAAAGGTCCTACACGTAAATACACGCTTTTTTCTGCCCGCAATACTGATTCTAGATTATAGAGGATTAATTCTTTATGTACAATTTTTTTTTCATATAAAGATAATAAGAGAATTAAAATTAATTGATAAATATTTTTCATAATTATTTTATGCATAATAGTCATGTATAAATATTTGTTTGTGTAAATATTTTATATTACATAATTTTTAACACTTTTATGTTATTAGATAATATATGTGTTAAAGTTTTAAAAGAAGTTTTTTTAAAAGTTGATTAGGAAGATTTAAACATTTGCATACATTAGAATTGGTATAGTATAATGTCAGTAAATGATAAAGTCATATTGATATAATTTTAAACTAGATTTTTATTAATCGTTTCCACATTCGTAGTATGTACAAATACATTTGCTAAATCTATAACTAACACTCAAAAGTATACAAAGAAAATAATTAACAATATTAATAATATACAATAATAATCTATAAATGTACTTTTATAAAATTTAGGAACCTTAGCCTAGGTTTCTTACAAGATATAGATCACAGTAATATTGAAAAAGCTATTCCACGTCAGTACGATAATAATAATTATAGTTTAATGACACTAATCATAATCGTTATAATTCTAAGTACGCTTAAATTCCCATGCATGAAAACTCTCCAGTCCATCTCGTATTTCTCTACTTTTTGATGTGCTTCTTGATGGCGTTCTTCATGGATTTGAAGAACGCGAAGCATCTCGTAACCTTGTCGGACTTGACTTCACCGTTGCGAGGCGGTAATTCGGGAGGCTCGTCCGCAATTATCGTCGTCGATTCGGGCTTCTCAGCAACGACGGCCTTGGATCTACTCCAGATCTCCATTTTTCGGCGAGCCTCAAGGGCGGCTTTCCTCTCTGTCCGCCGAAGTAAGCGGCATTTCTCCACGTATTGTCTCACCCACTCCTCCATGTCCAGGTGAGACTCTGGTTGCAGCTGTGAATGTCGTTCCAGCTGTGACTCTGGTTCCAGCTGTGACTCTGGTTCCAGCTGTGGTTTAAACTGTGAATGTGATTGCAGTCGTGGCTGTGGTGGCAGCCGTAGCTGTGGTGGATTCTGCAGGTACTGTTGCTGGACCGGTAGTGGCACATATTGCGATTGTTGCTGCTGGATCACTGGGCTTTGAGGCTCCTCGATGACGAAGTTGGTGGCGATGTAGGTGATAGTTGGAGTATCACTGGAGATCGACGGAGCTGCGTCTTTGTTGCAGATCATCTGGCCACCGCACATGTGGTTGTTGACCTGGTTAGTGCTTATCATCGAGTCTTGGAAACCCATATTTTCGGATTTAATTCTACGTGATTTCTGAAAACGTTTAGGAAAAGATTGGATTTAGTACTAGTTGTTTGATGTTAATACATTAAAAAGCATTTTGTGAAGATCTTATTACTAAAGTTTATAAAAGACATTAAATAAGAATGAATATCAATTCTATGTATAATTTATTATAAAATAATAATAATGTACTATTCTAGTTAAGAAGAACATCTCATTGCGTACAAGAAATCAGCAACCAAAAATAGTGAAATGACAGAGTTAAGCTACTTACCGTGTGATAATCGTGCGACTTCTCTCCGGATTTAATTATCCGAATACAAAATTATTCTGAGCTTGTGTGTATCTCGTTCGAAAACTGGAACTCGACTGACTTGTATCGAGAAATCGACTGTCTTTTATACTTATTGGTACAGGGTTGGAAAGGGTTTCGTGGTTACGATATACCAATGTTAGAGATAGGTACCTGTGGACGCATCAGTGATTGGGGGAAAATATAACGACTAGACATATATGACTATTTAATAGCAGGTATATGGGGGCTGGAGTATGCCGATACTTATAATTTGCCAGCCTTACCTAATTGATCTATATGTATATATGTACGATAACGGCTAGACATATATGACTATTTAGAAGCAGGTATATGGGGGCTGGAGTATGCCGATACCTAGAATTTGCAAGCCTTACCTAATTGATCTATATGTATGTACGTAGATATGTGCGTAATGTCGTGACAATGGGCACCCATAGGTGTAAGATACTAAGTTTCTGTTTTACTATACCTGGATATCTGTGTGCTACTTTTGTAAAATTAATATAGGTAAGGTATGTATTTTATTCAAATTTGTTCGACAAAGATAATAATATTATGAATAATAGTTCATAAAAAATATTTAGTAAAAGCTGTAATAGGTGCATATTCCGGGAAAAGCTTATTGCTATATTCGATAAAGCAATGATCTAATAGGCATAAGAAAAATATAATGTTGATTCACCTTTGATTCTGTATTGAAATTATTTTTTACGAATGAAATAGATTGCTATATGGATTTATAAAAAAGCCATACTGTCACAGAATTAGTTTCCAATCAGTTAAGAGCAATACCTGATCAGCTCTTGTTTTCATAAAAGCAAATTTCACTTTTTGAACTTTAAACGCACATTTCTACATAGTAGATAATTAAGTATTTCTGAAGTCTTTAATCAGTTTTTGTAACAGCAAGTTTCAAGTAACATTTTATATAAGAAAATGATCAGGAATTGGGTCCGTTACGGTAATAATAATAATTATATAAAGTTTAATTAATTAATTATCGAGTCCGATTTCGCACACAATGCTGATTTTATTTAAGAATCTATTAAATATTACTTTATATTCTTATACAAACATTTTATACAATTTTAAAAATATGTATTATTTAGCAATACCTAATAAAGTATATTGTAGTTAAATGCGTTTAATTATTTAAAATTAATTGTCAAATAAGTTGATGTCCTTTTGTTTTAAAGTAATTTTTTTTATTTTTGGGTTTTAGTTTCTCGTGTTTTTTATATGCTAAAAGTAATAAAGTAATAATCATGTATTTAGTGCAAATATGTTTGAAAGAGCTTAAAAATGGTTATCTATTCCTACTTGAAATTTCAAATAAGTCATTAGCATTTTGCATGAGAAAATCTATTAGGTTGGTTTGATAGAATAGCAAAAAATAATAAGGCCGTATTTTTGGTTTTACTTAAATAATTATTTAAAAATGCACATATGTTTTAAATGTTAGTATTTTTTGTATACTATAATATATGTTCGTAACGTCACAAATATTTCAAAGTGCTGTATCTACTTTGATTTTTATTTAATTTAAAAAAGATCAATACGACCTATTAGGGGCAAAGCCCCTCTATTCCCCAGTCCACTGGTTTCAATTATTTTATACTCCTACATTTATTATCGGATCGACGTCGAAATTTTTCGTGTGTGGTGTATTTGATCCCAAGAGTGCATCGAATGAATTTTGTAATAATCGATCAAGTAATACTCATCGTTTCACGAAAAAAGTATAAAGTAACGATTTTATACTTTATAAAATATAAATCGTGCGATTTATACTTTTAAAAAGTATAAAGTTCGGCTTTTATACTTTATGAAGTATAAATGATGCTTTTTATACTTTTGCAAAAGTATAAAACGCGAAAATTATATTTTAGAAATGTATAAAATTTGTTTCCGTAAATCGAAAACTATACACTCTAAACCTAAAAGAATAAAATTTGACGTAAGGAAGAATAAAAGGAGCATTTTATTCTTTTAGAAAAGTATAAAAGTGTGATTTCATTCTTTAGAGAATTTGACAATGATTTTAAAAGATTAAATTATACAATTTATTCTTTTGTAAAGAATAAAGTGAAGCTTTTATTCTTTTAAAAGAGTAAATGATGAATTTTATTCTATACAAAAGAATAAAGTAAAAAAATTATTCTTTATAAAAGAATAAAATACCACCCCGCTATTTTAAAAGAATAAATAACGGATTTTATTCTTTATGAAAATAATAAACAGAAGATATTATTCTTTGTTTAAGATATATAAATATAAGAAAAGAAATATATATATATATATATATATATATATATATATATATATATATATATATATATATATATATATATATATATATATATAAGAACACCAATTTTGTAGTTTTACTGCTTTACTAACCCTCAAATCAATCAAATGTTTCAATTGATTAATCACTCCCTTTTAAGTTTAGAGGTGATTGAACCATTTGACATATATATATAGGTATACATATATAGGTATACATATATGCTATTTTGTGTATAAGACTTTTTTTGATAAAATTGAAATATGATTGTCTAAGATCTTGGAAATATTTTTCTCCTTCATCTCTGAGCCTAATAAAGTATGACACAAAATTTGGAGTGTCAAGGTCTTTTAGTTTTTAGATACGACTTTTTGGTGGAATTACTCCGACTGAGGTGATCAGCGAATGTCATAATTTTTTTTAGTTTAAAAGTAATCTCTAAGGATTTGATGGTTAGTAAAGCAGTAAAACTACAAAATAGGTGTTCTTATATATATATTTATATATCTTAAATAAAGAATAATATCTTCTGTTTATTCTTTTCGTAAATAATAAGATCCGTTATTTATTCTTTTAAAATATCGGGGTGGTATTTTATTCTTTTATAAAGAATAATTTATTTACTTTATTCTTTTGTAAAGAATAAAATTCATCATTTACTCATTTCAAAGAATAAAAGCTGAACTTAATTCTTTATAAAAGAATAAATTGTACAATTTAATCTTTTAAAGTCATTGTCAAATTCTCTAAAGAATGAAATCACACTTTTATACTTTTCTAAAAAAATAAAATGCACCTTTTATTCTTCCTTACGTCAAATTTCTTCTTTTAGGTTTAGAGTGTATACTTTTTGATTTACGGAAATAAATTTTATACATTTCTAAAGTATAAATTGCGCATTTTATACTTTATCTAAAGTGTAAATCGCGTGATTTATACTTTTCGATTTACGAGAAATTTGTTTATATTTTTCTAAAGTATAATTGGCGCGTTTTATACTTTTTCTAAAGTGTAAAACGCGTGATTTATACTTTTCGATTTACCAAACAAAATTTCATACTTTTCTAAAGTATAATTTATATGTTTTATACTTTTCCTACAGTGTAAAACTCATCATTTATACTTTATAAAGTATAAAAGTAGAACTTTATACTTTTCAATAGTATAAATCGAACGATTTATACTTTATAAAGTCTAAATCGCACGGTTTAAACTTTACAAAGGATAAAATCGTTACTTTATACTTTTATAAAAGTATAAATCGTACGATTTATATATTTTAGCGTCACTTTTTATACTTTGGGGTTTAGAGTGTAGCATGAGAAAATTGCTCACTCTAGGCGCTAGAGCTGCAGCAGCGCCGGTAATAGAACGCACGTGCTCACAACAAGAAAGCAGCTACCCACAACAAAGACAGCAGCAGCACGACTTGCTGAGAAATGAGCGCTCTTTGATTTTGCGCAGCCTTTGCAATACGGGAATTTTTTTCATGTTACTCTCGAATAGAGAATGCGGTGCAACGGCCCGGTAGTGTCGAAGGCCCGAGCGGCTACTTAACTGGTTTTTACCACGCTATAGCTTCCCACTACGTCCACGCGACCCATCAGGGCTCAACGCCCATTAGTATAAGATATGTAAGCTTTCTTTCCATATCTATTAATTTATTCAAATGTATTTCATGAGCTTCACGCCCGATAATCAACTTTTAAAATACGTCCATATCGTCAAAAAGATTATAAATATCCATTCCAAACTAATAGTAATTAATATCATTGAATACGTAATTCAAGCTCCGAATAGTTAAAAAAACATTTGATTGTTTCGCTGCAGTGAACAATTGAAAATCAAAAAATTGTAATTTTCGATACTTTAAAGATTTTTGACTTGATATCGATTATGTATCCTAGGCAAAAGCTTGTAAATATCTTTTTTTCTTAGAATATACCTAAAGAATCCAAAAATAAATTTCCACAATGAAATAATATCATTTTACAATTGTTCATACAAATTGTTATTAAAAATTAACTAAGGCTAAAATACATAAAGTAAAAGTGTCTCGAGTTGCTGACTTTGGTTGACCATAAAATCCAAAACTAGCCCTTAGATTATATTGTGACATTTGTTCATAAATATTGAATTATCGTTTCTATAAAGATAACAAAAATGAATGAAATTATACATTTTTATTTCACTTTTTCATGCCGTTATTAAACATTCGTTTCATTCTGTTTCGTTTCTTAAAAAACGAAATGTAACAAAACAATATTATAAAAAATGTCGTTTTTATTTCATTTCTAGTAATGAAACAAAAGTACGAATTTGTTTAGTTTTGATAACGAGAAAACGAAACAAAAGTACAGAATTTGAATATGTTTTAAAGTATTATTTTTCAAAATTAATTTTGTTTCATATTCATCCTTACAAAGCTAAAACAAAACTCGAAAGTATTTATGTTTTGCTTATAGTAACGAAACTAAACTAAAAATTATTTTTTAGTTTCGTTTCGCAACGGTCTCTGAATTATTCTGCAAATTAACGCGATATCTAATTTTGCAATATCGAAATTTTCATGAAAAAATTTTTTTTTGTCACTTAACGTGCCCTTGTTTTATACTATAACGTTTCTGACATTGTAACACATAAACAAATCAATGTAGACATTTTTAATTTTAAGGTCGATTCTCTTGAAAGAATTACCTTAATTCTCTGTTCCTTGGTCAAGTTCAAAAAGTCTCCCTGCTTTTTTGAAATGTGCGTCACTTTTAGACGTATAAGGATGTCAGTTGCACCACGTGGGGGTAAAATTTAAGTTCCCTAGTAGTGGCACAACTTTGAGCAGCTCTTGATATTGAGTAAGAGGTCTACTACCAAAAAACCCTAGTGAAGTATCAGTTTCTGGAAACTAATAAAAAAATCTACCGATACTATATGAAAATACAACTATTTGCCTTAAATGTCCATAGTTTTAAACTAACAAGGTCCAAAAGTACCCGGGTATGTAACACTAGTGTAAAAATACGTCAAGTAACACAGAGTTAATAACTACAAATTTATGATTAAATTAATAACTTTAATCAATAATTCAAGTTAAAATTGATTTAATATCACATTTACCTGAATAAGGGGGGTGCAGGTAATGTGGCAATCTTAAGGAACTTTCGACTCTCAGTAGATATATATAATTTTAATTAAAGAAGTTCTAAGAAGTTGAAAATTGGCCACTATACGCACAGTATTAGTAAAGTGGCCATTAATCAGTTCTTACGGTAAAGTCTTACAGTAAAGTGTTTCAAAAAGTCAAGGCTAGCCTAGCAGATACTTCCTTTATGTGTTATTTAACTACATGGTGGAGTAACGTACGCATTGGTGTTGATATTTTGTGATTAGTAGGCCTAGAAATTTTGAAGAAGCATCCGCCGTTTTTATCGGCGTCTATTATCTTTTGATAAACGTCAACGATAGTTGCAATTTCCGTATCTAAAATAAACTATACGGCAAAAATTGGCACATGCATCTTAAAGTACGTAAAAATAGTTACATATTCATGTACCGTATGACTTTTTTTTCGCTCATATCACGCTGACAAAAGTGGTTTCATGCATGCACTGCTAGAAACCAGAGTTTTTTTCGTTTCGCGCGTAAACATGATCCTATCTTATAAATAGAGGGTGCAAGCAGCAGGGTCACCGCACCTCTCAACATCTATTGTCACAATACATATACAGTAGGAATTGCAGCGCCCCAGAATAACGCATACTGCGAGATCTCGTGCAGGTGGTCGCATTACCTGCATGGTGGCATTACTAGCACCCATCGTAATCTATGAATCAAAATCATAAATACATTTCTCATTTAATAATGTATAAAAGTAGTATTTATGATTGAATATAATCCACGAATGGCGAGGGGGGGGGGGGGGGCTTTGATGACATTCGAAAACAAAGAACGCTAATTGTATAACAAAGACATTTAGTGGACTAAGAAATCTCATTGGCTCACTTGGTGGAGTCTTTTGAAATACCATGTTTTATTACCGTTGAGTGGGGTATCTTTAACCAGCAGGGTATCATGGGCCACCGTTTTGTAGAGTAGTAATAGTACATTATGTAACACGGGCAAAAAGTCGAATATTTTTCCCGCGGGTGAGTTTACTGACCGAGCGAGCGAAGCGAAAATCGACTTTTTTCTCGAGTTACATATAATACTTTATGACCATCTTAACTGTGGTCACTGTTTGACTTGGAAAGCGGGACTAATGGACTATTAAAAGACAATCGAAAATCAGGGTTATTGGTAAACCTTGATGAAATAAAGGAATTTTTACTATTTTCTAGTGAAATCACTTTTTTTCCGCTTATCATTTTTGCGGGCAAAAAGTGTAATTTTGTTCTCGCTTTTCAGGGAAAAAAGTGGTCATTTTCGTTCAGATGGGCATAAACAATGATACATCCTATTATATTGGCTCCATAAAATATTTGGCACGAAAAGTTTCAGATATTTAATAGAACTGATTATAACGTTTCAAACAATTTATATTCAGTTGATGAGATGTATTTTAGAGCAGTGGTTTAATCAGGCAATATAATAATGAAAATTTATACATTAGGACTTAATTTATTTTTATATTACATACCTGTAAACGATCGACAATACCAAATTCTTTACTTTTAGACTGGTATAACGAATCAAGGTTCAAAAGTGGATTAATAGTTTATGATAATGTATACTTACAGCTCTTCATAAGTAGACATTCAGCAAAGTATATCCCATAAAATTTATAAAAAACGAACACTATCACATGGATTAAAATTTCTATGATTGAGATTCTGTAGCAACAATGCAAACAACGATAACTCAACTGATCGCAATACACTTACAACATCACACCGCAACCTCCAAACCAAGGCCCTTCTCAGAACTCTCAAAGCCGCTTCATCTAAACACCCAACACCTACATTCACACAATATCCTTCGCGAGCTTTTACCGGTTCCTAGCGCGTCTCTCACGCTCTTCTCGACACACACATACATACACACACACAAACCACGACCCAAAAGCACAGTGTACACTTCCTACCTCAGAGCTATAAGCAGCCCATAGAGCGCGAGAGCAACTTTGATGGATGAACGACCATACGACGACGACGAGTCGCTCGCTCGAGATTTCCTTCCCGCGCGCTCGCGCCTGACATGTTTATGCGCGATACCCGTCTACGTATACACACGAAGAAGCGAGAACCTGCACTGCACACGCGGACCCCTATATAAGCTTTTAGAGCCGTATACAGACGAATATAATAAGGCAAAGAGCAGCGGCAGCGGCAGTTAGATCGACAATGCGCGCGGAGCATTCGGTGGCCCGCGCGAATGAAAGCGCTCGGCAGTGGTGGCAACTCGTTGAACTGGAAATAATACAGTCGCGACGATGATTAATTGATGCGCCACGGGCTCGCGCTGCACGGTATATGGAGCGCGGGGTTGAGGAGGACGCGCGCCCACCTACGTCGCGCCGCGGAGCCTGCGCGAGCGTATGTTTAATTGCTTTGGTTCCTTTTGTTGCGCGCGGGCTCGAGCTAAATGGGGCTGTTGCGAGCTAGTGGCTTTGTGGGATATTTATGCTTTGGAGCTTGTTGTAGGTGGTTCCGAGGAGGAGTTTTAGGATAAGTGCAAATTCGCTGCTAAAGAACGTTCATCAGCTTATGTTGAAGTTAGAAAGTTGAAAGAAAACATCATTAAGTGGCAATGTTTACGATGGAAAGTCTTCAATTAATATTGTAAACGATTAAAATCTTAGGAATGAATGTAAAATTAATAAAATAATGCTAAAACCTAAGTTCGACATACATTTTTTCTTGTACGGTACTGTATACCACGAGAGGAATACTTGCATATTAATATTGAAACCAAGTATAAGAAAGTCTTATGAAATCCGATTTTCAATTAACCCTTGCATGTGCCGGAAGCTTCAGAAATCGACGTATTTAGCTTGTGAAGAGAGTATCAATGTATGTGTGTGATGCTTGACAGTATAGTGTTCGAGTATATCTTGAGACGCGTTAATTGGTTAGACAAGTGGCTGGCACAAGAAAAATGTTAATAATAAAATGAAAATTTGTATAAAATCAGACAGATAAATATTATTTTAGAATTGTACATAAATACACGAATGGAAGAAAATGGAAATTTTAGGTTGCTGTTTGTTGGTGAGAGAGGAGCCCGAAGTGTCAGTTTTTTCGGAGGGATATTTGAGGAATTGTTCAAGGGGTAAAGCGTATGGAGTGGGTAGTGAAGATTTTCCTTTCCCTTTTACATCCACTTAAGAATTTCAAGTTTATCACTGATAAAATGTCACACATGAAAACTGTCACGGAGTGATGCAATAGCGATATGAAGATAATAAGAAGATGCAGTCCTCGGTGGTAGCCGTGGCGCATTGCCAGAGTATCTGCTTTGCAAGTCAGCAACTAATCAAACATTATACATATTACATTGAAACACTAAAATCCACCGCAAATACTGAAGACAATCACGACCCAGAGATATTGTAGAAAAATATCAAAAATATAGCAAAGGATTCAGCAATAGGATATCGGGAAGAAACGATAACAAACCAGGGTTTTGACGACGAATGCAAGTCTTATTGAGACGAGCGTCGAAATGCAAAACTTGCATTTTTGGGGGGACAAGGACGAAACAAAACTAGAACAATACCGATAGTCTATTAAAGGGGGAATGGGGCAGGAGAGACCACCTTTCAGACTACTAACAGGTACCCGTGCAGGAATTTCAGAGAGCGTCCCCGCGATTAGCCCCGATCCCGACTCGATATTCGGACCGACGGAAGTCAGCCCCGATTCAGACCCGATTTCCCCGTCTTTTCCTCGTATTGAGCGAGACTCACGGATTCCCTGCCTGAATCCTGTCTGAAATTCGGAAGTCCGCGCTTTTTTATTTTGAGGTTATGATTCTTACGTAAAACTAAGGATTTCCGTACCTGAATCTCGTCTGAACTCCTAATCTTAGTAAGGAAGGAAAAGTGGGGGATAACACGTCGGAATCTAACTAGTATTTCCTGTTATCTACTAAGTAATATTGACGTAACATGTCGGCAAGATAGATCTCTATATTGAAATTATCACTTATTTTTATTAACATTAAAGTTTTTTTTATTAATGGTTTCATGTTCATATACTATTATTATTGTTTTGAAAGTAATATAACAACAAAGCAAGTGAACCAATTACCGCCCCTTCGATATTTGCGTTTAAAAAACTATGAAATCATAAAGTTATTCAGTGAAATAATCGATGTAGAGCTCAGTAATTACTTCAAATATCCTAGTTATAACAATTAATATGATAAATGGTACTATTATTTTTATTAATTTAGTTATTATTATTGTGATTATTATTATTGTTGTTATTATTACAATTTTAATTACAAAGCTCATATTTACTTATTATAGAGATAAATTTATACGCGTGAATAGCCGGTAAGGCAGGTTTCCCGTGGATAATTCACATCTCCTTATTTATTCTTCAACTATAAATAAATCATTCATACTTGTAAGGTTTTTAGATACCAACACAATTATGCTGTGTTCAATTAAACTTATTAAGTAACCGTCGAATATTGATGTTCTTGTCTAAGTAAGTTTTCGACATTCGGAATAAGAAAGATTTCACCAAGTTATCTATATTCTAAAATCAGTAATTGTTTTTGTATTTCCATAAAGAAAAAGATAGGTACTTTTTTGGGACTTATAATAGTATTTAATATTTATTGTTCTCAATCGAAAAGGGAAATGTTTAGTTTTATGTTATTCAAATCATTATTTAAATAAAGAAATAAATAAATAAATAAATAGCAAAAAATTGCATCGGTAAGTTAGGAATCGTGTTAGTATTTCTTATCTCCTTGATAACTATTCCATATTTTAATTATATAAATCTTCTCGTAAAAAGAATGGTATTAGATATTATATAAATACCTACAAATAATAAGAGTATAAATGTGAACTTTAACGTGTAATATTAATATATGATTTGAAGTTACGCAAGTAACAGGTTCATGCGGTCAAGTGGTTAGAACATTAGCACAGCAGTGTCGAAATCGCCAGTTCAATTCCCCGCATCACCCAAAAATTGTTTGAATTTATAATTATTTCTATATTTCTATTTCAGATAATTATATAATAACTACTGTAAATAAATCTAGTTTAAAAAAGAATTAATACCTATAGAGTGCACGCGAAGAAAATGAATAATTTTTTCTTTACTGGGGATTAACATCCGAAAATCGGGTCGGAATCGGGCGTATATTTCTACGCCGAATCGTATAAATAATGGTATACAAATCGGAGCCCGGATCTAGTTGAGGTTTTCCCGTCCGATTCCTACCTAACCTACGGAAATCTGGTCTGAATCGGGTCTGGTTTACATGAAATTTGCTGCACGGGTAAACCGGATAGGAAAAAACTGCTCGACGGATAACGTAAAACAAGACCTATAGGTAACCGAAATCGGCAGAAACTATGAGGTACAGACAGACCTGGCCCAGAACAGTTAAGACTGGCGCGCTTGTGTCGATGCGATCATGAGCTTCCGGGCTTCGTAACACCAGCATATGATAGCAACATATAGGTGTAGTGAGATTACTCTGCCTAAGAAAACTCACCTAGACATAGAACACAACACAACAAAAACCTTCTGGACGACTGAGTAGTATGCAGGGCTGCCCTGGCGAGTTATGACTTCATCTATCTAACACTCACCAAGAAACAACAACTCAAGCACTACTGTGATTCCCTATTGGGTACCACAATCCCGGAAAAAGTTGTCCCCAACTTCTTACATTCAATTGAAAATGGATATTGCTCGGTACTAATGCATATGCATCGGTAAAAAATAGCATAATTATTATGCAAGGTACAATTTTTTTTATATACCAAAAATGGACAGTAAAACATAAGGTGACTAAAACTGGATTATAATGTAATGTGTCCAAAGTGGTCCTATGTACCACTAAGTAGGTAAAACTTACGCATGCCTTCTAAATTCAATTTTGTCATTACTGCAATTTTGTCATTATTGATTAATTTTAATAAAGCTTTGATATACAATCTTTTAGTTTCACAACCTACCCAAACAAGTTGAATTTAATCTATAAACATAGATGTTACACATAAAAATCTTTAAATGTCCCAAAGTGGGTAGATCTCTTCCATTCATAAGTGATTGAGATTCCTACTATATTACAATTTCAAGAGACTCTTTTTGTCGTCGTTTTTTACGCGCCATTACAATCGTAAACCATAAATCACCCGAAATCTCAAAATGCAACAGTCAAACAAGTCGCACAATCGCTGCAGAAAAAGAAACCACCCCAAGAAAAAATGACTATCACCGAAGAAGGAAATGTGTATAAGAGGGTGAGCCGCGCTAGTAAAAGCACGCGGTTGACTGTTTTGCAGCTTGACGTATGGTTCGCCGCGCGTCACGTCACTTGGATCAGGAGCAGGAGGATGATAGAGAGAAGGAAGCTCCTAAGCGCGACGACAGCCTAAGACCACTACCCCAGGCTGTCGTCTACTACCACTACTACCAACTTGGCTGGTGCGTCAGGCAGGCAGGCATTGTTGCCAGGGAAATCAGACGAAAAGGCGCGATAAGTAACCGCATAATAAATGAACTGTTCAACGGGGGATGTGCATCATGCGCGCGCGCGCTCGCTGCGGTGACACGCGCTTCTCTTTTCCTCGTGGACCTGATAGCGCCGCACCCGCGTTCCGGATGTAGATGGTTCACCGAGAGAGTTGCGACGACGACGACGACGACGATGTGCTTGAATGAGCTGAAAATGCTTGTTTGAATTAAAGAAATTCTGTACAGTTTTGTAAAAAATGAGATGGAAGTTATGATGGTCTTTGAAGAAGAGCTAAGATGGAAATTTTATCGTTTTGAGCTTCTCAAATGTTTATGTTTACAAAATAAATAAGTATATAATATGTTTATTTTAAAGGGGCAGAGTACTTAAGAATGAAATATAAAAATATAACTATTAAGATGGTTTTAATATGTTGAAAGTTTTTTTTACAAATTCAATCAATACGAGTTATTAATCATGGTTTTGTTGTAGTTTTTCACTAAACAGTTCTACGTTCTAAATGTTTCTCCAATACTTATGATGAGATTTTGAAAAAAAAGTTATGAATAATCATTATTCTAAATATATTTTCATATGACTAAATAAAATTTCGAAATAATAAATAATTATCAAAAAAATCAATAAAATCGCTATAAATAAATACTTAAATTATTATTTCGTTGTAAAAATACATGATTACTTTACTTTTATTATAATCAAGCTTCAAACAAATATTCGTGTAGATTGATCAATTTATCATGCGCAGAAAGTAGTTAAAAATACATAGAAAAAAGTTCGTTCTATGCAGCAAAAATTAAAGAAAGGCTTGTATTACTGACAATTCATAAAAATTACCAATATTAGTAGAACCCCCTTAAATCAACCTTCTTATTTTTCGGTGCTATTCCATAATTCAACTAATCAAACTAATTAAACATAATTCCAAATAATCAAAAAAAATGATAATTATAGATGCATCACTATAGTAATACAACACACCAGGGCTTTCGCACAAACGAATCTTGATTCTTTTCTCAAAGCCAATGTTCCAAAGGCATAAAAAGGCTCCTATATGAAATTGATTCTATATGAACCTGGCTCTCCCGATGTGTCGCAGTGTCACGGGCATCTCTCCTCATCATCATCAAGCGGCAGTAAAGATGGCGAGGTTCGCCGTGTAACCATCAAGTGACTCGTGACCGCGACGCCGTGTTATATCAGCCCCGCAGCCCCGACTCCGTTTGCCCTCGCTAATTCACTGATAAAAAATACCGCACTCGAAACCTTGATGCTTAAACGTCGACTCGTATCTCGTGCGACTTTGTGAAAAACTATATCGCCTGCACTGCGCAAGAAACGAGGTTCGCGGTCGATGCACACAATGCGCCAGATATTTTTGTGAACGTGTCGGCACAGCTGCTCAACAATGGCTCACGATTCAAGGGTTCGTCGGTATTTTGACATTTTTTTATGGACGAATAAAATCGAGGGTCGAGAAAGACTTTTTTCAGAAAATTCAGTTGTAAACTGTGTTTGACCTTTCTTGTTCGCTGGAAAGTAGGTCTTTATATATTTTTGTTGCTTAAAAAAAGCACTTTGAATGTTATATTTTGAGTGTATCTAAATTTAATGAAAATTCATGATAATTAATAATGTTTATTAACAATGTTAGTAAGATTAATTAAATATGAACTAAATATGTAGTAAACATACGTATGTTTCGAGATATTTGGAATCAAAATACATTATTTTTACGCCCGTGTATGTGCGTATGCGTATGCGTATGTATGCGTGTGTAAACAAAGGTTGTAATTTTGTGTGCGTATACAAAGTACTATAATTAATTAAATTTAAATGTTATTGAATAAGTTGGAAATTAGCTATTTTTTAGAGAAACAACTTTTACGTTTAACTATTGTTATTTAGTTAAACATAGAAATTTTTAGTTGTATCATGAAATCGTGTTATGAAAATACAGCATGACTTTCATTAAATTATTTGGAGAAAATTAGTACAAGTTTGAATGAGAATTAATATAAAATAAATAGGCTTTGGTGTTACGACGTTTAACCACGTTCAGCAGTTTAAATTAATAAAATAAATAAATAATTTTATATTAGAACGATAAACTAAGTATGATGAAGGTGTGTTAATGAATTTGCAGAAGTTTTTCTTAGTTTTCTGATAGTAAAGGATGAAATTTATAATTTAGTAACATTAACTAATCTAGCTAAAAAATTCAAATATATTTACTTTATATTATCTGTCAAACTTCTAAGTTACATTGAAAGTGCATTACTTAGTAATGAACAAAAATGGAATACCAACTTATCATTTGAGAACAGTAGCCACGTAAACAAAACCCAAACAACTAACAAGGGGAGTACGCGGAGTCCGGATTGTGGATTTTGATGAAATTTTGAGGATCGTTTTCTGGTACCTAAAAATAAAATACCCTTAGCTTTATCCAATGGGTCCTAAAAACCTGAGATAGAGCGAAAAACATTAATATTGCTCATATACGCAATGCTATAAATAATATATATATATATATATATATATACTATTAATGTTAATGAATTAGGCTGTCTACTGTACAAACGCACATTTGATAAAAGTACGGGAATTGGTCTTCATTTTCAGGTGCCACAAGACGATCTCTAAAGTTTCATCCAAATCCGTCACCCGTACTCTGTACACTATCCTAATGAGTAAAATAATCAAATCAATTAATCATTCAGTAAAGTCCTCAACAAATATTACGTTGCGATAACTAAAATTTTATAAAAAAGACAATAACTATAGTTAGAATTATCTCCTAAGAGCGAAAGTACGCTTCTTTTGACTACCATACTTTTCTCCGTGATATAAATTATCTTGAATAAATGACTTATTGATCTCAGAGAGGACACTAACTAACTCTCACGTCCAAAAGCTTGTAATGAAAAGCAGAATAATCCACCCTCCAAATAAATAACGAATTTACGAGACACAAAAGAAGACATTCTAGCGTGGCGATCGTCTCACAGTTAAAAACCTCCGCATCTGAGCGAGATTTATTAATCGCGGCGATATAGCCCTTTTCCGGCGTGCACCCATCCCCACGAGCAGCATAAAAAGCCTTAATCAAGCGCGTGATTCAGTGCGCGAAAAAAGTGACTCTCTCTCTCTCTCTCTCTCTTCATCGTATGTAAATATACAGCACAGTTCGCGTCCTCTCAAGAAAATAGACAGTATAAAAAGGGAGAGGTAAGCGCTATAAGCTCGTTCGACGTCATTATTTCATTCGCGTCGCGGCTGCAGCCACGCGCTCGGCCGCGTACACACACACAGACCGGCGTATAATTCGCCCCCGCGCTCGCGCGAAGGAGAACCGACTCTGGCTGAAATAATGGTCAACGTTTCCTCCTCGTATTATTTTTCGGGCCCTGCTGCTGCTGCCGCCGCTGCTACCGCTGCCGCGGCGGAATTTACGGCGAGCGAATGGAAGCAGAAAATTAACGATTCCGCGGCGAGCGCAAGGAAAAGAGGCGTCGGCGGTTATGCCGCGGGAGTGGGAGGGGGCGGCCGAGTTTTTCTTAGCGTTTTAATATAAATGCGGGCTCGTGCTGCACGAGCTTTTGCGAGCGAGGCCTCGCGTTGGTGGAAGCGGTTGTTCGCGGCAGTTCGTGCCAGGCTAAATGAAGAATGAAGCTGAGATTATTTGTTGGAAAACAGTGAAACAGGATGTGGAAACGACACCGAATGGATTTACAGAGGTTGAGGCGCAAGCGAGCGCGCTTTTGCGACTGGAAGTGGAATGGGGGTGAGTGTGGCGGATAAAACGCAGAGCGCACGGTTTGGCCTTTTTTTTTAAACGCGGTTGCGATGCTGACTGCCGAGCCGATTAAATTGTGCGCTGGATTGTGCGGTTAGGTGTAAGTAGATTTTGCACGATGAAAAATTGGAATTCTTAGTGGAAAATAAAGTTCTGTTATGTAGGAATAATAAAATAAACTCTCTAATAAAAGTGTACATCTAACTTAATAATATACAACTTTAAAACACAAATTAGTTATTAGAAGATGGGATATAATAAATTTAGGCCAGAGTACAGCAGTTTTTCAATGTTGTGTAATAAAGAGTAAAATTTTATTATTTTAACTAATTTAGTTTTCGTATAGGATAAACAATGTATTTTAATTGACAATTTTAAGTTTTTTTATTGAATACTGCATTGAACTATAATTTACCAATCCTCTTAAGAATGTGTTATGTGTTAAGTCTTATTTCAATGCAAGAAATATTAAAGAACTATATTATTTTAGGCATATTTTGAGTAACTATTATTTCGGATTTGCAAAATTCAATAGTGGCGAATCCGAAATGGCGGATCGGATTGATACAATTTTGAACAAATCAGCTAAAAATTATTACTGTAATTTTATTAAAAATTTATCTTTTAACAAATAATCAATGATAAAGAAAATACATTTTTTTGAGATAATAATTATAAAATGATATAGCAAATTAAAATAGTTTATTAGAAAAAATAATTTATTTAATTGTTGAAAAAGCACGCCTTTCTTAACTATTAAATACAACAAAATATATCAATTTAAAATAATATATTAGAATAAATTATTTCATTTTAGAACAATTTATTAATTTGAGGTAGCTGAGTACCAATGAATTGGCAGCGGTTTTTTTATTGTAAAATTAATTGATATTTGTATTAATCAATTTACACTCAAGAGAAATAGAATAATATAACTTATATTCAATATTTTAAAATATCAGGAACAATAACTGTACCTTTAGTTCAACACAGGTAATAATATTTTTATCTAAAGACATTTCTAACATACATCTACATTTGTTTCAAAACGATTCAACGGCATTTTTTACTTTCAGCGCGAGCGCAGTAAAAGTTGGTTCGACTCGCGGCGCTATACGTCTTCCTCATTTATTTTCTCTCTTTTTTTCCCGCTGCGCAGTCTACTAGGAAGCTCCACTCTTTTCCATACTCGCCGTGCGCCGCGCCGACTTCTTCCTCGTGCGCGATATCACTCGGGGCATTGCTCATTACTCACGGCTCGCGTTATCAGGACTGGCCTCCGCTTGCGCCGCGCACTAAGAGCCCATTGCAGATTTCTTCTTTACCGTCGCGCTTGGCACTTTTGGCGCACGACGACTACGACATCTATCGTGCCGATTTATTCTTGGCTTGGCTCGCTAAGTTCATTTTGTGCGAATTTTAAAGGCAACCTGTGAGTATATATTACTGGCGACTATCGCCTTTAAAACTTAATGTTAGGCTTTTCGTATGAGTCAGCATTGTACAAAATTGCATGTTTATTTAAAAATTGCTCGAAATATGTTCACTCTCATTTTACTATTCTAATATTATTATCGAGATGCAAATATTTTACTTATCGATAATATTGATAAACTTGTATTTATTAAAACAGTCAATATTTATTTACAAAACACTATCCTTTCTTCAGGTATCAAACATAAATAGAAAATGTTTTTGTTGAAACAGTAAATTACTATTCCTAAGTTCGATGCAAATATTATTACTATTACCATTGTTAGTGGCCCATATAATATTAACAGCTGAAGCTCTTTACCTATCTTACTGCAATGTTTTATTGAAATTTTTTTTTCTTAGCAAAATATTCTGCTATGTCAGATTCTATACTTTTATTGCTTGTTTAAGAATTGACGCTTCAACTGCATGAACTCAGCTGTACCATAATGTTTAAAAGCTTTTCCGTGTTTATCTAATTATTAATATGTAAATGCACCAAAACTATCTTCAATGGCCGTGTCAGGTCCTTCCGCATCCTCAAAAAATTGTCTGCCATCCTCTCGATTTCTCCCCGTTAAAAAAGCGCCGCGCTCGCGCGAGTCGCTCTATTCCTCTCTCGAATGCCTCGCCACTCATTCACCGACTCGCTATCTCTCCCATTACCAGATTTCGTTAAAGCGCGTCTGAATCCTCTGGCGCTCTTCCCTCTATACTTCCTCCTCCTCCTCCTCTTCATCTTCTTTTCCCACAAAGTCGTCGTCGTCGTCGTCGTCGTAGTCGTCTCGAAGGCTTGCCGATAGATCAATTGACAATGTTACCACTCTTCGGCGAAGTACCAGAACGAGGAGTCGAAGAAGAAGAGGGGGAGGAGAAGGGGGGAAAGGGGCTGCGGCGTTACCGAGCGCGCGGGGCCGTTACTTCGCCGCTATCGCGGCGTATCACATTAAATTTACTGCGTCGTTGATAGGAAAGTGGAGCACGCCGCGCTTTGCGCAGGAGCTCGGCGCGGGATTATCGGCTTCGCTCGACTTGTCTTCCCTCGACAAATTCAATACCGAGCCCAAGAGAGTCGAGAGAGGGAGAGAAAGAGAGTCTCTCCGTCTCCGTCTGTACTTTGTGTGTAAGCGTGAGTACGATCGTTGAAGAGTGCGCACGCGGTTTGCGAATTACGTCTCTTCTAGCTTTCAGGACGCTGTTTGGAGAAGGTATAAGGGTAGTTTAGAACATTGTATGTTAATGGCTTTATTAGTTGCAGTTTTCACATTCAGTTGTATAGACATCTTCAATTTTAATAATAGAAATTATTCATAAGTATTTTTCGCAATCAAAATAAATATTTTATATCCTAATTTAATTAACGGTTCCAATGATTCGCAGTGTGCGTAGGGCTATAATTAATAACAACGTGATGCACATTAGAATCTTAACTTGCATACATACTAGTTTGAAAATTAGAAACGTTAGAAAGAGGATTTGAACTGATTACAAATTTGCTATCATCGAACTAATTTAAATATATTTTAAGTAACTTATTTAACTAATCGCTTTTAAATTCGTTATTAAGGGGGCAAACCACCTTTAAATTGTCAAAAAATCGTTTATTTTTTATTTACCTTTTTTATAGGAAATTTCCCGTAGAATAAGTTCCCGAAAACCGTTTTAAGATATCATAATACCTTTTAAAGTTACAATATAAATACTGAGACAGCTTTTTTGCCGATTTTGCGTAAATTCGGTATTTTATCAATTATTATTTATTTTATTATTATTTATAACTAAATGTTTGATTGATTATTTTATTTAGTTATAAAGCAATAAAATATAATATAATTGGAACCAATTTGAAGGCTAGAATCCTTCAGCGCCACTACAAATGAATAGTGGAACTTACATGCGTTTGAGATAAAGGTCGATAAATCAGATCGAATTTTTTACTAACCTTACCCGTACATTTTTGCGACTTCTGACAGTTGGCTTTTATGTTTACAAACCACCTGTTAGTAAACACAGCTAATATTTTTATTGTACTGAACTTATACAGTGTTTTAATTGCATTTGACAATTTGTGAATGTGTGTAAATCAGTCATATTAAAAGTACTACGATAATGAGTATCTCCATAAATTTTTAGCCCAATCCATCCATGCGTAGACTTGGAATCTTACGGACAGTGCTTAAAGTCTTCGAAAACAGTCTGGTTTGCCATGGAGGCATAGAAGGTCCAACGAAGGTAAAAATATACAAATTGGTAGGTTTTTATGTATACTTTCAGGAAAAAACCCTTATTAAAATAAATATCAAAATAAAAATTCTTAATTAATTTTTTTGTTTCACATTTTAAAGGTGGTGTGCCCCCTTAATAGTTTTAGTGGTTGATGTTTGTAATGTAATTGATGGCACTGAAAGCAATAATATGGCGGAATATCGTAGAAAATCAAAACAAACTTTATGTTCTTTCCATAACATATTCTTTTTTTTTACAAAAAGTAAATAAAATTTGATTTTAGATATTTTGGTACATACAAAAACTAGTACGCTTTTAGCGTTTATCAGGAAGAGTAAAACGTTTTAGAATCAACCACGAAGACTGATTGGGTAGTACAATTTTCTCCGGTAACCCGATCATTTTTCGAGTTCTAAAAAAGTTAAGTTCTCGATCCAAACTAATTTTTTCCGCCATCATATCTGCTATTTTACATTTTGCGATTCTTACAGTAGATTCATAATCAGCGATCTCAAAAACCCTTGTAACTAGTATTTCACGGATTCTTATTGAAAAACTATTCCCTTACTTTGCTAATTAATCAGTCCTCAATTTTGCAATAGTTTATTTTTCGTACAATTATATTAATACTTACTCCTATACTGTCCGTGGTCTGTCCCAGAGAGTAGAAAGCGGATTTAGTGTATCAAACGCGTCGTTCACTATACGTTCGTGCGATGAAACGGTATTTTCGTGGAAGATCTGCAACGCGCGGCGCATCATTAAGGGATCAGAGCGAGAGCGCGTGCAACTCTCATGGATGCTCATTCCGTGCGCCCGACAAAAAAGATTCGAGGGATTATGAACGCGTGTACTGCTGCTGCTGCGTCATCTCGCTCTTATCCGCAACTTCGAATTTCCTTGGTATAATTTTTTTTTCTGTACACTGCTTTAAGTTCGATGCAAGGGAATTTCTTGGCAAAGAAAACACTGCAATAGAATGAAACATTGTGATACATAGTGCAAGATCAGAGAAGAATATGGAATTCGATCCATAAATTTTATATTTGTAAAGTATAAATAAATATTGATACGTGGACGCTTATGATTATTTTGTTGAAATAAAGCATCGAAATTATTTTTATTTTAAAGTTTGGGCAACTATTTTACCAAGGATACATGGATACGACAAATATATTAAGAAATTCACGACTGCTATTTGTTCAACGGTCCAATATAAATTCAAAATAGTCATTTTTAACTAATAATTCTAAAATGATTTTTATTAGATAATACAATAAATGTTTGTCCATAATCCTTATACGTCATTTTATTGTACATACATTTATAAATAGTTTCTAAATATATGAAAAGAAAGAAAAAATAAAACAAGGTAAATTAATAAAAACAAAGAAGGTTGTGTAAAAGGTGCCACATTTTGCCCAATATAGAAAAAGCAAGTTTATAGTAATTTCTCATTATATTTATCTCGTAACATTACATTTTGTAAACTGTATGTCATGCAGATTATGGAAAACTATTCAGATTAGTTGAATAACCTTCTAAACTACTTTATAGCATGAAATAAAAAATATTAGTAAATCATGAAGATTTCATATTCCCTGATGGGGGCAAAAATACGCAATTTAGACACATTCTTCTTTGCCAACCATTCATTTCAACTTCTTTGCATACTTTCAGTATGTAAACTTGAAATTATGTTTTCCATATTAAATAACATATGAGGAAAAGCATATATTGAGATTCATAATAACTTGTGACTACAATGATCAGTGCAAGATAAATTTAATATCTTCATTATTAATAACAAATTAATTGTATGTTTATTAAAAATGGTTGAAATAAACAGTTCTGAGGAAGACGGTAAAACAATCATCGAAGCATTAAAATAACAATTTATATCTACCTTGACTCATAAAGACAGTCTACAAATAAAAATATGTTTCATCAGTCAAAATATTCATAAATATTATCATACTAATACCGCACGTCCTACGCGTATCGAATCACTTCACACAAATTCTCGATATCCCTGCCCTCGTCTCCAACCTGTCCTCGTCTCCAACCTGCTCACGCCTATAACTAAACGTTTCTTCTTTCTCCGCTGACCTGCCATCCCGCAGGTTCCATTTCCCCAACAAAAAAAAAGGAAGCTTCCTATACAGACAGAAGCACTGGCATACAACAAGAAGGCGATCACGCTACATTACGTTTCATTATATCGCATTCAGCTCCTCGTCTCGTCGACGTAAAAGCCCCGCATGTGTATTATAATCGCCGCTTGAAAGCGCCCTCTCTCTCTCTCTCTCTCTCTACCTCTCACTCTGCACGAAGAAGCTTTTCGCCGCTGCTGCCACCTACGTTATATGTACACACGTACGTCCTACCTGTCTTCTCCTCTTGGTCCTCCTCTTACCTACCGCGGCGCGCCGCCGGGGGAGGAAGAAAAGACGGTAGAGCGGTGACGCGTTCCGCGCTCCTCAAAAGGACCGTGAAACTTGATAAATGATTCGAGCTCCGCAAGCGGCGTAATCGTTTTCTTCCTCGTGTACGGGGATATATAGAGAGCGAAGGCAGCGTTTACAAATCTTCCGTAATATGCAGTAGCTTTGGCTCTGATATACGTTTGTTTAGACCTTACAGTTAGGAGTTTCGATGTTTATGTACGAAGTGGTATTTATATTATAAATTTTATTGTATATATTTGTATTTATATTATATTATAGTTGATATTCAAAAATTATTCCGAGAAATTATATAGCAAATTGTATTATTTCTATTTGTGCATTGAGGAAATGCTTGATTTTCTATAAAAGTTACCATCATATTAAAAGGAAAAATTGAAATATTCGTTGTAAAATTTTTACTATAAATATAGCATGTTTCAAGATAAATATGATGGTATTTTTTATAGAACAATTTTTTATAGACCAACATCGAATATGTTCCATAGTGAATTTTACTATAGGTACAATTTTTCTCAGTGTAGCATGTGCAAATATATAAACCGATCTAATAGTATAATAAAATTGAATTTCTTTATGAAAATGACAAATTTCTTAAAGAACTTCCAATGTTGTATCGGTTATGATCTTTTTTCATACTACATGATGTGGAATATCGATAAAATGAATGAGAAGAAATTAATTATCGGGTTAGTGGAGCAAACGTAATAGAATTGTTTGCTAAATTAAGCTTTTTCGAACTGAGTAGCGAGATTGTCCTATTATATATTTAACATTCTATCGAATGATTTTTTATCACTTCTCTTATCTCTGATAACAAGATTAACGAGCCATAAGACAAAAACTTTATCTTGAACTATAAAGTTACGTGAATTAATCTCCGATAGCGTCTTTAAAGAAAGTCGATGGGTACCAAAACCAAATTGATATATTACTCGACGATTTATGGGTTGTAACACCATATTTACGAATTTTATAAAGACGTATCACCAAGGCTGTCGCTAAGATAATTTCAAGAATCTAAAAGACCTTCTCATACCATCCAACCCAACCTCCAAATTTTACTTTATTTGCATTATTTCTCTATAACCCTATAACCCAAGAAATAACGTTGGATTGTTGAGTTGTTGGGTTGTTGGTATATTGGGTTTACACTTAATGCTTCAGGGCTCGTTTTGTTTGTCTTTATGAAACGAAGGGAGCACAATAATAATTTGTATACCACTCTAACCTCAAAATCATAACTTCAATATGATTATTCGGCTCTCGTGGTATATAATACGGTTCGAAACTGGTGCGTAAGAAGATTTTTACCTCATGTGAATTTTCTCACTCGCTTCGCTCGTGCGAAAAACGTCAAATGAGCTAAATAATCACCTTCCGCACTCGTGTCGAAATGTATTAATATAGTTTTTCGAATTTTCTTTTTGTTTTTTTTTTGTTTTTCGATTTTCGACTTTTAGTTCTTCGGGTTTTTTCGTACGTTAGAAATAATATAATCGACCCAGTGAAAATGCATTTGAAATAACATAAAATGACCTATCGTTTACCATCTGAAAATTAGGATAAGGTGTTTCCTTTCTTTTGTTATACGCGGAAACGTCATTTATTATTTGAACGGTGATTTCTCTGAAATGTATGATGGAAAGTATTTGAAAAATGGGGTAATTAGGACAATGGAGAAGATTATTCTGTAAAATTTTTGAGACATTTTATTTTTCTATGATTGCGAAAAAAATCATTTTCTAAAAAAAATCGATTTTCTATGACAAACGATAACTTGAGTAAAACGGCATTATTCCTTCTGAAAATTTCCAATAAGTTAGCTTTTTACTATCTCTCGGCTAAATTCTTTGCTCAGATTATGAGGACTTTTATTTTTCAAGATATTCGACGATATATTTTTTAAAATATTTGTCGAATGCTTATTTCTTGGGTATTATACGGTAATTTTTTACCAATGAACGCTTATTTTTTTCATCTTTTGATCAAGAATTTAAATCAAAAAGACTTTTAAAGATTCAACAAATCGTTTTTATTTATAACGTTTTTTCTGTATCAAACAAGTATTCTTGATTGATCAGAATATTGTAATGTATGTCATAATATTTTTAGTTGCTGGATACACCTTAAAATCATAATGAATGATAATTTAAACTTTTATAATAATATAATAATAGTTAGTCTACTTTAGTAATTGTTTACTTTATTTGTTACATTATTATCGTTATTATTATTATTTGTAGCCAAACAGGAGTATCAGAATTTCGTAGTACCGAAGATGTACCAGTGCCGCAACTACACGTGGCGATTTAACAATAAAAAGGCGCACCGCGTCCATGAGATTATGCAGGTGCGAAGATGGCTGAGCTGCAAATTCTGCCAAAAGTCGCGAGCCGACAAAACTCGAGGTACGCATCAACGAGCTACGGAGTAGCCAAACAGGAGTATCAGAACTTCGTAGTACCGAAGATGTACCAGTGCCGCAACTGCACGTGGCGATTTAACAATAAAAAGGCGCACCGCGTCCATGAGATTATGCAGGTGCGAAGATGGCTGAGCTGCAAATTCTGCCAAAAGTCGCGAGCCGGCAAAACTCGAGGTACGCATCAACCAGCTACGGAGTAGCCAAACAGGAGTATCAGAATTTCGTAGTACCGAAGATGTACCAGTGCCGCAACTGCACGTGGCGATTTAACATATTATGCAGGTGCGAAGATGGCTGAGCTGTAAATTCTGCCAAAAGTCGCGAGCCGGCAAAACTCGAGGTACGCATCAACGAGCTACGGAGTAGCCAAACAGGAGTATCAGAACTTCGTAGTACCGAAGATATACCAGTGCCGCAACTGCACGTGGCGATTTAACAATAAAAAGGCGCACCGCGTCCATGAGATTATGCATAGAAGATCGAACGATGTCACAAGACAGGAGTGGGTCAAGTGACCAATAATCCCTCCGAGATTTGCGTTTGTTAAAACTGGATAGAATCTGTATTCCTATGAAGGTATTCAAATCATCTAGAGTAAGAGCATATCCATTTTTATTGGTCGCCTCCACTATATAGTTTTTCATATCTGAGAAAAATTTTTCGAATAGCTGAACATGTGAAGAATTAGAAATTGTTCTCTTCTGACTTTCGCTCAGGAAACATACGTTCTCCAGATCATTATCATACTTTTCTCTCCATTTACCCAAACGTAGGTGTGATTTTTCTCTAATTTAGTTTGATCTTCAACGTATATGTGCTTCAAACTTTCTTGTATGAATATTGTGATAATATATCATCAATATCATTAGAATTATCGTGAAGACCGTAATTCCATTGTTGACTATCGGATTCCGAATCCGATCCTCCAAAATCGATTGAATTTGGTATTAGCAAAATTTCATCATAATTATCGTTAGAAGTATCAACTTCATAATTCGTATAACTACAACTTGACTTTCTCTTACATTGTGGGGCCATTCTTATATAGATGAACAAACAAATACACAGAAATATAGAAAGATAGGACTCGTGATTATTATTAAAATATTCCAGAAATATTCAACAAAACTATGTATCAATTTTATTAAGATCAACTAGATCGTAGAAAAATGATTGAAATTTCAATTTATTACCATGGATTTTTTCCCTCTAAATAAAGAAAGTATACATTTATCCGTTAGCCTACCACTCAAACGTGATCTCTAACACGGAAAATATCGTGAAGACAGTTTACACAAAATTTAGACTGTCGTGTGTTGCGAAAGAATGAGCCTCCTTATATACCCAAGGCCTCACTGTTCTGTTACAGGGAAGCGTACCGCATGTGTCTCGCCGCCTAGCGGCAAGAAGCTGAGTTGTGTTTATAACGAGCTGTATGAATTGTGAATGTGTATATGAGCCCATTTCTTCAGACTTTTATTACTCGATGCTTTCAAATAATCTTATACAAAATTTTATGTAAGGGAGATAGGGGCTAAATGTAACAGGGGTAAGTCTTAACATACAATTTTTAAAGGAATCAACTCCTTAAATAATTTTCAAATATTCCTTGCTTGAATATTAGCTAAATAAACGATACGACACGCTTACAAACAATAATATATAAAATAAATTGTCTCCCCTACAGAATAAAATATTGAAAAATAAAAAGTCAAGAATTTTTCAATAATACGCTAAAATTAATGCTGCTATACATCAAATAAGATAATTATTTGCAAATATTAGTAATGCAACTTTTGGGTAGGTATCAAGGCCCATTGTAGTGGCAATGGCAATTTTATGAAAATTAAATGTTGTTTATTCAAATGATTTTGATAATGCAAATAATGATACCAACCCTTAATTTATAAGAAATTTTATATGATCTTTTAGATATATAACTATATTAGGTATTCTGGCCAATCGATCGCGTTTTTAAATCAATCAGGCATGGATTAATGAGTGGTGCACACAGTTTCCTTGATTGTATAGAATCTGAATTTATCTCTTCGTTTGACGAAAGAGAGAAATCGCTTTCTCTTTCATGACTTTGTCTGTCTAGGCTCTTCTATTTTGTGCACAGGGACATTATTTGTTAAAATTATCAAATCACCTTTTAAAATTACTTATATATTTATATTATCATGTTCTGTTCAGTTTAGAGTAAATATTTCTATGGAAAGTTGTAGTCTTGATAAAATGCAACAACTTTCCAAACAGATATAATTTTTCATAATAAAAAAGAAAATGCAAAATAATGTAATAATAAGAATATAATAACAAAGTGATTAAAAAAGTATACAAATGCGCTCGGAATTTCAACGACCAATCAAATGTCGCTATCTCTTTCTTTTAGAATAGAATTCGTTAACTTTAAAATAAGTTTTCGAGCAAAATAATAACAGATGTTTGTAGAAGATGTCCCATGTAAAAAGAATTAGCCTGGCAATAGTCTAGCTAAAGTCTTGCAGAAGTGTTACTTATGCCACTATGCCAGACTTTTGGCAAAATTTGCAAATCACAAGCATTGCTTCGTGTCAATAACTCAAAGACCTACATTTATGTCTCTTTTTTTACAAATATTTATCTTTTAATCGAAATTGTAATATTAACAAAAACCTTATTTCATATTTTATCTGAAAATACATACTTTTACTCATTCAACCGATATTAATAATTTGTGTACTTGTCTAATTATTTAATTGTTCAAAATGAGTTTCCATGACAAAATTACATGAAAAGTCTGGCACAGTGGCCTAAGCCACCAGACTTTTACGATACTTCCATTAGACCTATTAAGCCAGATTAATGCGAGAATAATTCCAGATTAATATTTTTCACAAAGGATTATATTCGTTATAAAAGAAATTAATTTGTCTGACGCTTATAAAAAACATCAGTTTTAAAACATTAAACTCAAATATTTCAAAATAAAATAAATCAGTTTTTAACACACGCATAAAGTATGTACTTTTTTCCCGCTGAGCCCGGAAAAAAGCGGTACATCCAATCCCTACCCCACTCGAGTCCCCGCAGCGACGCGCATGTGCCCTCGTCTTCGGCTCGGGCACAAACAGCGTTTGGCGGCGAGAAATAGCGTGACGTTAGGAAATTAATATGTAGCACTATTTTCCCTCTTCGGCAGTGAACGAGTACGAACTTTTTGGTAGGTACGTTAAAAAATCGTATATTGCACGCGTGAATAAAGTGAGCCAGCGATTGCCATCGTGTGTGACGCCCTCGCTCCGCTCGGGCGCCCAACCACACGCAGGCATTTAATGGCTCACTTTAGTCCCTAGGTGCATAATATACTATTAAATAGTCTTTAAACGCAACTTCTTACTTATTGTTGTTTACAATGGACTTCTTAGTGTTGCTTTAGGAATGATAAAAATTCGTACTTGGCCAGTATTAATAGTATTAGTACGTTCAGTACTGATTAAAAGTGGATTAATTAAATAGCTGCATCCTTTGATGAAACTGGCCTAATATTGCTACTATATATATTGGGAAAGAACAGAGTGATCCGTATAAAGATTGAAGAATTACTCATAAAAATATGTTTCACAGTTATTGTACTGGTATTGTACTAAAATTGTACTTGTTCAGTACTTGAAATATTTAGTTCTATGACTTAAGTTGAAGGCTATCAAGGTAAACCCAAAGTTTCACGTAAAATAATTTAGTATTGCTCTATAAGTTCACATATTGTAACTAGCATTTTAGACGCAGAGTGTTTGTAATATATATATATATATATATATATATATATATATATATATATATATATATATATATATATATATATATATATATATATATATATATATTACATTTATATATATATTCATCTCTAGCTTTATCCGACAATTTAAAGATTTTTCTCACATTGGAATATAATTTGAAAATTTTTTATTTCATACCTGTTTAACATATTCATATAGATTCTATACGGAAATCCAAATAGATATTTTGAATAGGAATATATAAAAAAAACCTTAAAATTTTGGTTTCGTGTAAAGATTTTAGGTAGGTTTTGTCTTTGACTTTGATGATATGGGGTGTGCAAAATAATTTTGTCAAAGATTCATTTTATAAAACTGTTATTTGTTTATTCATACTGTTACAAACAGAAGTAATATTAATTATTGTAATAATGTATATATGTATAATAAATACATATGTAATGTTAAACTGCTGAAAAGCAATAACTACAACATTATGAAAAAAAGAGAACATAATGAAATCGGCTACGCGTAAAGGTTGAGAGCATGTGTTTTTGTCTCAAGTGCATTTTCCTGAAAGAAGGTCGTAAAAAAGGGCCAGCGTTAGCGCTCTCGACAACAAGGCAGTGCAGCTTTGAGTCGCGATAGGTTCAGACGTGTAACTAGCAGGAAAAGCATCGACTTTTAACGTTAATGCGTCACAGGAATATGTCGGTTAGGCATTTGAATAAATATAAGTTTGAAAGTTTAAACTGTGATCGAATTATTAATATCTCCTCTAGTGAATCCTGCTCTGTCTTGGAACAATAATGCTCCGTTGGATGTGTCTATTTTACCCCCGCGTACACGCTATTTCTCAGGTCAATTATTTTATTAAATGATTATAATTGTTTAATATTCCAGTGGCCGAATAAAGTATAGACATAAAAGTCGTTACTAATCAACTTTTAAACCATAGGATCAATAAGATTTAATTTTTTAATAAGTGCCAAGTTTTATGTTTGAGGGTCTCTATAGTATATGTATATAATTACAATGCATTATATATCTTCTTTTTTGTTAAACTCTGTACAAAATATTAATCTATGATACTTAAATAAAAAAATTTCTATTAAACAAGCATGCTTTTTAAATAATTGAAGTGTCAGTTTTGCCCCCTGTCTTTACTCCTCTATCCCCTACCTACGCTTCTTTAGGATTACAGCGTTGCTTTTAAGGTATAAAGATCAAGAAATATTATCATGATATTGTGCTCTCTTAGTATGAGTAACACTTGTGCTTTAAACGTATGAATTTACAGCAAAATATCAAGGAAAGTTCTTGCTTTTATATTGTGAGATGCTTTTACACTATAATGGTTAGAATTTTCTCTCCGTGTACGTAATAGTACATTGTACAACTAGGGACAAAAATGGGATTTTCGAAGCGAGGATGACGAACACGAGTGCTCAAATCATCATCTGAGTCTGAAAAAACCGATTCGCCCCTTGATGTTCACCGTATTTTTTATAAAAAAGTGCATAAAGAAGACCATTTTTTGTCGTCTACAAAGTAGATTGACTTCTTTCAAAGTTCTTAAAAATTTGATGCTTTATTAAGGAAATAGAGCAAAAATAAAGAAAAGGGAGCAAAAAGACTCATTTTTGCCCCTAATGGTCATTTTAGCTCCACTATATTTCTGACGCTCGGAAAACTATATTTTCGTTCCACTTTATAGACGCCGAAAATGGTCTTTTTTATACACGTGTTATAAAAGAATCTTTTACCGTTACCGAGTGAAAAAGTATAAGCCCTCCGGTGTGAACCTTACTATTGAGTTAAAGGTCGAAGATTGCCGTGAACTTTTGTAATGTTGAGTGATTCAGCTCGCGGATCTCAACCGAATTTAGATATGCACGTCAAGCGCCGCGAGCAGAATCCCCGCGCGCGCGTGTGTATGGCTGTGTGTGTGAGAGAGAAAGTGTGTGTGTATGTATACATATTTATTTTGAGTAAAACGTAGACAGGCCGAGTCGTTTGGTTGCTTTCGTTTCTATACCGTGGCCGTGAGCGTTCCTTTCAAACTTCCGTTTCATTCATTCGTTCATTTATTTCATGAGTAGGGAATGTGTGTATGTGTGCGCTCCAAGATTTATTAATTTTTTTTATAACAATTTTTTCAATTTACGATGTTTCGATAATGCAATTTGTGAACATAAGCTTATAATATTTTGTAGCTACAATGTAGTATATTAGCCAAAATACTCGCTCGTGATCAGGAAATTGTATATTTGTATTATAGTACAAAATATATTATTAAAAAAAAATTCATTTTACACGTTTTTAAAAGACACATTGTAACACAATCTAAAATAATTAATAATTATTCTACATTTGATTTGTTAATGTATTGCATATGAATAAGCAATTAATTATAGAAATGTTAAAAAGTCCTTATAATAATACATTGCATATTTATTCAGTAATTATTCAAATGTGTGCAAAAATAAATAAAATAGTTATATTTGAAAATGATAATAAATCCGCTGTGTATTATTATTTAATTTCAACTGTATAATGGAAGAATACAATTATAAACTGTTCTTTTTTCTTCGCAAGTGTGCACTGTTGCACAATGGTGAGGTAAACGACCTGGTTGTAAGATACATACTGGGGCATCTTGGAGATTTTCATGAAATATCTCGTAAATTAAAGGGCAAATGTGAGTACATTCTTGTGCTGTTTGAAAATTAAGCATCTCAGGAATAGAAAACATGCAGTTGAATCGACATTAATGATAATTAAATATTTTAATTATCACTAAAAGAAGAAAACGTACGTGTACGTATTATGCGACAACTATTTTACGGCTTGACCGATGTCTCATAATGCGATGTCCGTATTATGAAACACTTGTTTAAATAACAGTATCAATATATTTAATATCATCCATAGTAAAAATTACTCATATATTTGCTTGTGGATAGTATATGAAATGATACCGATGAAAAATTATGATTTTGAGTCATTTAAAGTTTCTTTTCTGAAGAACGAAAGAGGCGTATTTACTCTTCCAGAATTTGTCATAATTAAAGATACTTTAATATTTAAATAATGAAGACTCGATTGATCTTGTAGAACTATTCGCTATGAGCATGTGGTATATGTTATCTTATTTTCAAGAATAGCGCCATCTTACGGTCAAGTGACGCGATCTGGGAAGTACAAAATACACATGCTCTTATGGACATTCAATGAAAATAATATTTTTGTAATTACTAATGAATCTGAGAATATCCTTATAATTTTTTTTAATAATAAATAAATATGTCAAAGCGAGAAAAAGAAATTGAGAGCACACATATTGTCAGAAACTTAAAAAAAATTATTTTCGTTGAACGTTGATAACCAGAGCATGTGTGTTTTGTACTTACTTGCATGTTCGCGTCACTTGGTCGTTAGATGGCGCTATTTTTGTGTACAATATCTGTCGTGGTAACAGCGAATAAACTTTTTATTTGCTATAATAGTGACGTTTCGGGAGTTTTTAACTTACTCCTCTCTTCATAGCTACAAAAATGACAAAAAAATTTTTACAATAAGTGTCAACAATAAATTACAACATATAAATATACGATTACAGGGGTTTTCGAGGTCGCTAATTACGAATCTGAACTCAAATTTTGAAAATTCAAAATGGCAGGTTCAATATGGCGGCCAAAAATTATAATATCACTGCATTTCGCTAAAAAATCGTATACAGGGGTTTTCGGAGTCACTGATTACGAATCTGAACTCAGATTTAGAAAATTCAAAATGGCGGATCCAGATCTTGTAGTCGTTTCGTTTGAGTAGTGAAATTTCTGATATCCTAGTTATTTTTCGTCTAAATCAATAATTTCATTAATCGCTTTATGTTGTACAAATGTATCATAAATTAAAAACATTTTTTAAATTATCATAAAAAATAACTTCATAGTCTCTAAGATAGCTTCTAAACGCTTAGGTATTGACCTATTTAGTACTTTGGATTTTAGAAGAGGTATTAAGTATTTTAAGTAGGTTTCAGAGAATTATAAATTGTTCAGGAATAGGGTATTTTTATCGTATTTCTATTAGTTGATGCAGCTGTTGTTCAAGTAGAGGCTTTCAAAATATAAAATCAGATAATATGAAAATGAGGACTTACGTAATGTTGTCAAATCTTCATATTTTCTTACAAGATTAATCGTACAATTTTCTTTGTTGTACATTTCTTTCTCTCGTACGTTACAGTACAGAGTGTTTTTCTGAAGAGTCCAAATATCTGACCTACTGCAGTTAAGTCAACGATTTGGAGTTCTCCAATAAGTTTTGTCCATTTTGGGTGGAATGAGTAGTTGAATATTGAAGGCCATAAACCTTGGGTTTTTGTGGAAGTCGTCCTTTTTCATCAGTTGATAAAATTCTTCATTTTTTCTCCATGTCCAGTGATTTAATAAGCTCTTATCTTGTTACTTTGTGAGTTATTATTATAGAAATGGATTCTTAGGATCCGTTGTAGGAAATAGAACATTTATAAGCTATTAGAAATTATGAAACTTGTAGTAATTCGAAAATTTCATTGAAGATAGAACATAAAAATAAAATAATAAAAATTAAAAAAAGAAAATAAAACAAAAAGTAATAAAATTCTTCTTTCGGTAACATAATATTTCTATGCCTCTTTTGTATCTATGATTTATTCGTATATTTATTTGTGGTTATTGACGCAATATTATTGATAATACGAATTTCGATGGACATAAATAGTAGTTGATAAAAATTTATTTTTTATAAATACTCTTGAACTATCGTATAATATTTTTCTTTTAGTCATCTTGCTTATTCAGTAACGTGAAAGTTGCTTTTTTAACAGTATGGAATAATAAAGGCAGAACCTTAGTATAACGAATATGAATGTAAGATAAGGTTAATAATTTTCTAGCTTATGTGACGGAAATATTTAGAAAAGTTATAGCTTCGAACGTAAAAGAGTTAAAGGCAAATATAAAAAATATATATATAAATAAAACAATTGAAGTGTAATACGTATACGTATATTGTCGTAAAATGATTCTCTTAGCTTGAAAGGATTCACTTTCCTTTACATAAATTATATCGATATCTGAGTGATATAAAATTGATTTGTATTAGATTTGTTACATTCCCGTAAGTCAGCATTTATTATTTAAACAGATTTTTTTTCTAAATTTTAACGTAAACGTGTTATTAGTAGAAATCAGTAGCTTTAGCAATATATTTTATATTGTACTAAAACATTAGTTGTTTGACTGTTTCGATACAATTATTGATTCAATTTGTAATCCTACTGTACATAAAAACTTAGTGGCGCAGTATTATAGTTTGTTTCTCACTTAAATTGACTGTATTTTTAAATGTATAAAGAAAAAAAATTTTAGATTTTGAATTTATATTAAAATATGTTGTACTTTCCATAAATAAAATAACTTTGAAAGCTTTGGGAATTATAAGGAAAAGCTAAAATCAATCAAAGTGCAGATTTGCACATCAGATGTTAAAAATGGTGTACTCATTTATTGTGTACAGGTTACTGCAAACATATATTTCATTTATATTGGTTTGAAGGTCATATATCGTTCTTTGTAATTTTGTAGTAAAAAGGACAATATATTTTGAATTAATTTATTTAAATCTAAACAATTTTTTTTTGTATACAAACTCAAGCTTTTTAGAAAATGATGGTAATGTTTTATGAATCTATATACCGTAAATAAATGCAATGCATATCCTTCCCAGGCTAAATTACACTTCGACCCGAAGTGTTTGCAGTAGGTATTAAGCGTATCATAAGTCATGTTAAGAGTGATTTAATATGCTAACGGATTGTTTAAAATTAAATAATAATATATTTTTATATTTTCTCTTGTGCCATAAATAGTTAGTTAGTACCATCATCTTATAAGTTTTCGAAAGCCTAATTTTAAATATATTTAACTTGAGAAGATATATTGCATATATATCGTTGTATTCGTTGTATTCGTTTTCATTTTTTTTAATTTTAATTATTAATATAAGCTGTTCTGAAGTTTATAATTTTTAATATCTATATACATATCATGAAAAATAAAACAATGAAAAATAAAAAAAATTGTGTCCATAAAGACGATATTTAAATTGAGTTCAATAAAGACCTTTGTTACATTGTTTTGTATTTAGTTATTTTTTTTTAAATTTTTTATTTATTATTTTTTTGTATTTATAAAGCGTTTAGTAATTAATATTAATTTATATTTATACCATTGATTCGTCCCAAAAGTTCTTTCACCAGATGTGAATATTAGCGGCGTGTATTTGATGTATCAACCCTATTTGTAGCTTTTGTTGTTTGAGCCCAGTTAAGCTTTATTTTATTTCTTTAAACCTTTTATAATAGGTAGTTGTAAATTTGTCCAAATCTTTATTAATAAAATTAATTTTGTATAACTTTAAATTTCAAGAATTTGAGCTGAAATATGTATATGACCTTAACATTGGACACAGTGACTTAGTAGAATTTCATTTAGTGAAAATCTCCTCCTCCAGTATTCGACCGTAAAATTAAATGACCTAATATAATTATGAAACAGTTAAGAAAGCTAATGCATCTTAGTTTGTTTATTGCTTCAAAACGTAAAAATGGTAGAGTACTGGAGTAATAAAATAGTATTATGTTCCCGTGAAGAAAAATCAGTTATTAGTGGCGTTATTTTAGTTGATAAAACCTGTAACAAGAATAATGATATTAGTAGATTGATAATCAAAAAAATAAAGTCTTTGAAACCGAACATAAAAAATATGATGTAATAATATTAATCGTAAAAATAAAAAAAATTAAAATGGGCGAGATCAAAAAACACTTTTATGTAGTTAAAAAAATATTACAATGTTGAAAGTTTCTGATAACCAATTCTTTTAAATTACAAATTTATAGAGTATAACTTTCATTTAATATTGTTTGATATATATATTACTTTACATGAGGTATCTCTTGTTTAGCACAAATTAAAAATTGCATCGCTTATTACAGAATATCAACGATTATGATCTACGCTTAAATAGGTTAAAATATTGTTTATTTACCTATTTGTCGTATTCAATGCTACCGCCCTCGATTGTTTTAGTACATTTAACGTAATCATTGGACGGACAAGACATTTATGCCACATATTTTTTTAGTAGTTTATTTATTTAAATACACCAGATGTATGTGAAATTAAGAAAGAAGTAAATTCTCTGTCCTTTTAAACGACAAACTCGATTTGAATATTTATTTTTCAAACTAAATGCTCCGTTAAAGAATTTTTCGCTGGACAGATAAGATATATAATAAAGGTACGGTAGTAGAAGTGCAACATTAATTAATTATTTGTAAAAAAAATACTAATAAATAAGTATATGTGAACTTATTTGACAAAATTCATATCATTACATTCATAGAGTTACAAGAAGGAATAGGTAGCATTTTAATTTGTGAATATTTTAATACAACTTTCTTTGAATAAAGCCTTTGGGACGGACAAGACATCAAAACTAGGGGACACATTTCGAAACGACCATACATAAATAGAATACACGCATTAAAAGATTGCGCATAATTTTTGGATTAACTTACATTAACCCTCTATGTAATTTTTTTTGGTTAAGATTTAGTGTATTACTAAATTTCTTCGTATATACGGATGAAATTAAGGCTTGGGACATGGGACAGACAAGACATTTTGCATAGTTTTTTTATTTTTTACTCATAATAGAAAATACTTGATATTCTGAGAATTTTGCAGATTCTTGCTTACCATAGTCCGATTATATTACTATGTTTTTAGATTCATATAATGCCCTGTTACCTTATAAAATAGGAGGGACAAGAATTGTTCAACTTTTTGACAAACACCCATATTCATTTTATTTTTATTTCTCTTTTCAGTGGAATAGTCTATGGAAAGTGTATTATTTTAAGTTAAATTATGTGCTGATCTTCTAGATAAGTTAACTTACATTTTAAAATGAGAGTGCTACATTAATTACTAAAACATATATTTGACACTCTTAGGTGTCGATAATTGTGATATATTTTATAATAAAATACGATCCAATAACATTCTTTGTATTATTTTTTTAAATTACTAATCCTTTGCCAAACAAATTAATTGAAAGAAAGAAAGTTTTATTATCCGTAAAAAGTTGGAATTTAAAATCTGATTTGATTAGTTTACAAATGCTGCTTTTATTCCTATGTAATTGATAAAAAAAAATAATTAAAGATAGTGGTAAATTCATGCATTAATTCTACGAATCGATTTGGAATTGTCTAGTTATAGGAGTATTAGGAAGGGTTTATCGTACTATTTTTATTCAAGGACATAAAAATTACATATAGATATTTTATTTTGATTTTTGACGGTGTTTAATAATACTAAATAAAATCCTAAAAATACGTAATTTATTTTACGTTTGACGAAAGCATATTGCAGAAACATTAATAATGAAAAACGTATGATAGCAGTAATAAGAAACGTCGGGATTAAGTAAAAAGGAGTAAAGTACTTTTAATTATCTAGTAAAAGTGTTATATAGAGTTATGAGGTTGAAAAGAGAAAAAAGGTTTGAAAAACATATAAAGACAGATTTTTGAGATTATATTTTCGCACACTAATATATATTATTTATAGAGAAACTAAATTCAAATAAATCAGAATAGAGCGAACTGTGTGAGTAATTGAATTTAAAGAAAACTAAAATGGATATAGCAATAGAAAATGTTTAGGTAAGTCATTGTATTCTGAAAATTAGATATAGAAATATAAGTTGTTGATGGTAAAAGTAGGTATATAAAATGTAATCCAAGGTAAAAAGAGATAATACTTAATTGTTTACTTCAATATTAAAGAAGTATATAATATATGGTTATTTCGTAATAGTTACAATAAAATGTGAAAATTCCAAATATAAAAAGTATTTGCTGAGTAAAGAAAAGGTTTCGTAAATTTTACATTTATTAAAAGAATTATAAAATTGAAAGGATGTATATAGTGTAAAGATTATGATTTATTAAGGTCGTAACAGATGGTTTAAGTAAAAGGGATACAAATTTATAAATTGACAATTATTTAATAGGTAAGTTGTCGACTTTTATAAAAAATATTCAGTATGATTTTTACACAAGAAACGTTAAAAGTAGTTTTAGTGTACGCAGATCAAAATGAAAATCTAAAATGTAGATATTGTAAGGTTGTAAAGTTATTAAAAGTGCTTAAAGTTGGAATACATACTGTAAGAGTAAATTATTTTTATGGTTATTTATGCAAGGTATAAGGTGTATTTTATATAAGGGTATGAGTTATTTTTAATTATAAAATATATTGAGTAGAGAAACAAACAAAATTATAAGCTCAAGCTAAGAAGCTCTTAGGAAGAAAAATAAATAACAGATTTAAAAAATATTTAACAGATTCAGCAACAATTCTAAAACAAAATTATTGCATCGAAGCAGACAATTATTTAACTAAAAGCGTTCTGATTCCATTTAAAATAAAAACAGAAATATTAATAAAACTACATGGACGAAATATTTCAAGAAAAGACAAAAATAAGTTGAACAATATTTTAAGCAAATACAAGTTAACTTTATAATTTAAATTATATTGCAAGATGTAATATAATAAAAAATTAATAAAAAAAAAATTATTTCTTTAGAGACTTTTGACTTTGGCATTTATTTAAGCACTTATCCTGTAATAATAGGGAACAGCCGCTGGGTCTTGCGCCAAATTATTAGCAGGACAATCAGAATGTACTGATCGTAAATCGATGTAAGTAGTGACAATCGTCACAAAAATAAAATAAAAAAAAATTTGAAATCGACAGAACAACCGCTGGGTCTTGCGCTATCCATGCCAGCTGAGGGAAAATGTAAGCTTCCCAAAAAAAGAAATAAAAAAAATTTCAAGCGAATCGATCATGCTAAAATATTTGCCAATGAGAAAGTCTCTTTTTACTAAAATTTCATTATTGCTTTATAGATAATAAAATAATGTTAATGATAATAATAGCAACAGTATTAATAAAGTATTTTAACGTAATTTAAGTGTCAATTTTACATGTGTCCCTCAAATAATTATAATAATAGATGCATATGCCGCGTCATATGTACTAGAATTTTGAGGAAATCCTGCTAGTTAGGCTTAAATCCAAGGTCTCAAGTATTGGCACTACTCAAGCATATGTATCCACCTTAGCTCTAAGTGCATCAGATGGGGCTTCTTTTTCGTGCACAACCAATATTGACAAGAATTTCTCACTTATAGCAAAGATCGATAGGATATTTACGTTTTCTGGTACATGTTATCCACCCTAGCACTTAGTGTTTTGGATGGGTATTTTCAACGAAAATTTGAGGATTGGAATTGAGAGAGAGGTTTTATGACTGTACATACATATATTTATAAATAGTTATTATATTATAAAAGCAAAATATATTTTTCGCGCGTGAATTTATATTGAAGATATTTAAGGTAGATAGTTTAATTTGTAATTCTTATTTTCTTTATCTTTTGTTTCGTAATAAAGAATCTCTTCACATTCTCGTCGTGAATTGCATGGACTGCTTTGAAAAATGGTTGTATTTTTGTGCACTGATATGTTCGGTAAAATAATTATCTTTCTTAGTAAATTTCTTAAAATTTGAAGGAGTTTTTGATATAAAGTGATGATTTCATTAGAAGGTTAAAATTTTTTAAATTTTAATAGAAATTCGAAGATCGCATGATGCTGTTTTTTTTGCTAAGATTAAATGATTTAAAAATATTTAAAAGAGTAAGTTTTAGTAAATTCAACACATAAGCATTATTCGAATTTTCATAACACTTGTTTTTAGTCACATAAATATTATAGGCTACATAAATTTTAACTTGTTTGTTATGTATTGTGTAGTTAGTTTTTCGAATTTTAATAGCGCGAGTTTTACTTGTGTATTTAGATGAATTTGATTTGATTTTTGTTCTTTGTTGATTGTTCAGGTATTTTTACTTATAATTTCTTATCTTTTTCTTCTTCCACAAGCGTTTGTAGAAGCAATTTATTATATTCATTTACTTGCATAAGAATTGAAAATTGGGATTTTAATTTAATCAGATTTTCCACATCTACTGCCCGAGTTCTTAAATCCTCTAAATCATAAAATTTAGTAGATAATTAATTTTTTATTTTGGAAAGAAGTCCGTTATATAATGATTTTAAAGCTTCTTCCTGTAGCTTCTTATTTATTTCATTGTAACAAGGGTTATTTGAATAATTTAATAATTTACTTTGTAATAGGTTCAATGATTCAATAAATCTAACGTAAAATTCTTAGACCGTTTCACTCGGATACATTTGAATATTTATATGTTATATTAAATCATTATAGTAATTTTTTAAATTAAATATGGTTCTTGAATCGTAGTGATAACATAATAAATTGAGAAGTTCAACATAATCGTTAAATGCATACTGGAATGCAAGGTCTCATGCTTCTCCCCTTAAGTGATTTTGGATTAATATTTCAAAAAATCCTTTAGAAAAGAGTTTAGGTACGTAAGATGCACGGTAACAAACATCATTTATAAAGCAATTAATATCAAGGTTATGACCGTCTAATTGTGGTACCTCGTATAGTATTGTGTGAAAGGAAAAATATTTATGACGATTCATTATGTTAAAATATAATATATTTTTATTTTATGTGTAAAACCATTTTAGTTGTGACATTATAGTGATTATATATATCGTTTATTGTTATAAAAAAATGATTTTTTTAGTTTTACGATTCATTTTAATTGTATATATTTCTAATTATATTTTTATGTCAAGTATAAAATAGAATACAATAATTGAAGTATAATTGAAACATCGCGTTTTCTTTTAGGACACAAAGTTTTATTTATAAACAATTTTCAATTTCGCGGTTTCACTAATCCCATCGCTGTCTCCAGTTTTATAGCTGTGACGGTCGGACTTTATTTATTTAAAAAATAGAATTTTATTAGTTTAATGTTTCCCCATTGTTACCGCGGGATTGGGGGAGGCGAAATATATTATTTCGCCAATCTTCTTGGCTCGTATACTCCAGAACGAGCTCCACGTCGGTCACTGCAGGATTCTTACCTGCTTCTCGTGCTCGGCTAGCTTCTATCTGAAGTGTAATTACATAAAAGATGGGCGCGAGTCCCCCCGTAGCTCGCTTGCCTAAATTACGCGATCGCGCGCGCGCCAGAGAATGATGCACCGACCCGCGGGACTGGGGTTTTCGCCGGTGAACAAAAGGCCAATCGCACTTCTGCGTATGGCGTCGCTGCGGCGCTTCTCCCCACTCTAACACACTCAAGAAGATGCGGGGAAGATGGCTAGTTCTCGGCGGTGGTGCGGATGGCCAGCAGTCCCTGGCCGCTGGCTGTCGAGCGTCCTTCCTCACGTTCAGGGAGGGTCGCAGTCGCTGATCGTGTCGCACCACGTGGACCGATTCCTTTAACCTCTAAGTGCTTCCGAGGTACACGCGCCGACAGCCAGAGGTAATCTGATGCGAGGTTCCTTTCCAGTCGCACACTTCTACGTTCCCGAAACCCCGCTAGGACGGTATCGTACCGTCATGTTTGCGCGCGCGGGTTTGCCCCTCTAATTCGCGGCGGCGCGAATTCCTCGCGTATTCGATTTACGATTTAATTCACCTTGTTTATTGGAGAACAGCAACGAATTTTGGAGAGCATCAACGAAATTGTTTATAATAATTATTATATTATATGAATAAATTTATAGAATAGAAATATTTTATCACGTAAGAAAATAATGTTTTAGAATACACCTTTTACAAGAATTTATTTTGTGAATTGTACACGTTGTGCCCAAGATGGCATATAATTGTTATAACTTATTATAATAGAAAACTGAGAGAGCTTCCTTGCAGTAAGCGATTGAGAGTAAAACTGAGTCTATGTATATATATACATAGACTCAGTTTTACTCTCAATCGCTTACTGCAAGGAAGCTCTCTCAGTTTTCTCATATATATATATATATATATGTATCGCGGCTTTCGCCATAAATATCACCCCATAAAGTAGAATATCATGCCCAGTAAAGTATATACTCTAAAGGTGTATAATTTGATTATAGACACGAAAATTCAGTCGCCACCTAGCGGTGGAGCGCCAAAATACCTACAGTATTTTAGATGTAGATGTATGGTCTGTTTGGCTTACTGATAGCTTTTTCAGATCATCTAAACTCTAATTGATCTAGGTTAGATAAATAAATGAAGAAATAAAAACGTTTTCACGACTAATATTCACTTTGCTTTTATATCTTGGTACGAAAGAAACAATCATGTAATAAATTTTTTAAGTATGGATGAATTCGCTGATATTCCTAGTGACTCTGAATCTATTGATGGGTTATGTGATTCTGATGTTGAATATGATTCCGAAAGTGTAAAAGGTGAAGGTGATTCCGACTCGGAGTGCTCTGATGAGAATGATTCTAGAGAGTTTATTGATATTGATAAGTGGACGAAGAGTGGAAAAACTATAGATGATTTTCCATTCACTGAAACTTTCGGTCCAAATATTCCGGACAATGTAACCACACATTTGGAGATATTTTTATGTTTGTGTCCTAATGATCTATTAGATTTAATTGTTGAGCAAACGAACCTTTATTCACTACAAAAGAAAAGTAAAGCTAAACCAATAGCCAAAGACGTATTATTAAATTTTTTGCTATTAATTAAAATTTATACGCTTGATTTGCGAAGAATGAAAGATCTTCAAAATTATTGATTGATAAACTGTACACAAAACGTAAATATTTTTAAATCCAGTAATATTTCAATTTTGGCCGCCATTTTGCATACACCATTTTGAATTTTCAAAATCAGAGTTCAGCTTCGTAAAAAGCCATCTAGAAAACCCATATATACACTTTTTAGCGAAATCCAGTAATATTTTAATTTTAGGCCGCCATCTTGGATCCACCATTTAGAATTTTCAAAATCTGAGTTCAGATCCGTAATCCGCGACCCCGAAAACCCCTGTATACGATTTTTTAGCGAAATACAGTGATATTACAATTTTTGGCCGCCATCTTGGATCCGCCATTTTGAATTTTCAAAATCTGAGTTCAGATTAATAATCAACAAACCCGAGAACCCCAGTATACACATTCTTAAGAAAATCCAATTAACCATTTTCCTGCGACAGCATTTTTTTCATAATAATGGCGATTTTTATTTGTTTATTTATTTATACAATAAAATATTAAATAAATATTAACTCAAATGCAATGTTAAACGCTTCTTCGACTCCCATTTAAATTGGATTTTTAAAAAATCGGGCGAAATTGTAGGGTATTTATAAATTTAAGAAGTCCAAACGGACAAATAATTCCATGAACTCCAACCGACGCTTGAATTCGGGAAACGCGTCGAGTAATAGCGTTCGGAAAATTCGCTCGCCACCGACCGAGATCGGCAGTCCTTACGCTCCAGCAAGGCTGAGATGATCTCGACGTAAAGGGGAGTGACTCTGCTCGCCTGACGACATGCGAGCGTTCTGATTGGCGGTCACAGCGGGCGGCTAGACTTCGCGGTGTGAGCCTAATACAAGGGCCAGGACAGTCTAAGCGCGCTGAATTTCGGTAGGGACTGCGATATAAAAGGGCGCTGGAGGCAGTCTGGACACATTCTGGGTCCGTCCGTGCGCGTGCACACCAACGCTGTAATGAACAATCCTCATTAAAAGAATCTTTCTACAATTGCTGTGCTCCTTATTCAACCGCCCTCCATCCTACAAAATACATTTTTTAGTCTTCAAAAAACTCAAAATTTTAAGCGCATTCCGGTGGTCACTATAGTAGCCACCGTGCCGCAAAGGGTTAACAACGTATCTGGATACATAACTTATAGTCTCGAATAGACCAACGAGCTAACATCATAATTACTAACGTGTAATGGCACCTCTAAAAGAATTTTTAAATTAATACTATTGAATAAAAATATAAATAAACAACTAACAGCCACATAGTGCATATAACAATTAAAACAACTATTTCAAATATTATAAACCAATATTTTAATCACTTAGACAATAAAACCCATAAACCACCCAGTGTTTTGTCAGTTGTGGTAGGCCAGCGTCGAAGATAACATGGTGAAACAGTGGATAACAACCTTTTAATTGGAGCACCACAAGGAGCTATGGAAGAGTTTTCTCAGAGCGGTTGGATTAGTGATCTTATATTGAGAAATGGTTTGAAAGTTTTATAACTTTTTCAAAAAGTGCTTGATCACTGTAAATAAATGTGCCTGCTTTAACTTTATTGATACAAGGAACTGATATTTACAGTGCACGCAGTAGCACTTTCTTTCACACTGACGTGCACCTTGTTTTACAAGAAGTGAAAAGCGGTGTTTTATAGTGCCATGGATGGACGAGCGCGCGACAGCTGGCTGCGCGCAAAAAAGCTGCACGCCGAAGATACGCATTCATCTATAACCGTCTGCTGCATGATCCCGTCAACTGCTTATGTAGCAGCATAACCTAATATTTTGTGTCTTTTGTAAATAGTATATAAGGGATTAGTGTATTTAAGTTAAATAATTGGAATTGGTTTGGAATAATTTGTTCTTGTAAATTATACTATTGAAAAGGACGACATCCTTAGGAGGAGGCTATATCTACTACCCTTGTCTAATTACATTTTTTCTATGTATTTAAATAGTAGTTAGATTTTTTTTTCATTTATTTATTTTTTGTCGCGTTCCCCTTTTGGGTATTGGCGACTTATCAAGTTACAGAATTACATATAAGCAGATAAATACATTTTTATATATAAAATTATAATACATATATACATTTTTATTACAATTGAGTTATATAAGGTTTTTAAGTTGAATTAATTCTAGAAATTTAATCAATTTTGTACACTGGTTCTTATTATTTAAAATTTTACTTAGCGTCTTCTTTAATTTGACTTTCTTACGTTCTTCGTTATTTTTACGACACTTCAATATGATATGTTCGATGTTTATAGGGGTACTACACTTTTCACGTAACTTTTGTTTTTCTTGATTTAACAGATGTTGGTGAGTTAGTTTAGTATGTCCTATGCGAAGACGGGTGATTAAAACTTGGTCTCTTCTGTTAAATTTGTTAGCTGTACTTGGATCAAGAACATTGATTTTTATCTGTTTGAGTTTACTTTTACTAGATTTCAATTTCCACATTTTATTCCATTTCTTTTTTAATTTAATATCAATGAGCTTATGAAAGTCTTCCTTATTATACTTATATGGAGAATTCGTAAATTGGAGCTGACTGGCTAGATTAGCTGTTTTATACATTTGGTTTTATTTATCTTGTGGTGTCTCAGATAAACATAGTATAATTTTTCCGTTCAGTTGCGCTAGTTTATTCAAAATTCGCACAGATGATTTATTTATATTGTTATTGAGTAGGCCGGAGATGAAGTGGGGATGGTCTGTATGGATGATAATTTTGTTATTGAATTTCTCTGTAGTTTCTATTGTTGTTAGAATAATTAACTGTAATGAAGTTTCTATGTTGATCCAAATTGGTAATTTTAAAATTATATTTCCTTTATCGTTGATTATTGCTATTGCAAATCTCGACGAATTGATCTTGGTTATTAGTGTGAAAATGTGCTGATAGTTCTGGTAATCATTGATTGTTTTATAGATTTGTGTGTAATTTGAAAGAATTGTAGTATGAGCTTCTCCTTTCTTTATCCAATGTTGGAATTTGGGTGGTTTAATGCAGTTATTTGACTAAATTCGATGTTCATTTCTTTGAAGTATTCTATTGTTCAACAGTAAAAAGGTTGTATAGCTGGGTTATTGTTGTAGTTGTTGTTTCTCCATAGTAGACTGTATGCTTGATTCTTAGGCGTCGAGAGCAATCTGATAGTAACATTCATTGTAATTTTTTGTCTTCGAAGTCCGAGTTGCATTAATTTGCATTCTGATAGTATACTGTTAATTGGTCTTGTTCTATATGCTCTGGTAACTATACAAGCACCGGTGTTAAGTATTGGCTCTAATTTGGCGAGTATATGTTTTTTTGATGAACTGTACACCATGCAACCGTAGTCTATTTTGGACTCAATTAAGTGTTTATATGTGTTAGTTAGGATTATTTGATTGGCTCCCCAATTTTTAGCTGCCAATACTTTTAATAAATTTATTCTACTTAAGCATTGTTTTTTTAAATTTTCTATGTGTGGTTTCCAAGTGAGTTTCTTATCGAAAATTATTCCTAAAACTTTTATTTCGTCTACTATTTTAATTGTTGTGTTTCCTAGTGTTAATTTTAACTTATTTTTTAGATTCCTATTTTTATTGAATATGATAGCTTGCGATTTAGTTTTTGAGATTTTGAATCCAGCTGTATTTGAGAGTTCGTCAAGATAATTAAGAGTTTGTTGTAAAAGTTTTTGATTAGTTTGGAGATTTTTGCCTTTTATAAAAATAGTAACATCATCAGCGAAAATGGTGCATTGGACTGGTTGATTGATGCATTTAATGATATCATTTATTGCTAGTAAGAAGATGGTCACACTAATGACGGATCCTTGAGATACGCCATTGTCAACATTAAATGTATTAGAATAGGTGTTGTTAACTTCAACTTTAATTTTCCGGTTGTTGAAGAAATTTTTTATGATAAAAAAAATATGTTACCGGTGATTTTATGTTTTATTAGAGTATCCAAAATTCTTCAGCGCCAAATTAGATGATAAGCTTTTTCCATGTCGAGGCATAATGCTATCATATGTTGATTGTGTGCAAAAGCTTCACGGATATTTGATTCCATCGTTACCAGGCAATCAGCTGTTGAGCAATTTTCATGGAAGCCACTTTGATTAGGATTAATTATATTATTGTATTCTAGATACCAGCGAAGGCATTTATTAATTATTTTTTCTAGTAATTTGCACAAACAACAGGTCAGGGCGATCGGTCGATAGTTTTCTTTGTCATATTTGTTTTTGTTGGGTTTGAGAAGCGGTATTACTACAACTTGACTCCATATATCTGAAAACAATTTTTTAGTCCAAATTAGATTAAAAATATTGATAAGGCAATGTTATGCTGATTCCGGTAATTGTTTCAAAAATATATTGGGTAACATATCCGGTCCTGGGCTCGTGTTATTGGTGGTAGATAATACTAACTTTAATTCGTCAAGTGTGAGATCACTGTTGATCGGATTAGATTGATTATCATTAACGATATTTAGGTCAATATTAAGGTTGTTTTCAAATACTAGTTAGTTAATTGGAAAACTAAGAGTCGTCCCCAATTCTTCAAAAATAAGGAATATGTTAAGACCTACAAGAATATGTAACATTATTTCCTTTCTGATAATACTTTGAAGCTTAGTTTTTCCATTACTACTATTTGAGTAATTAGCAAAAATATTATTAGACAAAGACAGTAGATTTTTAATATTTTTAACTATTAATATCATCGTATAGTTATACGGTAAAAAGTATTTCAAATAGAACAAGTTCAAACCATTTCATCGTTGGATGCTTTTGAAACCCTAATTTTTAGTAAAAGTAGTACTTCGTATAGAATATTGATGAAACTTATGAAGTTTCAAACTTTTCTTCGATGGATGCTATTGAAATTCTGATTTTTAGTAACAGTAATTCTGCGTTTAATTTCTGAATTTAAATTCAAAGATTTATTTCTATTACAGAAAATAAATTTTATTTTTTATTTTATGACGAACCTTTGAATCCCCTTTGAATAAGATTTATTAAGATTCTATACAAAGAACTACATTTACTAAATACCAAAGTTTTGATATGATCCATCAATGATACTTTGGGACTTGTACTATATTAAATGCTTTTCAATATCTGTAATCAAGCAAAATACATAAAATTTTATGCATTTGAAATTGTAACCAGAAAAACATTCACAAAATAGAAAAAAAAACATATGAAATATTAACACAAAGCTATCTAAGTTTGTGCAAATGTTAATTAATAATCTTTATCAATAACTCACTTTTCCACAATAAACTTTCATATAGAAAATATTAATACTTTTTTACACCATTTTTAATTATATTTTCGATAGTACAGAACATAATTTCATGATGTAGACATAATTCACAATTCATAAATAGAGGGGGTTATGTTCAACAAAAAACAGTAATACACTCATATTAGTATACTATTTATATATGTATAATGCCCGGTGCACCCTTGCGACGCTATAAATGACAAAATTTGTGCCTGGAATTAAGAAATAGCACGCGCGACAGCGAAAAAGACAGTGCACAGTATGGCGCTATGGCTTAGGGTGACTGGAACGGTGAAAACCAATGCCAGACTGCAAGAAGTATCACGCGCGATACCGAAAAAGACGGTTCATAAGTATGAATTTATACTTATACCACCTAAGTAGGTGTCTAAAATTTGAATGTCATGCACCGATAATTACGCTGCTGGAACGTATTATTATAGTGAAAACCTTTTTCCGTGTAGATGTATCATACATGAAGCCACTGAATACTTACTATACAGCTGAGGTGAACAAATGGGTGCGATTAAATTCTAAATCTATAGTAAGCATGCGAGAAATTTATAGATTATTTGACAAAGCTTTTATAAAAGCTTCCACAATGGAAAATGCCGTTCAAGGCTTCGAAAAGACAGGGATTTTCCCTTTTGATGTTATTATAAATAACGTGTCCCATAAACCAATACACCACGTTCCTAGATTATGACACCGTTTTTCTATCTCATAAATATGGTCACAGATCTATGTTTGTGTACATATTATAAAACACTAATTAAATAAACAAATATTAATATAAAACTAAATGAACTTACGAAATTATAATTCTATGATCCAAAAGGTATCATTTAAGCTATCAACATCTGCACCATCACGTATGTGCTGTTTCTCGAAAACTAATTCGAGAAAACAATATTTCGATTTGAATTGAATAATGACTTATTTTGTATGGAATCAGGAGTTGAGAATGAATGTAAATGATTTAAGTGTATGGGTTCTTTTAATTTTGGGACGAGAGACGATGTGTTTCCGTCCGTCGTCGCCAAGGTTCTGCAATTATCTGCCGCTGCACAATACATTGTAACTAATAGCTAGATATTTTGAGGAGGAGCATATTTTACATTTTTTACTCTATTGGTTAGAGATCGACGTGGGTGGTGACAAAAATCGCAGAAGTCCATCAGTGTGAGTGTGTGTGTGCGCGCATGTGTGCGTGTATGCGTACCTGTGTGCGTGTATGCGTGCCTGTGTGCGTACGTGCGTGCGTGCGTGCGTGAGTGCATACGTGCGTGTGTATGTAGGTGTGTATCACTACTCGTTCAATCTAAGGTATAATTTTCCCAAACATTGTTCAGAAATTTGCTATCAATACCTGTTGTGCGCTTGAAAGTTTTAGCAAAAAGGGTGAAATAAATTTTTTTATGAGCATGTTACAAAATCTAAGAATTTTCAAATTTTGGTTTTCTTTTCAATGCAGGAATGGTTTTTGTTAAGCGAATTTTTTTACAAAATAAAGTAGTTATAAAATCCTGCCTTTTACGAGCAGAAACGATTTTATGAGTCGTTTTTCAGTTGTAATACTGTGTGACAAAATTTTTATTTTTCAACATTTATTACTCGAAAACTATACTATAAACGTCAGTGAAATTTTTACTGAATACTTGTTTCCTATACAGGTATATTCTTGAACATTTTTAGGTAATAAGACGATTTGTTTTGTAAGAGAAAAAATAAAATGTCAAAAAAATGCTTTATCTTAGACAACGAACGATAACTTAAATAATACTTGATGTAATGCAATTAAAATTTCAGAGAATATTTATTAGGGTTATTGGCTGAATATTTTTGAGCCAATTTGGTTCATAATCTTCTGAGATATTAGAGATTATTCAATTTAAACAATACTTTTTTACCCTGTATATCACGTCATTTCTAAGCTTTATTGTTGTGTTTTTTCTTGTAGATATTAAGTATTATTATATATAAGCGGTAGAATTTGTAGTCAATGAGGTAATTTTTATAGTAAAATATCAGGAAAAAGTGCCAGAAAATACGAGTGTCTCAGCTTTATAGTTATTTACGGTAATTTTTACCCTGAATTTCGTTATAATTTTTATTCAAAAATTCTCTCTGTGTAGGTAGACCTAGACGCAGATGGGAGGGTAACGTAAAAGCAGACGTAACTGAAATTGGACGTAGATGAGGCGATGAACTTTCGAGTTCGAAATGCCATTTAAAAAAAAATTTAGGGAGTAAAAGGGTGTCTAAATATGAAAATTTGAAAAAATGTGAATAGGTCTATATTCTTTCTACAAATAACTTAAATATTCAATTTTTTGCTTAATTATATACATAATAAGGAAGTTAACAAATCATCAAAATAAAAAAATTGTACAATCTAACCCATTGTCTTCATTGGTGATTCTCAAAATTGACACTATCACTGATACCATAGGATATATTTTTTTTAATTTGTCCTAAAAGAATTTTTTTTTACATTTTTTATTTATGCAAAAAATGACAAATAAATGTTTTGAATCTTTAAAAAATCATGAAGTATATTTTTTATGGTACATGTATAACGTCGTGGACCTTACCTATAGGAGAGCCAGAGTAGAAAAAGCCCCAACACGAGTGCGTGGTCCGCTTTTATACCCTGCCGCAGTCGTGTCCCTACTATTGCTTATTAATTCGCCGAAAACCCTCCCCTCAATGTGATAAGCTTCGTGAATTCGCGCCTCGCGACCAGCCTCCAAACCTTTTAAGGCTTCGTTTTTTATACATTATATGAGTATAATTAACGCAGTTATCAAATATTTAATTACTAATTTCAAGCTATTGGAAATGGGTGTTAAATAAATGATAATACACAATGTATATTTCAAATAAAATATCTTTCGTTTATTCAAACTCGCAAAAGGAAGGAATAAAGTCAGTAATGTGCGACTGCTCTAGCTAGATGCTCTAGTACGACTGAAAACACTAGACAAAAAGGCATAAAAGAATATCGGGGCTGACGCATATAGTTCCCCACTCTTTTCTATAGTTCGCATTTCAGATTATGTCTTTGGGATATTTCTTAGTAAGTCGATTCATTTTTGTACAAACATGTAGTAGTGTATAACTACAGTTACACACATACGTATGCTAAAGCATAGCGATATTTCAACAAAAGCTGAATCATATTTTTGTTTATTAGACTGAATATTATTACTAAACAACATTATTATTATTATGAAGATATTATATGAATATTATAATTAAAAATGGTCCTTCCTATACGAATATTAAATGATAAACAGATACATAATATTTCGCTTTTACTAGTTTTTTGACTTACATAAAATTCGCAAATTAATTTCGTTACATTTTATTATAAACTTACAATTATAAGAACATTACAAATATATCGCAAGATGCCAAACATCCTTTTTACTGGATCTTATATGCAGGGGCGGCGGAGCGTATGGGGATGTGAGTTGTCCCATGCTAGGGCGCAGTGAGTGGGGAAATATATTCGAAATCCCCATGCTTGAAAAAGGGGAGCAACAATGAAAATTAATATTCCTAAAACAACAAAATCTGAGCGGTAAATCGTAAACCAATATAACCCAAGAGCTATAAACTTAAAAAAACCACGGCCTCCTTTTCTATATTTATATATATGTATAAGTTCATAAAACGACAAGCTTAAATACGCGGTATGTGTAAAACAAAATACTATAGGAATCCTAAGTTCAAATAAACCAAGCATCATATTCGCGACCCCACTTTTTTATTGCATGCAAAGAAACTAGAAAGAATAACGATTATTTTGATAAGCAATAAATTTTTTATCTTTTCTGCAAATACATGAATTTTTCGATAGAATGACGAAAAATGCGTTTTCTCTATCGTTAGTTTACTAAAACGAAACATTTAAAATTAGGTATCTTTTTACATGCCTCACAAGCTATGCTGCAGTTTTGTCAGTACAATACAGATATATTTATTCTCCAATTTAACTATTTAAGAGGTTGCGTCAGACCTATACTTTACCTGTCGATTCAAAAATTTGGTTTTCCTAAAAAATTTGTATCAGAATCAAATTTTCTTTTTTACATAGAATACACAGCGGAACACTCAAATTATTATCAGAATCGAAAATTAGCAATTATGTGACTGCTAATTTTCGATTCTAATATCAATCCGCTATGTATTTTCCCTAGATCCCTTGTAAGAAATTGCCGATAAGTTCTGCTCAATAAATTAAAAACTAACGATAACTGTTAGAAACCCGCTAAACAAGAATCTGACTAGAAATACATCTTATAGGCATCACTGATGTCTGGTTAGGAATCAGCTAAGACTCTCAGTCGGTAACAAGTGAAAAGCGTTATCGATCGAAATATAAATATTGCAGTCGTTATTGAGGTTATAACCTTAAAATTCTGCAATTCTCAATTGTACACTGTACAATTATAATTGTATACACATAAAATAACATTAACTTAATATTTTTTTGTTACTTATGTGTATTTAAAGATATAATCACCAGTTTTACTTCTTCCCTAGATTCTGCCTTGAATGGCATACAAAATGCATGTGATCACTTATAGGGTTTTTGGGTAGATTCGTAAGCAAGATTCTACCGATATTTTAAAATTCTAGGTGAATTATAGGCAGAAACTCGGCAACGTTCTTACCAAGGATAAAGCGATCCTGAAAAAAAAATTCTTGAATGAATGATCTTTTTCTTCTTTACGAAGGTTGAAAACCTATTTAAGAGCTCAAATGATACACAAAAGGATTAACAGCACTGCAATATTAAATATATACAGAGATGAAGCTGAAGAGTTAGACTTGATTACAATTATTAATGATTTTATTTGTAAAAACAGTTTAAGGAAAATTACTTTTGTTTTAAAATAAATTATCTATAGTAAGACGATTTTTGAACAGTTCATTTACTACACCCCCCCCCCCCGCCCCCGCCCCCGGGATCACCGGTGACTTCTCATCCCCATGCTAGTAAAAGCTGCTCCGTCGCCCCTGCTTATATGATCATTGTCGAGAAATTCACACTCAACAAAGCCGCCGTCCGCGTATTTTTTAAATAATGACATAGAATCTATATTTGCTTATAAGTAATGCAATACCAGCGGTGTAAATTTTAATTTCAAAAGTAACACTACTATTTTGAAAAAATACCAGTTGGTCTACAAAAACTGTTTGCAGTTAGTATCACTGTAGCTCAAAAAAGGACCTTTTATTTTTAATGCGTTTTCTTCAATCTACCAATTGGTTGTTTCACAACCATACGATTGTATGCGAAAAGTCTGCAAAAACGTAGCAAAGAGTGACTAAAGCTTCGAATGAGAAATCCGACAATGAAAGCAAATAACTTGATTTATTTAATTTACGATTACATTTTACGATATATTTTTCATGTTATTATTTCTCTTTTCTTATTATAGACTGTTCAATAAACTATTTTTTAAGCTAATATATTTTTTATATTTTAAAATTAACATTAGTCGTTGATACCCCGAACATCTAAAATTAATTATAAAGTAATATAACTCTTCTAATGTGATATATTACCATTACAACAATGTAAAAATGACCTTTTTTCTTCTATTATATCCTAGAATTACTAAAAATGTTAAACTATTATTATTACTACCATTTTCTTCGTATTTTAATGATTATAAAACATTGTTTACTGTTCGTCGGAAAAAAGACCTAAGACATTCGGTATAAATAATATATTTAAAAACTCTTTAAAGATTTATACTTCACATTTATCGTCTAAAATGTATATAGAATAGTATATCTTTAATATGAATGAAAATGTCAAACAGTAACACTTTACACTTTACGATAGAACGAATCTTTAAATCGCTTTTCCTCAAAACAACCAAATTCGACTTAGGTCGTTCTTTGAGCGAACGGCTCATTTAATGAATTTAACGTTCACGCTGGTTACCGGTAATTACAGCGAGGCCCGTGCTCCTCGATCGTCTCTCTCTCTCTCTCTCTCTCTCTCTCTCTCTCTCTCTCTCTTGCTCTCCCTCTCGATTACGCACACTTATATACCACGAAGAAGCAGGCGATCGGTCGACCGAGCGAAGAGCGATGATGCCTCGGCGCCTGGTTGCACTGCCCATCTCTTGAGAACCCCGCTGTACAGCACTTCTATCTTCGTGCTCCTGCCATCTTCTCCTGCTCCCCCCCCCTTTTTTTCGCCTTTGTCTCGCGCACACGCGGCCGATCGCAGCAGCAGACCTTGACTTTGATCTTGAGCTCTCTGTTTGAGCGATGTTCACAGGTACGAGCACGCGCGTACGCAGCATCGAGGTATATAAGGTATACTGCCGAGGGGAGGAGCGCCGGATCCGCACTTGACTAATCGAACGTCAAACGCTAATAAGCAAGCGCAGCGGCGATAGCCTCGACGCCGCCGTGCTGCCGCCGGACCAATTTCAGATATTTTACATTTTTTCCGCCCTTCGTCTTCAACTTCTTCTTCTTCCTCTTCTTTTATCTTTTGTGATGTGCTCTCTTTTCTTCAGTGTTATACTTTTCCTTCGTACTCTTCTTCGAGGTTTTGGTGCGTTTCGTTATCGGTGTATTTAGGTACGATATTCCATTTTAATGATAAAGTACGTAATCATCATTGTCAAGATTACTAGCATCATTTTACATGCTACGAAATAAAATCCTAAATTTTCTTAATCTCATTCTTTTGATATGCAGTTTTGCTTTTTGTTATAAGATATGCAGTTATGACTTAGGATGGCGATTCAGAGTTAAATTTATGAAATTACAAATGGCATATAAATATTGTACAATACTCTAAAAGCTTTCAAAAGTGGAATTTTTTTAAATATCGTATTCTTATCAATTAATGTATAATATGAATAGATCTGTGTAACCTCTTTTTTCATTATAGAATCAATGAATACGATGAATTTTCGAAGAATTCGTTAAAAAACGTTTTGAACAATTGCTGTTTGTCAATCAGATCTAATAAAAATCTTACGAAAATTCTTAATATCAATATAAAGCACTGTAACCATATTGTGACGGAAATAAGGGCCACAGTCCTCGACTCATTTCACAGAAAAAAAGAAACAAATAATTACGACAATCCCTTAAAAGCCCGAGGAAACGCTTGACCACTCCAGCATCCAGACACGTCCCTATCCGTGAGAACAGAATGCCCTGGAGGCGCGACACAACCACGTAATACACGTCGTTTTACCCAACCCTTCTCCTCGCCAAAAAGCAGAATTCTGCCCTCGGCCCTTATACGCAACGTTCGTCCTACATTTCTCGCGATTCCCCCGAACGATCCAACCACCGGCTCGTGTCTCTAATTACATAATGACCGAGACCACTTGTATACCGTATATACACGCTGCGCGCTAACACACACACACCTCTGCACTGGATTATTATTCGAGCAGGTTGCTGCTGCTGCTGCACATCCGTGACGTTTGACAAATATAAGAAGAGCCGGAGCACTTCTCCAGCTGTATCATTATACCGATCCTTCGCGCGAGAAGCGAGTCTTGGATATTCGGCCGCTATATATGCGGTGCACAGACGGACGGATGGCCGGACGTGCAGTCGACTCAAAAACTGCCTTCGCCGATCTAATAACGCCGAGCGACGCCCGGCCGCCTCATTAGTCAAGCGAGCCCGAGAAAGAGAGCAGCGCCCGATGGACGGGAGATGAAAGAGAGAGAGAGAGAGAGAGAGAGAGAGAGAGAAATGAGGCAGGAGAGGAGAAATCCTGACTTTCTTCTCGCAAGGATGGATGTCAAGAGAGAACTGGCCTTCTCTTGCTCTGATTTTTTGCTTTATGTTCGAAGTGATAGGATATACTGAATCTCAGCTGTTTCGAGAGCATGCTCCAATTTTATGTACTTTCAAGGTAGAACTTAAAGGAAATATGCTACTTATAATGTTTATAGTTCTATTTATTTTCCACTTTAAATTTTTTTACGTTTCGGAAACATCAATCAAAATTAATAATAAATATCATATTTAATATAATATTTTCGGTCCTGGGTTTCGGCACCAAAAATAATCAAATAATATTACAGTAAAATTGGGAGCACTGATACCCGACGGGATGGAGTGGACAGGGCACTGTTTAATTACCAAACTTTGCTACTCCGCTTAACTCCACCAATCACGCGGTAGCGCTCGACCTAACCTTAAAGATCTCGCCAATCAAGGAAAACGCCAGACTTTTTCTGATAGTGCCCCCATCTCAGTTATATTTAGTGCTAACGTTTTATCCTTGACCAATCTAACAGTGCCACATTTTTACTGTTCAACGTTACTTAAAAAATATCATTCGTTTTGTTCCGGGTCTACCTGCTGGACTCATCAGTAAGGTTGTGGCAGACTCTGTCTTAGATACCAAGATTTAATACGAAATGATAAGCTTACGTATTGCCGTATTAATCCATCCAGCAACGAGTGACGACTGTTCCGGCACAAAGCAGGATTCACTAGAGGAGAAATTAATACTTCAATCGCAGTTTAAACTTTCAAAATTATATTTATTCAAATACCTAGCCGATATATTCCTGTGATGCATTTACGCCGAAAATGCCGATGCTTTCCTTAATAGTCACACGATGTGAACTATACGAGAGTCTAAACTATACTGCCTTATTGTTGTCGAGAGTGCCAACGCTGGCCCTTTTTTTACGACCTTCTTTCGGGAAATGCACTTGAGGCAACAAAATGCATGCTCAACCTTTACGCGTAGCGGATTTCATTTGGTTCTCTTTCTTTCATAACGCTGTAGTTAATACATTGCATCACTTCAGCATTGCATATTTATTAATTATCAATTTCACATTATTATATTCGCCGGCAATTTTACTTACAATAATTATCATTATTTCTGTCAGTAACAACGACCCTAATACAAAAGTCCTAATAACGCATCCGTATTGCTTCCCTCTTTAAAAAATTTTAGACTTGTTTGTTTGCACACATTAGTATTGTGGTAACTACTTTGTAACTCATCTGCAAAACTCCTACTAGTTTCGAAGTAAATTGAATTTGGCTTCATATGCAAACAAAGATTCGAATAATGACTAATTCAATATAAAACTCCAAAGTCTTTTACAATTAATTATTATCTACTTTTACTTTTCCTAAATTGGCAGCATAATATGTTATTACGTCAACGTTACCACAATGTTGCTCTGGCAACCAAGTAGCGTGGTTTTCAAAGTTGTAAACATGAGCGCTATGTTATAGAAACGTTAAAATATCCGTTTTCATGACAAAAGATGCGTTGCAAAAACGTCTTTGACTATTTCGAAAACTTGTTTAAGTGTCATTTTCTTACTTCATATGTACGTTGTTAGATATTTGCTACAACTTACAAACATTTATTAGCAAATAATTAAAAACCAGTTACATCGTTACATAGCCTTGTAGATATTTTCGACACGTTCGATCCTGCATCTCTCGAGATTTTGATTATTCATTATTAATAAACTTATAAATGTGATATCAAAATGTCGTTCTTGGTGCGCGGTACAACGTTGTGGAACATTTACCAGAATGGTTTTGCAACATTTATTTTACCATGAAGGCAGACATTTCAATGTTTCTGCTCGTTGTTAGCTCTTTTTTATATTTAACATAATGTTTAGGTCAGTAAACATTGCTACTTCTAACGTCATTAATACATTTAAGGAGAATAAAGTAAATATATATTTTGCTGTGCCATGTGAAACATTTTGCATGAAATTATTTTGTAAAAAAATCATTAAGAGCCAGACAACTGCAACCTCTCGTTTATCAAATGAACACAAGCTGATAAAACAACCCAAGTATATTCACTTTTCATCCTACTAAACTCTCAATAACTCAATAACATAATACACACATTCGCGAGAATGACACTGCGCGTCACCTCATCTCCACGGCTAACCATCCAATAAGAGGCCAATCAACGCCATGTCAACGCCTCGTATAGCCTCCAGGATGAATTTCCGAAGAGCGCGTCGCGTCGCACGCACCGAACGCCATCCATGATCGTCCTCTCTCGGCCGGAATCTCCCAAGCCTCTCGTCCTTCTCTCGCGTGATGGATGGGTGCGCGCGAGGCCATACCTATACACATCGCGTATCCCTGAAGCGCGTCTCGCGCGGCTCTCAGCACGTTTTCCCCGTTTTCTCCCCAATTAAACAATCGCATTCGCATCCATAACCGTCGGCCGCCGTTCGATACAAAAGAGAAAGCAACGAGATCTCAGTGCAGCCGCGAGTGCGAATTAAATTTCGTCGTCGCTGGGAGCGCGTGTATGTGTGTATGTGGGTCTATGCATGCGGAGAGTGCAATATGTAGCAGGGAAAAGGGACAAAAAGAGAGAAGTAGGAGAGCGAGGCGTAACGACCGGCGAAATTGAATCTGAATGCATTCGAAGCTCGACTCTTTGCTGCTGCTGCTGCGACGAGCGGCGGCGGCGGCGGCGGCGGCGGCTTTCCGGCGAAACGGATTGCGAGCGCGAGCGTTTTTCTCCTTCGTCGTCGCTTTTTTTGCCGGATGGACGTATGCGTGCGTACCGGTGTGCGGTGATGTGTGCACGACGGGAGGATTTGGGAGTTTCGTTTTATGAGAGCGGGTATTAGTTGTTGCGTAGATTTTTCTCCTTGTTGAAATTTCTTGATTTTTGACGTTTTTTTATATTTTTGTTACTTTCTTTTTATAAAAGAATGATTGTTATCATAATGCTAAAATAACCATCACGCAGAAATACGCGCGTATTGACTACGATGTAGTGCTTAGAGAGTTAATGGGAAGGAAATATGAAGTTTGAAGTGTAATCAAACGAAAAGGGAAAGGGGTCGGAAAAGTAGGTGGACGTGGGGTAGGCTTTTATAACAAAATAATAATATGAGCTTTATGTCAAGCAGAATTTACTTTATTCAAAAGTAAATATACGTGCGCATTTACTACGTTGCAGTAGTTAAAATGCCGATGGGGAGGGAATAGAAAATAGGGTAATTTAAGAATGTAGAAGGTGAAAAGGCAGAATTTAATTTTTATTTTCCTTAAAATATATAAATGATTATAATAATAATAATGTCTACAGAAAATGTTTGTGGACAATAGCACAAACGAGATAGTAAGAAAAATGGCGCATAGAAAGCACGTTTTAATATAGTATTTATAAGTAATAATATAATTGTCATTGGACACTAAATTTGATAATTATAATTAATCTATATTTCTTTATTGTAAATTAACATTAGGTTAGTCATAATACTTCAATAGTTTTTGATTTACAGATGTGTGAAACAATCTACTGTAAGTAGATACTACCCGAGACTGGCAAGACGGACCACGCGTTAACTGGGTAAATATATACTTTTATTGCGCTAATTAATGCTGACTGGTATTGTCCAGATAGGTTGAGTAATGCTCGTCGTATGAAATTTTTTTTTAATTATTTTCTACTTTCAATATTCTTCATATTTCTTTCTAAAGGAGAAAGCTTTGTAATACTAGATAAGATTTTTGAGTAAACTAAAGTAACTGCAGGTCCTTCGTTCTCCCCGAATATAGATGTCTCAAAATATTTTTTTAATCTAATTCTCGGTTATTATTCTTAGCTTGCAGCACCATAATGTAAAAAACTAAATATATCCCAAAGCCAAATACATTTTCAAATCTTATTAAAAAATGTAGTCCTTCATTACTTTTGCAAAGCACAATTTTAACCATAAGACATTTTCTCTCGAATATCATTAATCCGATCGATTTCACCATCAAACGTCGCATTCAAATTTATTAATCAAACGTGCAAACAAGACTAGGAAAAGAAATCCAAAAAAAAAGGAACCTTAGAAAAAAATATCCCCGTTCCCCGTTCCCCCGCTCGTCCTCTCCTTCGCCTCCTATATATGATCCGCGGTCCGTCACGTCTCTCCTCCCTGCGTCCGTCTCTTGGGCTGCGGGCGCGCTTGGGCTCTCTGCGAAATCACGCCTCGGCTCGGAATTTTATGTAAAATCCGATGCGCCTGTTAGTTTATGCGGGTGGCATACATTGGCGCCGGTCCCACGGACGTGCCTCACGTACCAAGCCCCCGTTTCAGCGCCCGCGCTTTTCTCTTCTCTCTCTCTCTCTCTCTCTCTTTCTCGTTTCTTTCTTTTTTTCCGAAGCCGCTGCTGCTGCCGGAGCCGAACCCTCGCAGCAGCGCAAGCCGCGGCTATTCGATGGGTCTATATATATGTGGTTTTGCGGAGGAGAAGGAAAAAATACATCTGTCCCTCGGGCGTGTTTTTGGTAAAACGTTGCTGCTTGGCTTACGTATGAATCGTGATTTTTATGGGCTATTGGGGGAGTTTGAAGGGTTGTTTGAGTGGCATTTGTAGATAATAGTTTTGGATTTAATTTTATGTGGTAAAATACATTTTAAAACAATAGGTAAATTGGTACACTTGGGCTTACTTTTTGTGGGATTTAAACTAATGCAACGATTAAAGAGCTATGCCTAATACTCAGCTGGTCGACATAAATATGATTCCTTTTTTTGTTTTGTAAAGTAATAGGTATAACGTATAATGTGGTTATTTTTCATAGCATAATGTATAGAAAAATAATGGAGTAACAGCTACTTAATCTTCTCAAATCTTATGTATTAACTAAATTAAATCTTTTTGAAGTTTTGATTTCGGATGTGCCAGAAATCATGTTCACCACGCTTCTCCTTCTAAGAAAAAGAACTAGAAATAACAACTTTTACTCCCTCATTTTTCAATATTTTTAGGAAAAATCACCATGAGTTATTTGATATACTTATCTAATTAAAATAAACAAATAATTGTAAAACGTAGTCCACTAGTTTATTTTAAACACATTCAGAAATATAATGTTTTTTGTCAACCTACTGACTAGACCCTTGAAAAATAGACTCCATAAAATAAAATATAATATCAGCATAAAAGATATTACACAATATTAATGCCTACGCCATTAAGTACGAAAATTGTTCTATTAATCTACACTCATTATTCAATACATTTATTTCCAAACACACAACACAAAGACTCCCGAGGCACACACTTCTGCAGGATTACGATCAGCAGGTAATACAAGGAAACGCGCGCTCTCGAGGGTGGAATACTTGTAATACATTAAGAAGCTGCCCCAGCTGTACGTAACTCTATACACACGAGCCGTCGCTCGGCTCGCCGCTATTCGCGTGACGGAATCGCGTGTTTATCAGTCCCGAACTCTCTTGTATACCCGCGTTTTCCTCGCGAGACGATTCTCTTTATCCTGCGCTGGCGAGGGGCAGAGATCGCTCGCTCGGATAAGAACCTTGAGACCGCTGTGTTGTGCCGCCCCTCCGCGGGCCGAATATAAGCGAGTGACCCAAGAAAATGAAAAATGAACGTGGCGCACGCTACTGCGGCTGCTGCTGTTGCTTTCTAAGCTGGAACAGTCGGCCGCAAACTCGCGACTGGATTCTCCAATGAATGTGTAGGTAAGTTTGCGAGTGGAGGAGGACGGCGAGGACGCGAGTTTTTGATCAATAGGATTTCGTTGGAATTTTGGTGGACAATTGTTGAATGGATGCTGATATTGTATTCAGGAACTTGCATAGAGCTTTTATTTATCGTACAGAGTAGTTGATAAATAGTTTCTTAAAATAGAATGTCTTGGAAACGACTTGTATTGATTAAAAGGTTTGACAATTTTATATTTAAGATTAAATTATTATTCAATTTATTGTGTAAATAGAACAGTAGTATTATTTTATTTAATCTAGCACAATATTAAAATTACTTTCAAATCTTTAAGTACTCATTTTATAAATACGATTTTCTACAATTCATCTGCTTTTATACACCCTTTTAACCTTTGGTGCTATAGTGTAATATTATTGATATTTTATTTATTAATTTATTAGTCAATAAACAAAAGCTCAAATTGATAACCAAAATAAGTTCATTACTTTCTTCTGCTACTTTGTAAAATTTTATTTAAAAAATAAAATTAAATTTTATTCTTGTAAAAAGTAAATCATAAATATTTAAGATAATGGATGATTAAATTAAAAATATTTCTTTTATAGAAATAAAATTATTCAAAATACTTTTTAAAAACTGCAAATATTATATATCAATAAGTAGAGTCTCATGGGCCGGTGAAGTATCTTGAGTCACTACTTGAAAAGTAACCCTTAGTTGGTACACGGGGTCACACTACATTAAGTAGTGGTTTTTATATTTCATATAAGCCACCTATTTTTTATATCTTTTGCAAAACAAATTGTACTATTAAAAATTATTTAATTAAAAAAACTCTGCGTGACATATTTAATGACATTATAAAGATATTATTGATATATAAAATACATAAATTATACACAAATATAGAAAATCTGCTTAGATTATACATTTACTATATAAGGCCTAAATTTTATGAGATTGGAAAATTACTGATAATAAGGATAAGGATGCCCATTTAAGTACTGCAAAATAACATTTATTTCGATCAAAACTGATTAGCTTATCTTTAGTAGCTTGATGATCTCGTTTAACTTTATTTTAATAAACTAACCTAAGCCACCTCACCAACCTAGGATACCCTACTTGAAGGTACATAACAATCAGGCGAAAAAGAATTTGTCGAAATTTTACAATTGATTTTTAAAATATTTTTAAATATTCTGATAGTAGCCATGTACTTCCAACAACGTTTTACAATAAGTTTACGCAAGCCTATGATGCGCAAAAAGCTAACAATATTTTCTACAACAAGATGAGGTGGCTCAAAGATTTGCAGAATGCAATACAGTTCATCCACAGCCTTGTCAAAGTTGTACTACAGCGTATGAGCGAATATCGGAAAGTCAGTGCTCAGAAAACCTGACTGGAATATCTCCATCAATACTCGATGCCTACGTACTCAACGATTTTGTCGGCGCTGTCCACCAGAATGTTCGTCAAATGTACTCTTCCCAAGACACTGGCATCCTTCATCCTCGCCATCTCAGCCTCGCACCGACTATATTACTTGTTGATATTCTCATGCTCTTCGATCCATTGTAAGCACTTCTCAATTATCTTTTCACTCAGAAACCTGAGATTGACCAGGCATTGCAGCAGAAAATACATACTGTGATTATCATTGTAATGCAATGCGGCTTCCTCCATGCTACAGCAGCAGCTGCACCGTTCGTTCCATCTCTACCAAAGACACCAGTAAGTTCTGAAGGTCCAGCCACGTGGCTGTATTGCCATTCACGTCCACGGCGCTAACGTTGGCTTCGTGTTCCAATAGCACCTCGATACAAACGGCATTAGATAACGTCGCGTCGTGTAGAGCAGTCATGAAGCCGGACTCCTCGTCACAGGTGTCTACCGGAACGCCGTGCTCCAGCAGCAACCGGACGCACACCTCATTCCCAAAGCTGCTAAAGTTCGCGGCCTCATGAAGAGATATGCGATTTCTAAAGTTAAGGATTAAGGGATCGGCGCCACACTGGAGGAGCAGTAGCACCTGATCTGGCTCGCTGTGACTAGTGCATTCATGCAGCGCCCACACATCGTCATCATATGGCTCGTTCAGGACACCACCTCGCATGATCATACTCTTGGTGAGATTAACATCGCTGAGATGCACAACCTGGGGCAGCGTTCAAATGGCCTCCAGCAGCGTCGTGGTCAAATTGGTGGTGGTCTTTTTGATGGTCTCAATAAGGACTTTGGAGCTCAAATAATCAGAATACTCCCTAGCCGCAGACAGTGGATTCTAGCCGTAGGCGTTCTTCATGGCAATGCAGGCGCCCGCGTTCAGCAGTTAAATGTGTATATCAGTGGAGTGCTACCGTTCTCGCCAAGAGCGTTCATATTGCAACCGATCTGGATCAGATACTCAACGATGTCATTAAGATCATTAAGCTTATTACGATATTTTAAACTGATAACCTCGCTGATAATAATGTGAGAATGTAGTTGTTCGAAAAATATTAACAATATTTACAAAAAAAATTCTTACTAGGAGAGTGTCGGAGATTTGGAAAACGATATTTGCTAAAACTTGGAGAGGTGTTTTCTGACACCTAAAAATGAAGTGTAGCACCTTTAGTTATTTCTAATGGGCCGTTATTCTCGAGATGTCAAACAATTGATCTCAATTGTGCGCGATTTTAGTAAAGAAAATGGTGCCTCTACTTTTGATCATAGCTCTACAAGTTTTTACGCTAGAAAAAATTACCCAAACGTAACTAAAAGTAGACAAATAGAGCTTCAATTTCATCTTTGTTTTATAATAGTATATTGCATACCAAGGTCGAGAAGTGAGCCGGAGACAAAAATCGTGCATGCGTTACAAAAAAAATCTTAATCTGGACCAAAGTTATTAACTTTCACAGAAATCGATGAAAATTACACTAAAAATCACTGCATTTGAAAGTGTTAAAATCCTTGAATTTAGCATTTTTCATCGCGTATTTGGAAATTAATAAATTTGGTACAGATTAATATTTTTGTACGACACAAAACTGAAAATAAAACTCTTGTCGGCTTATTTTAGTGACGTTTGGGTATTCTTTTCAAGCGGTAAAACTTGCACAGCTATGATCAGAAGTAGTGGCACCAATTTTTACTAAAATAGCGGACAATTGAGATCAATTGGTTGATACTCGTATCTAGAGAATAAGGACCAATTGGAAAAAACTAGAGGAATACTTCATTTTTAGGTATCTGAAAACACCTCTCAAAGTTTCAGCAAATATCTTTTTCTAAACCTCCGGCACTCTCCTAGTTAGGCATACAGGCTTTTGAGGTCGTTGATTACGAATCTGTAGTCAGATTTGAAAAATTAATAGTCGCTGAATCATTGTGGTGAACAAAAATGAGATAAAAAGTCCGAATTAGAAAAATAAATCTTTTTTAAAATCTGATTTTAGATTCATACTCAGAGATCTCAAAAGTTCTACCTTAAAAAGTCGAAAAAGAAAATCATTTTAAAATAAAAAATATATGGCTAAAAGGTTTACTGTAAGACCCACATATGCATATTCAGCATTACATGCACATACATACTCATCATTTCCAAAAATGACAACTCCTAGCCAAGAACCTCACTCCACCCCCTCACCCAAGTACATTACCAAACTCCCGCATACATCTCTCCTTCAGCACTGCACTCCGAAGACAAATGCGTTCCTCTGAAAGTCTAAAAACTCTCTGGGGCGAAATTCGCCGCACTACCGCGCGAATTTCCCACTGATTAAAGCTGCACTGCTGCCTAGCGCAGCCAGGCAAGGGCAAAGGGCAAAGTCGCGCGCCAGCCTGCCTGCCTGCGCGATATCGCGATATTTGCATGAGAAATGCATGAAAGGCAGGCGAGAGAGGGGAAGAAAGAGGGCATTACAGAGGAGACGACGGTTCGCTCTGACGTTCGACGTCGCCGAGGCGGGCCTCGCAGCCCGAGTTCCTTCTTCTTGCGCGCTGCGCGCGGACTCGCGGGGCTTGTGAAAAATGATGCAGCGCACCGACTAAAAGCACAAACCATACAGACGAGGGGGGGGAGAAGTTTTTCGTCGAGGCTGCCGCGCTCTCACTGCTGCACGTCGGTAATAATTTCGCTCGAGATGAAATGCCAGTTCGCTCTCTCTCTCTCTCTCTCGAGCTTTTATTAATAAAATGTCTTGCCTGCTCAAGGCAGAAGTGTAGAAAGAGAGAGAGAGAGAGAAAGAAAAAGAGAGCGGCGAACCTACTCCTGTACACTCTGCATTTCTTTTCGAGGCGGAATATAAGAAGGAGTAGACTCGCAGTCGAGATATTGCACATGTGCTACAAAAGAGACTGTATCATTCGAATATTCGAGGCTCTCGCTCGTTTCTGCGCGATATTGGTTTCTCCTAGGCTTCGATGTATAACAGCGAAACGCTGCATGTACGACGGAGGGAAGGTGACGTACAATACGTATACGTGTATCGAATGCTCGAGCGATCAGTCGGAAGCGTATGGCGGGAGGAGAAGGGGGGGGGGGGGAAGAAGGGCTATTGTCTATAATAAAGAGCCGTCCCGCGGAGTGGAGTATCGGCGCAGAGGATCGGCAGCGGCCAGATTCGGAAATGTTGATGGATGACGTCTCGCGATGCTGAAAAATTGTGATTGATCGGATGTGTTGTTGGCGCGTAATAGTTGGCCCTAATAGGGCGAGGAGGCGCGAGCCGCGCCGCGCACAACTGTATTTGTGGGTCAACGATCGTGATGGCGTATATATGTGACGTGTGTGATGCATTATGCGCGGCATTGACATTGTAACCTTAGAGGCTCGTAAACGTTTCTTGCGAGTGATTTGACTATCAAAGTGCTTTTTTACGGTGCTTTTTATAATAGATTGATGTTTTTGTTGTAATATTGATATTCTATTTGCATTATTTATTATAAAAGACATTTTAAAAAATTTTTATCGGCATCTGAACTTTATCAGCTTTTCACATATTACAATGCCTAAAAAAATTAATCAACACTGTGTAATATTTATACACTTAACAAATTTTTTTCAATAAAATTTAAATAAATCATTTTTTTTAACGTACTAACAAAATTGTTTATTTGAATAAAGTAAATATTTATTAAATTTAAGAATATTTGTTACATATTAAATAAATAATCAATATTATTAAATAGTATATGGTGTACCATGGGAGAAAAGTAGGCGCTTTTCTCCCGCGTGTGAGGATTGCAATACGAGTCGAAGGCGAGCAAGACATATTGCGAGCTGGAGACGGGTATTGCAAACACACAAGAGCGAAAAGGCCTTTACCCCCTGATGCACACTGTATTCTTTGTCAAACATGTATTGATAACATGTTTTTTTATGCCTATGAAACGAAACTAAATTTGGTCGTTCTTCGACATAGTGAAAACACACGCTTGTTTGACTGTAAAATCAGCCTACTAGAGTGTTTAAGCCCACCTAAACATGTGGTATCATCCGGATGGTACTTAATTTTTAGGATTGCCTAAACCCACTTAGAGCTGATTTGCGAAAGCGAAAATTTACTTTTGCGCCCGCCAGTCGGAAAACGGTAACTTTATTCCTGCAATATGGGCATAAAAAAGCGCGTTTTCATGCAAGTGTGACAAAAAATAATTTTTTTATTGTACGTTGCGTTATCAAAAAAAATTATCATAGTTTAAAAATTCTTTATTTAATTATCCTCTTAATAAGTATAATACACGTATAGTATGTATAATTTATATACTACAGTGTAAATAACTCCTGTTTTAAAAGTCCTGTTGCCCTAAAACTTGTTAAAAAAAATCTATCGATTTACTGATCGATCGACATTGTATCCTTAAAATCAAACCATCGTGACTAAAGGGCTTAAGTAATAAAAGATTTTAAAAAATTATTTTATTATAGTCCTGCCGTTCTTAAACTACTTTACAGCTTTTCACAGCTTAATAAATAGACAAAACAAACTCGTAACTTACAACGTTCCTACAAAAAAAATACTATTTCAAATGACTAACCGAATATCATATACTTACAAACAGTCCATTCAAAAGTGCGTAAAACTTATTTTACAAAACCCAGCAGTCGGCCCCCAAGTCCGTCATGACTAAAACATCGTAAACTACCTCTTCTCGGGAGTCTTTCGTTTCTGGATCCTAGTAAAGCATCAGCATAATCTCGCATAAGGGCTCTCTCTCTCCGCCGAAGAAAGGCGAGCTTGCGCGCACACAGGCGGAAGAAGAAGGACCGAGAGAGAGAGAGAGAGAGAGAGAGACAGAGAGAGCCAGCAGCGGAAGGCAAAAAAAAGGACGAGATGGAATAGAGAAATGCGCCTTCGATATGATACAAGGCGGCGCGCGGTATCGGCTCCGTAAGACCGGAGACGAGCACGAAGCCGCTGTGGGGTCCTGAAAGGATCGGGATTGGCTCTGAATCGAGGGTCGCTCGCTGGCTGCCGTCAAGTTTCAAGCCACGGTGGCTTTTCGCGCGACGCGCCCGAGAGAAAACGTCTTTTCCTGACTCTCTCTCTCTCTCTCTCTCTCTCTCTCTCTCCTCTCCTCGCCTCGCCCTCCCTCGTGCGCTCGAGTAGCTGCTGCTGCTGCTGCTTCGAAGGGAATCGATATGAGCGACAGACTGTGTGACGTAAATAGAAAAATGAACCTCCAAGGTCTGCGTGCTTCTCGCTCGCGCTCGTGAGCTTCCGCGCTCTCCAATCGTCACTTTACGCTGCAGGAGTAGGAGGAGGTGGAGTCTTATCAAAATTTATATTCTAAAGCAAGGCTGCTGCTGCTGTTGCGTTTCTGTATCGACGAGCCGAGCAGTGCCCCGGCAGCGTATCTCTCGACGTAAAAGCCAATTACGGTGTTGTAGGTCCGTTATTTATGGTTTTCGAAGTGCAAGCCGTGTTTTAGTGGTACGAGATAAAGATACGAATGTTACTGTATAATAAAATCTACGAACATATGCAAAAGAGTTCAAATAATGTCGTCTTTCTTTATTTTTATAATAAATATAATGCATTGGATATTTAAGAATACCGCATTTTCAGCGAGTAGCTTATGAATTATCATAAATAATTTGATAAATAATTCGGGTAACTCAGTATGTTATAAATTATATTTCATATAGAAAATGTGAAAGTTACTATATTATTGCACGTAAGTGGGACACTAAACTTCGCTAAACTTTATTATTTTAATTTCAAAAGTATAAAAAAATCATTTGCGTATTATTTTCGAAAAACTTTCGATTCACACTTACATAGATTTTAGTTCACTAATATCTTACATCTGGTCAACCATATCATATAATATAATAATAATTTTCATGATAATTTTCATATTTTACATAACTAAATAAATTTACATAAACATACAAATTTTATTACAATAACGCGAGAATCTTGCATAAAAGGCAAAAAGCAATGGTAATTGGTGCTCTTTCAAAAAGTTCATCAACTTCATGATTTTATGCAGAATATAGAAAACTTTTTGTTTTATTGTTTTACTTGAGAACAACGTGCGCTAAACCTACACTGGTTTGGAACTCCAGCATGCCAATGATGTCTCGGCGGAATAAACTAATACTTCCGCCTAATAAGCACACAGTATGCAACCAAAAATTTGTTTAGTACTTATCAAAGTATGTACATACATATATATATATATATATATATATATATATATATATATATATATATATATATATATATATATATATATATATATATATATATATATATATATATATATATATATATATATATATATATATATATATACCAAAAGTTAAGAAAAACATATTTTACACTGGTTTTTTGAAAAAATTTCCAAACGTACCCATGTCTTGTTCTTTACTCAAAATAGTCCTTGATATAGTCACCCCTTATTATGTTTAGAAAATGCGAATAAATATTGTGAATAAGAGAAAGGTAGCATAACTGTTTTGTTTGGGGTGGACTGGGGTGAGAAGGGGTTTTCGAGTTATTAGGAAAGCCCCGCATGCGATACTCAAAGGAACAATCCTTAATTGCACTCGTGCAAGCATCCACGATATTCCGTCGGTAGTACCTGGAATAAAAGCGCCTCGTTTGGAGCGAACACTGTTTTTCCCCGAAACTATCATACACTTAAGCCCTTTACAATCGTCACCCTTGTCTGCGAGCGACAACGCTTTGCCGCTTGGGTTTTCCTATCATTATGTTGTAGTTTACTATTAAGCTCTACTTATCATATTTAACAACACAGATCACAATAAATCATAAAGCAAAAATTATTTCAATTATTATTATACTTGACTAAACAGATACATTCATATCATTCAATAAAGCCACTTTCCCCTTCATAAAAATACGCCAACGACCAATCAACAAACCCAAAGTACAACCCCATACAACCCGAACAGCTATGAAAAGAAAACAAATCATTCTCTGGGGTTTCGCGGCTGAAGTTTATGGAGCGGTAAAATCAGTCGTCGAGGCCACGAGAACAAGCAGGCAAGCAAGCAAGCAAGCAAGCTGATAGCGCGGGCGGTCAGTTAAAGCCGCGCTGCTCTCTCTCTCTCTCTCTCTCCCTCTTTCTCGCACACGCACAGCCGGAATCTCGAGAGCTGGCTTGAGCTTTCGGACCGAGGCAGACAGCCCCCGCAGCGCTAGAAGACAAATGAGCCTGAGGTGAGAACTTGGCCGATAAATACCGAAGGCGACACAGCGCTTGACCAGGGCGGCCGGCAGCGCGCAAGAAATACTGCTCGAGCGAGTGTATACGCGCGTATACGTGTATATAGCTACCCCCTTTCGGAACCTCCCTCTCTCTCTCTCTCGAGTTCGCTTGCTCTCTCGCTTGCTCTCTCCGAGTCTGACTGTTTGAGGCGCGAAGCTCGTTTAGTATATCCTCTGTCTCTCTTTCTGCCTTGGCGCTTGTGTTTCAGCTGTGTGCGAGTGTGTTGGTGTGTGGAGGGGAGGCCAAGGCAGCAGTCCCTTTTCTTCTTAACCAAAGCGTATCCACTTAGCGCATTAATTTAGCGAATTTCCTCGGGAATGCGCCATAGCTGTTGCTGGGTTGCTGCGCGTATGGAGTATACGTGTGTACGCGCTATTAAAGTGCGCTTTTCGTACGGTACCGCGCTTATTCTCGAAGTGCCGAGTGCGGTAACGCTCGGGGCTTGGTGTATAAGGCACCCCAGAGACGTGAATTAAATTAAAGAATTAAAATCTTTGTGGATTGTGCCCGTGCCGTATTTATTTATGGTTTGTTATATGTTGTGCAAGAAAATGCCAGATAATTTAAATTACTGTAAAGCAGTTTCCTTTTCGAAAACATACTCGAAGGATTCTTAAATGATTTATTATATTCTGCAAGAAAGATGCCTGCGATATAATCATTAAATGAAGTTTTAAGATGAATGTATTTTTGAAAATGAAATGATATTTTAATAATAATATACGCATTTATTCCATAAATGTCTAACTTGAGGCAACATTGCAAGTCGAAGCAATACTTTTTATATAAAATATCGCATCAAACAAGACTAAGGTACAGAATTTATTAAATTTATGAAATACTGGTTAAAAAGTCGATTTTTTTAAGTGAAACTTCTATAGACACGTTAGGCATTTGGGAGTTAGATATTGGAACGTTCGGCTTTTAACTTTAGAGTAAAACTGGAAAAGCGCGTCACGTCACGGACCGGCTGCTTTGTAGGAAGCTAGTAGGAAAGGATGTGGGAGAAAGATGCCAGGGCAAAATCCTTCGGCCACTCGCAAATCTGCAGTAAAAAGCCAAACAGCAAATTGTCCTCTCACTCGAGTCGGCGCTTCACACCGACTCCTTCATCGTCATCTGCACATCATAGGGGAGAACAAGGTAATGCCGGTCACTGCCTAATTCCGGTCACCCTAAGTTTTATTAATCTAAACATTTTTAGATAATAATTCGAATAGTATAACAAACGCAACATAAAATGCAATTAATCAAATGTCCAAACAACCTTCTATTCAGTTTTATTAAGGAATTATACACAATCAAAGTTTAGGCCTACATTTCTTATAAGAAATCGAGTGTATAAAATAAGCTTTTATGCATATTATTTGTTACTTTATGCAGTTATTTTCTACAACTTTATTAATTTGAACAATCTAAAAATACGAAGTAGTGAAGAAAAAAGAGTATAAACCCATTGCTTTTTTGTAATTTCAATTTAAATTACTAAACAGAATTGGGGTAATCCCGGTCACAATGTTATTAATATGACACCCCCGAAAGTAAGGCTAAGAAACCGTTGCATTGCGCTTTCAAGTAGGGCAACCTTTTTTAAGTGCTTCTGATTGAACAGCGATTATATTATTATATATTTCACTGTGTAAGTGTGATTAATAATGCGATGGATCATATGAAGGTTCATATAATAGATTTAAAGAATTTTTTCACCTATAAAAGGAACTTTTTAATGGTAGCTGGAATTGTACCAAGGCTGACAGGTATTACCCTTTGATGTGGGGTAAATCCGGTCAAAATACTTTTTTTTATTTCAACTTATAGCTTCGATATTTTAAATTTTTATATTAAGTTTTTATTTAAAGTCAATGGTTTGAACTAACATAATAATTATTTAAAGTTAAAAAAAGACAATTTGAAAGTGAAAATAACAAACACGTTTGCTTAGGTGACCGGCAATACCCCGTTCTCCCCTATTGACAGGAATTCAAATAACCACCAAATCTGAGTGCAACTAATAAGTTATCATATAAGAAAAAAACTGTCTTATGGGAATTTCACTATTTTTTTCATAAACTTTCGAAGAAAATTAAAATCTACATTCATGCATGTTTCCTATAGTACGATAGCATGTGAAATTTGAAAGCATCAGCCAATACCGTTTTAAAGATAATTGATTCTAAAGTTTGACTCTTATACACGGACTTATGGGAGCAATATATAAACTGACAATAAACTTAAAGTGCAGTTATTTGAGGTAGTTTTCTCATGAGAATCGATCATAAAAATAAAAATTTACACAATTAATTGGTATTACACAATAATTTAGTATAATAATTTGTTTACACGTTACAATATCAGAAACGTTATAATATGAAAGAGGGCTACTTTAAGGAGACAGATAAAGCTTTGAAATTTAAATGAATTGTTAAGAGGTCAAATATACTCTATTTTATAAAATTTATTCCAATAATTTTTATGGCGCCGTTATTTTTAATGTCTGAAACTTCGCACATAGGTCCATTGTTGCTCAATGAAGGGTTAATGAGTTTGAGTTTTATCTGAATATAAGTATTTTTATAATTGTAATGCCGACTCTATATTGCGTGCCGTGTGTCCTGTGCCGTGTACCCTGTGCCGTCTAATAAAAAAAATGATTATTCGACATCTATATGACGTACATAAGCGCATATGGAAAACTTAACCTTAGTAACAATTCCATGAATGACTAACATTCTTATTTTTACAGATAAAAACGAAAACATAATTTTAACTTACTTTTAAACAATTTATTACAACAAATGTATATGTATAGATTAAGCTAAAATGTTTATGTTCTTCTCTGTTTACCCTATGCTCAAGTACATACTTGATAAATGTCAAACAACCAATTTTTTTTACGGCACACGACACACGGTATAGGGCACACGGCACGCAATGTAGAGTCGGCATAAATAATTATTCACTACTCGGTCGGTAATAATCAAGGAGGGAATTTCGAATTCTTAAGGGGGCACACCACCTTTGAACCCAAAAAAGTCTTCCTTTCAAATCAATCATTCTCAAAATTTTGTTACTATTAACACTTGATAATATATTTAATTTTACCATAAAGAAACCACAAAATCTTACACACACATTCACACACACATCCATACAGATATTTTCTAAAAATAGTGTATTTTGATTCCCAGTATCTCAAAACATGTTTCTAACATGTTTTTAGCAAAACTTTTTTTTACCATCACAAAGCTTCCTCAAGGAGGAAACAAAAGTCTATTTTCTAGTTTAACTGAGGCTGGCCCTCTTAAGAGCGTGAATTTGGAGGGGGGGGGGGGAGGGGAGTCCAAACTTATACTCCATTTCTTTGGGTGATTTTTGGGGCGGTCATTTGGACAGATACAGATTTCTGTAATTACAATTTTTTTTTTCTAGTTTAAACTGCTGAGATGCTACATTTTTAAATCTACACCCCTTCATTGAGGCGGGTTTAGGGTGAGAAAAATGGTTCGCAGGTTTTTTGGTTTTATTTTCGTTAGTTTAAGGTGATGCTAAAGCCATCTGTCACTGACAAATACAAGGATCCACTTTTCTCATTTCATTTTCAATTTTTAGTAAATATCACTATGGAAAGTTGTTGTTCCAAACAAAAAGAACAACTTTTCATAGAGATATTTTCTTAAAATTGAAAAATTAATGAAAAAAGTGGTTCCTTGAATTTACCATTAACACAGGGTTTAACATCACCTTAACCCTTTGTGGCCCACATTTTTCTGTTCAATATTTTAAGCTGAAAATTGTTACTCGGGGGTTTTTGGGGTCGCTGATTACGAATTTGAATTTTTGTTAATTAGTATTATAGTTATAGTATTATAGAGAAACCGCTTAGCTAATAGAAGAATGTAAAATCATTTATATACACCTATAAATAAAATTTTTATACATAAAAATCTTAGCCGAAAGAGGTGGCTATTATAATAGCCACTAAGCCACAAAGGATTAAAATATATGTGAAAATCCCTTTATCCCAGCCAAAATTACCATACGTTGAAATTTACAAACTTTGATGGGGATGCATTCTGGTGCATCAAAAGTATGTATATATTTTCAGTTTATGATTTTGCATTGTTAATTAAAATGGGTAACAGTGCAACATAGAAATTTAACTTGATATGAATTTTCGATAAACGAATTGTTTTGTAGATTATCTTACCTTATTTAAATGTATTACATTAGTAAACAAACAATACAAACATTTATTAGGATAGTCACATGACAAAAGAAACTATATAACTTTTGCCTGTCATTTTGAATCCATAATTTTGAATCCGTCATTTTCTTTTGCCATCATGAAATTAAAAATTACTTAATCTGACAACGAATTCATAATTTTTCTGAAAATTTTTATCGGGGTGATTTCTCGTTTTAAGTCCGCTATTTTCAACCAGCTATCTTGAATTAAAAATTTCTTTAAGATCTGATAATAGATACAAAACGAGCAACCTGTAAAACCTTTGTTACTGGTTTTATAAATAACTTATAGGTAGATAAAATCATGCCTCTCAGGGTACATATTCTTGGTGGATCAAACACAGGAGCATTGGTATACGTAATGTTTTTGTTACGCGCTTTTCGTTATGTTTTTGTTTGGAAATTTTTGCACTTGGAATCGAAAGTACAAGTCTTAAACTTCATATTATGTACATGTCTAAAACCTCCAAAGCATGTCACGTGTAAAAGTTATGGCTACCAGAAAAGTCATAAAAATGCTGTCTTTTGCATGTTTAACCTCACTTTTCTCAAAAACCTAACGTGCTAGGCAATTTTTACGTCCGGATTCGGAATCTGCGACCAAAAATGTACTAGAAAAGCATTTTTGATTTAATTAAAATTTGTATCGCTTTTTTTCTTTCAGAGTGAAATACGATTTTTTAGAAGTTATTTTACATATATACAACTTTATAGATATGAGCCTTTAAAACACAATATTAATTTATCTTTTAAAATTACTGAAGTTATCAAGGTTATAAGGTTATCATTTAAGGCGTCTCAATTTAAAACTGGAGAAGTCCATTTTGCAATAAGAGCGATAATCCGAGAATGAATGAGAAACTCGTATTATAAACTGAAATTTACTAATTTGAAATAAGGTCTCATTTATATTTTCTTGAATATTTTAATATAAATTTCGTCTAATACGTGTGCGTAAAAATATATTTTTTAATACTCTTGTTTTTATCACAAAAGTATGCTTTTACTCCAAAAAGTTGTAAAAAAATTTGTTGTATTGAATAGTTTCAAAATTAAAGAAAAGTATAGGGCATTATTTAGTTAATCAATATATTTTAGACGTTCCAATACAATTTTTTAAGAATAAGATTTAATAGAGTTAAAATTTGGATTCACAGTTCAAATGAGTTTGGATAAACTATTTTGGACAATTAACTCGAATAATTACACTTAATGAACATGTTTAAGATGTTCTAAATTACATATTATTATTTTATCTTAAATTTATTTGTGAAAATGGTATGTATTATATATATATATATATATATATATATATATATATATATATATTTATATATATATAAAGTAAAAAATATTTTACACAACAATACTTTTTCATAATTTATGCTATATTTTTGCATAAGTTTAAATTACTAAATTACTATATATATATATATATATATATATATATATATATATATATATATATATATATATATATATATATACCTTCCTATATTATATAATCGCAAGCGTTATCAAGTCACTCCACCCTAAATAAATAAATAACTTTTTTATTATTCAGCGTCGTTATATTTGAATTCCCGTACAGTATGTATACGCGCGCGTCTAGGTTTTATGTTATTATTTTATAATACGTATTATTGGTACATTTATTATATATGCAGCAAATATTTATATGTATTTACTACAAATATAAAATTAAAATATAATAAAAATAAATAATATAATAAATATAAGTATTATTTAATTGATATTTTCTACTTGCTGTATTATAGATTATTATTACGTATTTTTATGCAATAAGGAAATAATAAAATTAAAATTCATTAAAATAACATTAAAACTCATATTAACTTGTTATAACTACTTTCTTTTCTACTTGTTGGTAATATGGCATATATAGGTATTGGGAATAAAATATATTTAAAATTACGTTTTTCATTTAATTATTTGCGTTTTACCTAATTTCGTAATAATGTTTTACTGAATTAATTTTCAATAAAACATATCTATACGTCGGTGGTACACTATGCTTATTGACTACACTGGTCTGAGGTGTATTTGTAAACAAAGCATATGAATATTATTCAGGTTCTTGTATCAATCGGCAAAAATTAGGATTCGAAGCCGGAACACCAGTATATGATTCGATCCGCTATATAAGTCTGACAATATGTGATATAAAATATAAACTCTATACTATTGAATTTTTGTGATGGAGACAAAAGTTTTAGTAGGATACACTGCATAAATAAAAAGTGTATCTAACTATTTATCTATCTATTAACTAAGCAACCACAGGCCCATAATAGCTACCTTGAACAAGTATACTTTACATTTTACACGTGTATTTACAAAAAAAGAGACAAAAAGAATGGCTAAATCAGAGCAGGGAGAATCAGGAAAGTAATTATTGTAAACTCCATTTTAGGCCAAAAGAACACTTTTAGCAAAAACTTTTCTTTGGTATTAAAAAGATTTGTTTAAAAAGTAAAAAACAAAATTTACCTACAATCACCGATAGCATTATTTGAATGTACAGGAAAAGTTGCATAGAAAATATGTATTACATTAACATAAATGTTATTTTTTTGGTAATAATTAAAAATGATAATTAAGATTTACCTACACCCGTCATTACCATATCAAATTTTTAACAAAACTTTATTTACTATCCCAAAGCTTCCTCTTTGAAGAAGCAAGGAATTTTTCGCCAAAAATATTTTTTTCTTCCTCATAGAAGAAGTTTTGTGATTAAAAGAAAGTTATGCTAAAATCATTATAGAAACATGTTTTGATACATTAGGAATCAAAATACACTACTTTTAGAAAATATTTGTATGGGTGTGTGTGCGTGCGTATAAATGTGGCTCAGTATTACTCTAAATATTTACGGTTAAAATTAATGTTCAAGGACTCATTTTTTTGTTTTTTTTTTTAAATAAGTGGGGTCAAAAATAATTTTTTTGCGGTTTCTCGTTTTTTGAGATTTAGTTTTTGGGTATTTTGGTATGTTTGAAATAATATCATCGATTCCGTTTAAATGCATTTGAAAGAGCAGAAAATTACCTATCTTTTCCAATCCGAAATTTTAAATAAGCTATTTCCTTTTTTGTTATACATGGAAAAGTCATTTTTTGTTTAAACGGTGATATCTAGGAAAAATAAGACAAAATTTTATTTTATTGAAAAAATTTTAGGTGACTAGAAATATTGACAGGAATATTCTGTAAAAATTTTAAGTCTTTATGATAGATGTGATGTTGAGACTCGGGCGAGATGTTTGCAGCACTCGACTCCGACTCGTGCTGCACACCTCACCCTCGCTAGAAATAGCTCATTTTCTCCCCTCGATGCACAATGTACTATCTTCATCGCCCATTACATTATTATCTAAGTTACTGACTGAGAGAGCGACGGACATTTTACATACTTATTCAATTCACATACATTGCGATTTGGGATTCGACATCACGATTCCATTTCTACTAAATCTAACCCTCGCGTAATTTCATAATCTATGATCTTACGTTTTTTAACACTGTTACTAAATTGCCTATCACAACTGCATTGCCATTTCTACTCTGCAACATACAACGAACTCTCGGAAAATTGCTCATAGCTCGATATGAGCAATTTTCCACAAGAAACTCAAAATTGTATCCCTGCTAGATACAATTTTTGTATTCCAAATATTATTTTATATTATTATTTTATTTTATATTATTTTATATTATTTTATATTATTATATTATTTTATATTATTATTTTATTTTATATTATTTTATATTATTATATTATTTTATATTATTTTATATTATTATATTATTTTATGATATCGAGAGTCCACTCGCAGTTCTTGCACTCCTAACAGCCTCAGTGCCTCTATTCATATTACCTATATAAGCTCACACGCATGACTCCCAATAACTCTTCATTTCCCCTCATATTTCTTCTTTCTCCGAGCTATACATAACACACCACACGACTGATTAACAAATGCGCGTAACCCAGCGTCACGGACTCGCAGGCAAAAAGCCGCGATACGCGCGCTCTCGCACCTCTCGCCTCGGTAACGCATTAAATATGCGGTAGCCACACGGCGGGCGCGCGCGCGCGCGCGGGGATTGGACATTACCTTAATCAGTGAATTAATTCGTCACGGAGGCCGGCCCTTTGTCGGCCTCTCCTCTCGCGCATACATACGCCTCCGTGCAAGAGTACATCTCGCCTCGCGCGTACACGTACACAATCAACTATTTGTGCTAATGAATATTGTGCGCCAGCCACTGCTGCCTATACTCTCGCTGCTCTCCAACTGCCATTAATAATATTGGCTCGCCCGGTGCGATGTACGCGTGCACGTGTGTGTGTACACGCGCTTTATCGCGCGATCGTTGTTTTTCGATCGGCGACGTGCGTATACGCGCGCGCGTAACCCGCGATGAATCGCGCGCGGGCGCGCGCGCGGCTCTTTGAAACGGAGCGCGAGAGATCCGCGGTGATCTGTCTTGGGTGGCAGGGAAAAAAATGCTGGAAATTGAATGGGGAGAGAGAAGAGAGAGAGGGGGGAGTCATAAAGCCGCGGGGAGAGATTTCTTTCGGGGATTAATACGATCTAATGTATTAAGGTAGCGCGCGGTCTTTTATTAAGTTATTTGTGGTTAATAGGCCGTGTAAAATTGCGATTGTAATAGGAATTTCAAGTTCGGGCGCTGCTGCCTATTCGAAATTTAATTTATTTTATTTTTTCGTCGCGTGTTGTGATTAATTTAGTCGTTATTTTTTGTGACTTTGGTTTTGCTTTTGCATGTAAGGTACGATATGATGGTGACTATATGGGATTGCGTTGTATTTTGAGTCGGTTCGTTATGGAATTAAATGAGGCATTTGAAAAATTTATAATCATTCTTACAGAATCTTTTCAAATTGGTAGTAATTCTACCACATTGTATCTCAATGACTACTGTTGTTCAATGTCACGAGAATGCAAATTTTGTCCGTTACAAATTGCTATAAAATATGATTTCGTATCGTTAGAATAATACTCGGAATTTTAATTGGTAGACTCTTTTATTAAAAAAAGTCAAAAGATTAATGACCTCGAGAATTCATTATGATCTCAAGCAATCAATGGATATATTCAAAATATTTGTGAATATTTATATTTAATCGTTAGATTATTATTTTTTATTTTCTATTTTAAACTCTCTCGAACCTCTTTTGAAGATTAATACATGAGCTATACATAAGTAATAGTATACTATTAGTTATTTATTATGTTATTCATTTAAGATGAATTAGATTTTTATTTGGATTTTATTTTATTTTATGTTGATCAGAGAATAAGTATTTTAGATTTTTGAACTTCTCATTTAAATAATGTCGTTAGATTATTATTAAAATTCTATTGTTATAGAAAACTATAATAGCTCGTATTTTATATTATTGGTCATACACAAGTAGGAATTGAAAAAAAATAACGATTCACGTCCAGGAAAAACATTTATAATAAAAACTAATTTTAAAATTAAATCTACTGACTTAATCATTCTACTGACTATAACGATTCAAAATAATTTTTGACAATACAAAAGAAGTTGCAAATAATATGACCTAGCATTTGTTATTTTACCCAAATTCCCTCGCAAATTCCATAGTTCTTCAACATTGTTCTTCGTTCAAATTTCGAATAGAACGTAATGAATATTTTGCAAGCATTCAATTAAAGCCTTTAAAGATACTCCTTTCATTCAATATTATCATAATATTTCCATACAACAATTTCCACACCAATTCGATTCCACATTCACCTCTCCTCCCGGTCCATTGACCGCGCGCTAATCAATTTTGAAGCTCGCTCGCCCCAGCAGGAAGCGGAAAAATCGAAGAGACCGTCGTCGTCCGCGCCGAAATAGCCTCGCGCATCGCGTAACACACAAAGAAAGCCGCCGCAGCAGCAGCGGAGACGTTCTGCCAAGGAACTCGGTGCGGATTGGCCCTGACACAAATGACCTCTTTAACGTAGGTTAGCCGGCCGGCCAGCGCAGCTCGGTCCACTCGGGGGCGGAAAGATGGAGTGGTCCCCGGGGAGGAAGCACGCAGCGGCGGCAGCGAGCCACGCTACGAAGAAAGAACGTCCGGCGAGAGGACGATATAGTTCAGCCTAGGCGCACGCTCGCTCGCTGACAAATAGATGCACGCCGATCGTTCCTTGTAGCTGGTGCTGTAGCTACGGTCCGGGCTGTCCTATATGGCTTTGGTCGGCGACCCTGTCCGCGCGTACAGACTGCACGCCGTGAAATAAAGGCTTCCTGTGAGAAAGAGCGAGAGCGAGAGAGAGATAAGCATGGGTGGTGGTGAATTTAGCTGTGTAAGCATATTGGCGGAGATCTCGCATGGTGTATGAACTTGCGTTCGGTCGCTTTTTTGTTTTTGATACCAGGGTGAAATGTTGTAATGCCGTAAAAGAATAGACTGTACTTTTGAAGTTATTGTGGCTTCAAGTGACGTTTTGAAAACGTTATAAGTCGAGTTATACCGTTTTTTCAGATTTTGCATAAAATGAATCAGCAAATTTAAATACACCAAGAATATTTTTTTTATATAAATATTTACAAAAAATACAATAAATAGTAAGCATAAACATATTATATCGCATATAAATTATCAGTATTATTCAAGAATATGTTTATGTTGCTATAAAATCGATATAATAATAAGAAATGGACTCGATCTATAATAAAATGGTATAACTCGAAATTTACATTTTTTATAATACCAGCAGCCCTATGCGAGATGAACAGAACCGGATGCGAAACATGGATACTAACTAAACGGGTAGAGGATAGGTTCAGGATAGGTTTTGAGAATAGAGTTCTAAGTTTTGCACAATCAGGAATTACACGAGTTATACGGAAAACCAGAGGGCATAAGGCCTACGAGTACACAGAGACGAAGGTGGGAGGATAATATTAAATCAGACCTACGAGAAATAGGATGCTTTTAGGTGGACTGGATGGAGCTTGCAAAGAATAGGGAAAAATGCCGTGATTGTAAGAAGGCTATGGACTTCATCGTGTTATCAACTATGTAATGATAGCTACAGTGATGATGCAAGCATGATCACAGCGGATATAAGAGTATAATATCGGCAGTCATTTAAACACTATTGCTGCTAACCATTATTACCTGGCCATTATAATAATAATAATAATAACAATTATAATAATAATAATAAAAATAATAAGAGTATAAATCTCTATTAATATAGTTTCCTACGATTTTTCATTTGTCTCAAAACGTAATTTTTCGAGTTATACCGTTTTACCGCACATTTCCTGAATTGTAGACTCATGCAATACCAAATTTACTGTTTCAATATCTAAATAAATATAAATATAGATAATGTGGGAGAGAGGTAATTGAGATCATCAGGTCATTCGGATCACTTAATTACGAGAAATATTAAGTATTAATAGTTGAAAACGGTACTATATTTCTAAGAATATATTTTATAACATAGCAAATGCTAAAAAATATTCATACAAAATATTTCTGATAAAATATTCATGCACGGATACCCTTTAGCTACTTTTCATCTAAGAAAAGATGTTAGTATTGTAAGCATTTTTTATTTCCAATTGTTGTATTGCAAAATAGTTTCTTACATATAAAAGTTCTTACATACAAAATTACAAGCATAATAAATGCAGATTGAAAGCTTGATAATTTTTGTGTTACGTGTTTGTCTCTGACTTTCATTACCCCACCTAGCGGTTCATTATGGTAAAAATTTCTCATTACCCCCTTCCCCCTTCTATCTCCACCCCACCCCTTTTTTTCCTTAGCTCCTACAATCCCACATCTCCAATCCTTACAATCCCTACAACTCCCACTTACTCCCCCTTATGCTCCCTCATACCCTCATGTCCTCTCTATTAATTCTATATGCACTACGTTGTAATAAACTCACACGTATTTTTGCATGATGCTTTAAGCGTGATGCTCATATCATTATTTCCCTCCCCCCTACTATCCTTCCCATACCCCTCTCGTTTCCCCTTACACTCTCACAATCCCTCACTCCCTTCTTTATGACTCTCTAAGCACTACGTCATAGTAAAATCGCGTGTATATCATTATGTTGTTAAGAAAATCCCCTCTCTACGTCACCCATTACCGTATCGCTACTTTATCCACTCTTTACCCATTTCCCCTTATACTCCCATATTCCCTCATAGGTACCAACTCCGACCCTCTGAGCACATCTATGTCATCATGATTCTAGGTTATTATGAACATTTTTACTCAACACCCATAAACTAAAATTTTCTATATTTAAAATCAAAGTGACATTCATTTTACGATCCATTGCAAAAAAAATTCGCTAGGCAGTAGCAGGTACCGCCAACAATAAAATGGCGTCCACTCACACATGCCCGGTGGTATGTGCGCTGTCTGCGATAGTATTATCCGTGTTGTCCTGCAGAATCAGTAAAGTATTTTATTGCTTTTCCATCGGGAATAACACAAATTAAGAGGCACATAGACATGCTCACGCACAGCACACATAGAACGTATTCCGTTAATCTCGCAATTGTTACGCGCGCGAATTTTGGATACGGGCGCAATGTGTTGGAGAGAGATAGAAAGATATTTCGGAACGTTAAAATATTTCGCACGATAATGGTAGGACAAACTTTTAAAAAGAACTTATACTTGTTGTAAAAGACGAACTTTTTTATTCTTCAGTCTTATGAGCTAAAATTTTGATGGCTTATATAGGATTGTATTAATAGGTTCCATATCAATTTTTAGCTCAAAATATCGATTATTTGCAGAGTTATTGATAAAATATAATTATTTTAAACGAAAATGACCTGATTTCAAAGTGTCACTTGCGCATAGTATTTGGAGAAATAGCTTTGAAAAAAATTGGGTCACTTCCTTGATTGGTCTACAAAATAAACTGTTGACAGAATTTCGAAAATCGTCTTCTACTTTCTCAAAACAATTTAATTTTCATTTGACTTATGAAAGTGCCTAAAAAATCACGTTTGTTGATAATGTCCGATGGATAAAATGAGATAAGAAGAAAAAAATTTAAATGTAGTCAACAGTTTATGTTCTACATATACTAAGGTATATTTGCTAAAAGTTACAAAACGATTCATAAAAACCTCCTGCGCAAGCCACTTTTTAAAGTTAGGAGAATTAGTGACGAGAAAACCCCGTTTAAAGATTCAATTTTGTATATTATCTACTGTAAATTAATTTACTTAAATGCGTATAACTTTGTTAAAATATCAAGTTTTGATATCTGATAGGTTTCAAAACATTATTACAACAACAAAGATTAAAAAAATTAAATAAAAATTGTTTTAATATTTTAGTTAAAAACACCAGTGTCCTACCTTAATGGAATACGCCCATAGCACCGGGCATGTGTGAGTGGACGCAATTTTATTGTTCTCGGCACCTGCTACCGCCTAGCAGATATTTCTTGCGACTAATCCTAATTGAATCTAATTTTAACATATACTTATGTATAAGCCTCCAAACATTAATAAGAAGCGAAAATCGAGATTTTGTTCGTACATGGGAATGATTAAATCCAAATGTTTATTTAGAATTTTTTATTACACGTATATTGTAATTGCTACTAAATGGGGTTAGGCCTGAGTACAGTGCAAGGTGGGTAAATCGGAACCGATAAACCTATTTGGACTGATTCTTAATATAGTATAGTAAGTAATCAATCCTCCTTGGATAATTGAATAATACTGATTAATTATTTAATATTTGGCTTATTTTATATGTTACACATGTATTATTGAAGAAAAATGGCTTAGTATTTAAATAGTTATCATGAAGTCTATAATGTGTATACATAATTTGTTAATATAAAAGTATGAAAAGCGGAAGGATTGGAGATTACGCGAAGTTTTATTCATTCCTATACAGGTTAGTACTGAGTCCTAACCTGCGTAGTACTGTCAACCCATTTTACTCTTCGTCTCCGAATTCTTACCCTAGTATAGTAATCATTACTAACTTTTTCTCTCCGAGTAGGCTTATTATATAAATGTTATTCTTAGAAAAAATTTTCAAACAGTGAGGTTCATTATCCTATTTTTAGTGTATATATTTTTATTACTTCAATAGATAAAAAAAAAGGCTGAGTGAAATTTGATTTATATTTCAAACTTTTATGATCTTACTTATCTACAATCGATTTAAACAAATATTCGTTATTTTTGTAATAATGTGATGCAAGAACGAGTTCCTTCTGCAATTTGCAATTCACATTAATTCAAGTAAAAAACACCATTGTGCATGCATTCTTCTGAAAAATCAATCTCTCAACATTCTCAAATACCGCGTAAGCCAAGTCTTCAAGACTGCGCACTTTTTGCTTACACACGATAATTTGTTCGCGCACTCGGCACTGTAACCGCGCTCCATTACGTAAGTGAAGATACGCACGTAGCAATATATTTCTGCTCAACTCGAAGAAAAGAAAAGAAAAACAAGAAATCACCTGACAAAGATAATAACCAACCAGCGATACACTCGTTAACTTAAAATGCACGCTTCGCAGTCAATGTCACTATACGAGTATACTAGATCGCGCTGCATAATGACACGTTGTCCGCAGCGTCATGCATATTCCACCTCGTCTACATAACGACGTCGAAAGAAACCTGCGTCACGTCGTAGTCGTCCTCGTCGTCCTCGTTCTCGGAAGAATAGTCCGTGCAAAGCCTTTTTTTAAGAACACTCCGCGCACTTCTCGTTTTATTTCGCTTGCTGCACATGGGTGGCCACCTGGCGTCTCTCTTTCTCTCTCGGCCGTAAAGGCAACAATGATATTTTTATAATTGAAATTAATTGCCGCGGGGCGCAAGGCGTACACGTGCATAGCAGCGTCAGAGATTTAAAATTCGGACCGAGGTGTGTGCAGCGCGTCTCCAAGAGTTTTTTCTTGCTTGTACGCTTGCAGCGATGCAGCGGACGGAGAAGGATTGTAATTTTTAATGCAAGGAGCGAGATTTATGAAAGCATTTCTTTTTGCACTAATACTTGTATGTGCTGAACGAGAAATGATTTTTAAATGGGTGTATAGTTTGCACATGGAATTATAGTATATCGCAGTCTTATGTGTGATTCAGTTCATAATAAGAAGTCAAGTCTGGGTTATAACTTGAAAATCAACATAAATATTTAAAGCTTAACCTGTTAAGGACGAATGGTCTTTGTTGGAAGCAAAGGCGTATGATATATTTTTGGACTACTTAAAGTCTCTAATGTTATGATTTTAAAATAGACCATACGTCCTTAACTAATTAACTAATATTTCCAGTTTGAGCCTAGAATAGAGTGTCATAATTATTTCTGGATAGAATAGGGTTCTTTGAAGATATTTTAAGATATGTTAAAATAATTTTTTCTTTTCCATAATACGTGTAGATGTTCTAATGAAAATTTTACCATTAATGTTCATACAATACATTATTGTAGAAATTTTTTTTAACGAATTGACTTGAAACTTTCAGGAAATCTTCAGACCATTATTTGCTGATAGCCCAAATTTAGAACAATGTAGATTCAAGTCAAGACTTTCTTAATGAATTATCAATTATAGGTTATTTCAAATATTAATTTCAAATTAATTTGACATCAGTTGAAGCGTAAATTTTCAGTTTTTCCCAGCGAGATCGCAATTGCAATAATTTGCACTTTTCGAATGACTCTACTCGCTTGCGTATACGCGATTCTTAATTCCCAGCATGTTCTATCCGATCCCCGTTCCTCCAACTCCTGCACTGTAATCCAAGAAGCATTTAACCGTAGCTTTTACATAAGTACCTTCTTCCACGATTCTCGAAACACCAAGAGCAAGACAAAGAACTACCGGCAGCACCGCATCTCAAACGATCTCAATTTCCGTGAGAAATAAACGAAGCTCCTCTCAACGTACACACCCAAATCGGAATCCATCTTTTTTTTTTCTCCTCTTTCTCCGGAGCCGCACTTGAATCACGGCGCTATAACAAGCGCCTCGCTCGATCAAGAACGCGAGAAAAAAATGTAGATGAGGGAAAAGATTGCCGGTTTCGAAATCACGAGATACACTTACGCGTCGACGTCGGTGTATAAAGCAAGAGTAGTTGTCGAAGGCAGACGAGGATGATCGAGACGACGGAGGCGCATAAATAAAGAGCGAGAGAGGCCCCGAGCTTCTCGGCGTGTGCGCTGTGGTTGTGGTGTACCGCGCGCGCCAGTCGCGCGCAACCGATCATCAAAGTCGCATTTCCAGGCCGTAATAGGTGTGTTTAGCCGGATGGCGATATATGTTCTTGAAATCTCGAACAAAGCAGCGAGAAACGCGAATGAAGGTAATGCTGCGAAAAAGAATGTTTATAAGGTCGGAGAGACAAAGATTCAGGATAATAATATTCTAATTTGCAGAAGAAATCTTGTTTGATTTATATATATATATATATGTAACTTAATTATTATATTTAGACGCTGTTTACAAAGACTAACACATTTTAGATTTTCAGAGGATTCTTATAATATACTACAGTGCATATCAAAACTATAGAAACACCAGAAATTTACATGTTTAAATGTGTGTATTATACCTTTTTTATAGAATCTGTAACTTTGGAAGCAAAAATCCGAGGATAATTTTACAAAAAGCAAATGAAAGAAAAACATATTCTCCATAAAACATTACTATAATATTTCTTTCACGTTAACATTAAAGAAGATATCATTGTTTCGTAACTATAGAAACACTTTCAATTTTTAGACCCATTTAAAATCAATGTAAATTTTTTATCATAAGTTAATGTAGAAAAAAAATCTGATAACGTTTTAAAGAAATTAAAATTTTCTTTCATTTTCTGTTTTTTAAATTATCGTACGATTTCTGCTTCCAAAGTTACATGTGTTTTAAAAAAAGGTCTAATACACACATTTAAATGTGAAAATTTCTGGTGTTTCTATAGTTATGAGACGCACTGTATAAAACTACCACTTCTCTAGACGCATATTTTTAGAATCTCCGAAGAAGTGATAGTTTTTGTTGGAGAATTTGGAGTTTTCTTGAGACGCTCCTGAAAAGAACTACAATTTTTTGAGAAATTAGAAATATACTACAATAAGGAGTATTAATCTATACTACACTCCGCAAGAAAATTGTAGTAGAGATATGATCCTAATTCCTGGTAGACTCTATAGTACCAGATAGTCTTTGTTTAAATATGTATTTTCGTATAGGCAGCAACGCGCGCCGACTCTTACAGTGTTATAAAAGCTTATTACCAAGAAGCAAAATGACTCGGTTTCGGCATTCTAACAATGGAGCAATCCTCGCACATATCTGCACTGGGAAGTGAAGAAATAGGGAACTTGCATTTTTGTTTTTCATAAAATTCAAAGTTATGTAAATTTAAAATTCATATATAACAGAATAAAATTTCAAATATGTGTCATGTGTATGTGATGTCACAATATCCTTTCAGGCTGTGCTAGCTACCCTACACCATTCACATTAGCTCAAAAAAATGTTCTGACATCACAATCGTGTAACACTAATTTGAAATTCTATTTCATTTATATGAACTTCTGACAGTTCTAATCTTATTTCAATTAAAAAATATTACATAATAAAAAAACTATTTAATGAATATTGCCTTTTCATGTAACTATTAATTTTTACTATACGGTAATTTAAACGGGAACATTAGGTTTGCAAATATACAAGATTCCTCATAACAGTGTGCAAAATTATTATCAGAGTCAACTAAGTAATTAAAAAACGTCTCTTAATTGATCTAAATAATTAACATGAACATTTCTTTGCGCAGCTCCTCCTTCATTACAAAATTGCATAATAAGATAATTCTCCTAGTAATATTCAACCTCTTCTATACCAAAAGAAATACCAAGAACAGGAGTAATGGAGGAAAGGAGCGAGCTTAAAAATTAAAAAAAAAATGGAAGACCTCGTTCCACGCGGCGATCAGCGGAGACCCTCTCAATCGCGATCGGTGTCTGTAGGCCCTTGTAACCGCCAATAATCATCGGTCCGACCGCAATCAACCGTGAGCCCGCGGGCGACCAATCGCGCTTAGTCTCGTACCTTGGCCACGGCCGCAACATCCTGCCCATAGCTACGACGCGACGCTACTCTGTTATTAGGTCGTATTATCGCAATGCTCTCCGGCTCTCCGCCACGTGCATCGGTCGAGGAGATTCTTGCCGTGTACGAGAGAGGCGGAGTGGCTTAATAGGGACGAGAATCGACCAAGATGTCGGTCGTTTGAGGCGGGATGATTTCCAGTGGCGATGGGGCTCAATTTGTTTCTGGTGTTTTTGATGATGCTTCGTGAGTTTTGCAATGCCACATATATAATATATATATAAAGTATATTTTCATTCAGTAAGAAAGTAATCAGATTGGAATATAAGATTCTAGATACAATGATATTTTTTGTACGATGAGGATCTAAAAATGTACTTAAACATTAAGGATGTACAAGATAACGTAATGTTGAAGTCACTGTTAATATTTACTGAACGTGTCCAATTTTAATTATATTTTCTTATTCCATTATTGTAAGGATTTAAAAACCCAAAAACGAAGAAGAAAATGATACCATGTAAAAAAATTCACTTCATCGATTCCTGTCGATCGCCTTATGAAAAATGAACACAGCCCAGAAAACAAAATCTTCATCGCATACGAAATTCCGCTCATCGACAACCAAAACTTTCCAGCCACATACGCAAACACACACACACACACACACACACATTTCCTATCCAAACGCACAACTTTGCCAAAAACAAGAGCTCGTCCACGCCTCTCGAATCCTCTCCAACTCGCGAAATTCTTCTCCCGCGACAAACCACGTACACACACACCCATACAGCGAGCGCTAACGGCCTCGAAAATCTGGTTTTCGTTTCCCGCGGGGGAGAATCAGAGAACTGCACCCCCGCACTCTTCTCCTATATATACGGTTTACCAAAGTGGAGCTTATCGCGGCTCTCTCTCTCCTCTAATAGAATAGGTATACCGCGGCAGCGGCATCTTCTTCTTCTGCTTCCTCCTCCTCTTTCTATGCCTCACCCTTCCTCGTGCAGTCCTAGGCTTCTTTTCCCTCACCTTTTGCTCTCTTCAAGAGAAAAAGCGAGAGAGAGAGAGAGAGAGAGAGAGAGAGTCGAGGGGGCGGCAACAAAAGGAGCGCAACTGGATAAGAAGTATACCGCGAAAGAGAGACAGACCCAGACTCAGAGATATAGAGACGCGAGTCGCCGTCGTCGTCTTCTTCTTCTGCTCCCCCTCCAGCGCGCGCGTTTTGCGGCATTCGAATTGCAAATACCGGAATGTTTGCATGTTGTTGTCACCGCATCGCCGAGAGAGGAGCAACTCCGCTGTAGGGGGTATATAGAGCCTCGGAGAAAGAGGGAGAAGGGAGGGAGAGAGAGAGAGAGAGAGAACTCCTCGAGAGGAAATGGAGAGGAACCGAGTCGAGTCTCAGATAAAGACGAATAAAAATAGGCGAGCGAGCGAACGCGGTGGTGGCGGCGGCGGCAGCAGCGCCGGCCGAAGAGATAGAGGGTGCACGGATGGAGACGGCGTTTCCTGCCCGGGGAACATTAGCGCCCTCGATACTCTCCTCTCTCTCTCTCTCCTCTGTCTTCCTTCGCTCTCTTACCCCCTTTTCCTTCGCTTTGTCGCTCGCTCGTTCTCTCTCTCTCTCTCTCTCTCTTTCTCTCTTTCTCGGTGTATATTCCCAGCGCAAGTGCTCTTATCCTCGCTCTCGCTTCTACGCGGTCGGCTTTTCCCTTCTTCTGAGCGTTCGTTCGTTCGTTTTTTCTCCCGCACGAGGAAGAGGAGACTTCGCGGCTGACAGACATCGCAAGCGGGAATCAAGCATTTCTGCGGAGCGACTGGGTGCTGTCCGCGCGCCGAGCGAAAAGCACGGGGAAGGTATTTATACGCGTGGTGGGGGTGAGGACATTCGCGGGGGTATCTTTACTGCCTCTCGAGACAATGAATATAATGATTTGGCTTTTTTTATGGACGGAAGAGGTGTTTGCTGGATGTGTATGTGTGCGTGTGTGTGTGTGTGTGTGTATTTCGTTTGCTCGTGAATTTATACGAACGACGAATTGTACGATTTTCGAGTACACGCAGTAAATAGTTTTATTTGCAAAGGCTGTAGTAGTTATTGCATGATGATATTGAAAAATGAGAGGGCTGTACTTTGTTATCAAGGTTCGATTTATAAATTTTGCTGCAGAATTGAACGTTTATTGATTAAAATAAATTAAAAAACGAAGTGTCCCACTAAACATTACTGTTACTACTTAATGTTTCCTTTTGCCTCTAACAAAGGTAGTATTAGCGCTGCAAAAAAACGCATTTTGATGAGGCTTTGGGAGATGTTTTCTGAAAGCTGAGCATTGGTCCATTCTAGTCTGCGTAATTTATTCCAATTAGTCCTTGTTCTTGAGATATAAAAAAGTTGATATTAATGGTGCAATAACTTTGGAATAAATTCATATTATTATACGAAGAATAGTTCAATAATTTATGACTTTTTCTTCTACTTTGATTTACTTTTCAGTCAATTGACTTATATCCGAGAATAATGGTCCATTGAACCAAACTTCGTTTTCAGGTACCACAAAACACGCTTCAAAACTTCATCAATATCCCTTTTCCGCAGCTGTGTCACTGTACTCGTAATTATATAATTATATAAGTTTAAAAAATAAATTTCTCACAAATGTTATGTAATTTAAAACTGATTTTCTCACAAATTTATTTTAATTTATAGCTACAATTCAATAAATAAATATCTTATAATACTTGTTTCATGAAAACACGAAATACAGAAGGAGAAATTAAAACAACCTTTTATAAAATGTGCGTGATATTTCTATTTCATTTCAAAAAGGTAGGTAAAAATTTGTTTGAAGAAGTCTTGTCTGTCTGAGAGCTAAACAAAACAATGAAGAACGCTAAAAGAAAAAATGAAAACAACTGTGAAAACACTCGGTGCCGTGGCTCTCCTATTCAGCTGCGCTGTAAGACTGTAGGAGAGACTACTGCAGCCCAGGAGAAAATAAACTCTCCGTGCTGGGGGCTTACGTGCTCGGGAGGGCTCGCACTTAAGAAGCCTTTTCGCGCAATATCAAATAATTAAACAAATATAGACAAGCAAAACAAATATAAAAGTAATAACGTATTTTTATCATAACAGTACTCTCTTAATTTGAAATAGTGAAACCTCGGAAATTTCACTGTAAGCAGTGAAATCTCACTGTTTCGCAGTGAGAACTCAGCAACTAATTCATGTAGTGGCTGAGTTTTCACTGCGAAACAATGAATTTTCACTATTTCAAATTAAGAGGGTACTGATAATACTTTGATATACCCACAATAAACCAGAGATTTACATATTACATTCCCCAACGATTTACGCTACGAGAAAAAAAGAAGAATAATACTTAACGTTTATAAATTACTTATCTCGTCTCGTGCACCACTTAATTCTCGACTCTATCTTTTAAAACACATCAGATCCCACCGCGCGCAGCCCAACTATCATCCAACTCGCGTCGCGCACGGCAAAATAAGCCTAATCGCTTGCCGAGCGACCGAGCAGTTTCCATCTTCCGTCCCACCGCGCCGCGGCGAATCAACGCCGCGATATCTTCGACGTCGCATCGAAACTCGGCGTATAATACACCTCGCGTGCGTAATTACGGATGCGTTGCAGGCGGGTCTCTTTTATTTCGACGCCTCCTCTTTTTTGTTTTGTCGTCGATGGTAGGTGTACACGCGTGGGCTGCACGTAAGAGTCGATGAAAAAAACGCGAGCTCGGTGTGCAGTATTGGCGCACGATTCGTGTAAAAAGGTAGAGATCGTGCGGCGATAAGCGCGAGGTAATGACGGTGTTGGGATTTTCGTAATTAGATATCGGATTGTGTGTGTGTGTGTGTGGCTGGGACGTAATGCTTCGTAATTCGATGGATTGTACGAGGGTTGGAGGTATTATGCGCACGCGCGCAAAGCAAGACTGCATTTAGGATCGTTATGGGTTATAGTAATGAAAGCTTTGATGCTCTGCGTGGAGTTGAATTGACTGATGTATTTTTATACATTGTATGTAGAATGTACGCGATATACTTTCGGTAGGTATGAACTGTAAATTATGAAATGTAAAGGTGTTTTTTGTTTATAAATAATTATTACATAATTATAAATGTTTTTGATGTATTGAAGATGATTTAAAACATAAATTAATAATTTTATTACATTATATTCATCAATGTCAATTAGTCACAAAATGTATCTGCCTTAACATATGATTAGAAATTGTAAAAAGTTCCACGCCAAATGTCTCAGCACAAAAATCAACTACCTACTTGATGGAAGTAGAAAATTATAAGAAAATATTGAAATATTATTCTCTAGTCATAAATTATTTAAATAAAGAGTAATATTCTATAAAATAAAGTTTTATTAAAAAACGAATCTGAATGATTGAGTTTACATTTCTTTTTAATATATGTTATATACCAATACTAAATTAATTCATTTTTATTTGCAAAAAAATCAAGAATTAAAGAGTTAAGAAGGTCTTGTACTTATTAAATTGAATAAAAACACTGAGAAAACCATATCGTAAATTTAAAATCTTAAAATTTCGATATCGTAACTTTTTCGACTCATGTTAAGCGAATTCCTTTCAATTCAATATAGTAAGAACATGGGCATGTGATCTGTTCCAAATATTTCGACTATTAAAAGGAATTAAGATATGTAAAGATGTATTTTTAACGTACAAACGAAGACGTAAAATTATGAAAAGAAATTTCCATTTTAGTCTTTCTCGCCAATAGGCAAGACAGTATAAAATGCAAACTGATTGCTCGTTGGGTATTTAATTATTTTAAAGAGAATCTAATGGACTCTACGAGCTATAAACCCTTATACTATTCAAACGGACTTTTGTCATTCCGCTTTCTCCAATTCGGATAGGTGACTGTATTATAACAGTCTTTTACCCTCCGAAAGAGAATTAATGCGAAAATAACACCCGAAAGAAAGGAGAGTTCGACAAAAAAAGTTAATATATATTTTGAATGTAAATAAAAGTTAAGAATAAGTTTTTATTAAAAAATAATTATAAAATTATATAATATCGTTTCGGCTCCAGTACTTTGCCAGTGAACCATCGTCAATGCAATGCTGGCAAGTACCTATTACAGACGCTAAGTGATACTCCAGAGTTGTTCATATATATGGAATAGAAATGATAAATTTGTATATGGATACAAAAAACTTGCATCCAGCTGGTGAGAAAACCCGGAATTATAAGGCATATTTGTGTCCTAATGCCAAATTATTATGAAAAGAAATTTCCATTTTAGACTTTCTCGCCAATAGGCCAGACAGTATAAAATGCAAACTGATAACGCATTAATTCTCTTTCGGAGGGTAAAAGACTGTTATAATATAGTCACCTATCCGAATTGGAGAAAACGGAATGACAAAAGTCCGTTTGAGTAGTATAAGGGTTTATAGCTCGTAGAGTCCATTAGATTCTCTTTAAAATAAATAAATAAATAAGACGTAAGTTTTCTAATTTTACGATGATCATATCGCATCTAACGCTGAATATTTACGATATCGACACGTAAATTTTTATGATGATATGATGTTGCGTGAGTTACGATACATACTTTTCTCAGTGAAAGCTATGGATTAACAGACATGCAGATATATAATATAGAATCCGAAATGAATAGTGGAATTTATTGATTTTCTACGGCTGATACATGTCATTCTTCTTCGTATGCAAATACGGGCGATATTCTGCATCAGTATTGCACTTAAAAATAATTTTATTAACGATTATCATTTCGATCATATTTTTTGAATGGTAAAGTTGATACTATTTTTAATTAAAATCTATAAATTTCATATAAATAGGAAATAATTAAATTGTACAAATATCTTGTTAAGATATCAAAATATTTTCCTCACCCTTTCTTTAGCTAACTATATTGCAGTCAAATACTAAATTCACACATTTCACAAGTGAAAAAATACTGTAAAAATACGCATTTAACCACCCTTGGCAAATCACAAAATCGCGAACCATACAATTTGCAACCCCTTGCTCACCCGCACCCATGAAAGAAGGCAGCCGCAAGTTTGTCTAAAACATTGCCTCGGTCACGAGAGACCTCTCGCCCGTTCGCTCATAGGCCCAGCGCCGAGCCGAGCCGAGCGAGAGCGGCCCTTTTCTCGCGTGCACGAGCCGTGGGCGTGTGCCGCGCGTGACACGCTCCGTCGATCGCGCCAATCGCCATACTCGACTCTGTTTCTCTCTCTTTCTCCTTCTCTCCCTCGCGGCCAGGCTACTTTGAATTTCCCCGCGGTCACGTGGCACGACACTCGCTTTCTCTCTCTCTCTATATACGGCGGAAAGAAAGAGAAAGATAGAGAGAGAGAAACTTACAGCGATAAAGTCCGCGATCGCTAAGTGCGGCTTCGCGTGTGCTCGGCCCATCGGGAAGGGCTCTCTCGGGTGAGTGTGTATACCTTATACTCGCGATACGCGCGCAGCGGCGGTCGGGGGGGTGAAAAAAAAGGGAGAAAAGTCCGAACGCGAAGGCTGCCCAGGAATATTTTAAGGCCTGCGCGAGGTGGTCTCGTTGCACGGCTGGGATAGGTGGGCTTTTATTTTTGTTGGAGGTATATACCCACGTGCACGAGCGATTTCGGTTTCCCTTTTAATAAGCGGCCTCGCGCGACAAGGATCTTCTATTACACACTTTGTAATTATACGCACGCGCTGCAAGGCTAGAGAGGGAATTATACACAGTGTGGTGGTGCGTTTTTTTTTTGGTCAGTTCGGTTTTTTGTGTTCACGCTGGAGACGTGTACACGTGGCTCGATAAATATAATTGTTTTCGGCAGGCATGCGCTGCCGTTGGGTTAATGAATTTTGAAAAAGCTAGCGACTAATGAGAATTGATGGAGGAATATCATTTTCGAATTCTGTGCGTTAAAGAAGATTTGACTCGGGCACTAAATACATTCTAAATTGCGCTTGATATTGAGAGCTTATGGACGTTTTGTTTCTCAACCGCGAGCATTTCTCTCCTCGGCGCGAGTAGGTATAGCGACTTTAAAGAAAGCGACTTAGACTCGAAGGTAAATCCCCATTTTCTCAGGCATATCCTAAGGCGGATGCGGTGGATAGGAGGAGAAAATCGGTCGTGTACTAAATTTAAAGGTAATACCTTGGCCTTTGTAGCCGAATCCCGGCGCGGATGGGAGCGACGCCGAGCCGCGCCGCCGCGAAAAATATCCTGCAGGCAGATTTAAATGAAATGCTCGAGTGTGCAGGCGCGGAGGCTCAATTGCCTCTCTATATTCTTATTTAGACTATCGATGAGAGAGTAAAGTCCCTTAATGCTTTTTGGATGAATGTTCAACAACTTAAAGTTTACAAACAATTTTTATTTATAATCTTTAAAACTTACTTCAATTGTTAATTTTTTTACCACTATTACAGCATAAATCAAATCCCTGATAGAAATTGATTCCATTATTAACCAGTAACCAACAATTAATAGCCATAAATAGTTATTGATAGCGATATCCATCTCCACCAGGGATTTTTAAATAATAGTATTTAATTAGAGTATAAGACCTTTCACATAAAAAATAAATAAAGTCTTCTTTATAATGTTTTTATGTAAATGATAACATAATATTATTGACATAGAAAAAATTTTAGAAACTTAAAGGTGGTTATTTCATTAGAATTAACTCTAGAAATAAAAATGTTTACAATAATTTGTTTATATGTTACAATATTAGAAACGTTATAATATGAAAAAGGGTACTTTGAGTAACATCAAAAAAAAATTTTCATGAAAATTTCGACATTGCAATATTAGATATCGCGTAAATTAGAGAAAGTACCCCTTATTTAACGTTTCTAATGTTGTAATTCATAAATAAGTTATTGTATACATTTTTTAAGGTGGATTCTCATGAAAGAATCACCTTACTGCTATTAAAATTAGTAAAATAAGCATTTTATCATCGACTTTTGGCGTTGAAAATAAATAAATTTTTTAAACCTTCATTGGCATTCACTTCAGAATAAGTATCTACTGTTTTATCAAAAAACTTAAGGCCGAACTGTGCGAATTATCCAAGAATAGAAAATAAAGTAGTAATCTTCCATATTAAACAGTGTGAAAAACTGAATACTTACGTCAATAATATTATGTTATCATTTACATAAGAACGAGGGCGTTGTTCGCGCTTACTCGCGCATCAAGCTACCCCAACAAATTTTGCAACCACCGTTCATAACATTATTTATAATATATTTTCATTTTATACGATAATAATGTTTTTGATCTTGTGAATGGCCCTTCTTAAAAGGACAATTAAAATCAATTTACAACAGCGCAAATCACACTTGGTACATCCTTCACGGGAATAAATGATAAAAAATGAAGCTCCATACGCTCGGGCTCGCTACAATGAAGCTCCTCGCGGGAGGAAAAGCGTTTCACAGCGGGGTGAAAAGCAGAGCCGCGCGAGGGATATATAAAAGACCGGCATTATCCGAGGCCTAATAGTCGGTTAATTCGCAGACAATGTACGATGTTTAGTGGCGTTCGCCCGCACGGCAGGCGACCACGACTACCGGTCTCGCGCGCAGACTAAATCAATTCATAAAAGAATCGTAATTAGCGCCTCTTTTGTTGAGCTCCGCACGGCGCTGAACTCGTCGGGGGAAAAGCAGAGGAGAGCGAGAGAGAGAGAGAGAGAGAGAAAACTACTGGGCCTTTCCAGCTGCTCGCGCGGCGCGGCGCGTATCGAACGATAATCATAATAATATTCCAATGAAGGAATTTCTGTGGAGGTTGATAAGGAATAATGGTATTTGAGGAATTTTTTAAATTAAAGATTAGTGCTATTCGAGGTATTTTTGAGGCACATATTTTTGTTTCTTTTGAATTGCTTTAATGCTTCTTGCGGCGGTAATTCAAATGAGAAATACTCTGTATTTGCTGGTTTTTAATTTCATTGAATTGAATAATTTTGTTGAAAAAAGATATAACAAAAAAGTGAATAATAATTAAAATATAATAGTAATTTCTTAACGTTCATTTTTTTATGTCTATATATTTGATTTATTGTTACTTAAAAAGCACCGTGTTATGGATTGATATAATATGCATTTTTAAATAAATAAATAAATAAATAGCCTCGTTTAATATAATGAATTCTTTCACGTTCAAATATTTACTAGAATATTTGCGAGGTTCGATTTGTATACATCTAATAATTGAAAAACATTACGAAGCAACTTTGGCTGTTAATAATAATTGCGTATCAGTATCATTTTAACCGTCGTAACATAAACACGTCTCGGTGATTTTATGGATTAATGTTCTTATGGTTAATCTAATAAAGTTATAATAGAAGTGAAAATTCGTGTTTTTATATATTATTATTCTCCTATCGTGTAATTCTGTTTTGTACGGAACAAGGTACCAAATACTATAATTAAATTAAATGCGCTTTCTCATGAAATATTATCTAAGACAGATATTATAAAGTTAATTTAGTCAATTCATTACTAGAACCTAATACCCTGGAGTAAAAATAGATTTGTTTAATAGAATAAGAAATTGTTTCATATCATAATTTTAACCCGTGTATTATCTTGCACGTCAAATAATCTACCTCTACTATTTTATTTCAGGTAAAACAAAAATTCGACATCAATTTAAAATCTTAATAATCTTGTAATTAATCTTTACGAATGTCATGTAATTAAATTTTCGTCTATTCTTGTAAGATATTGCATAATTCTAAAATAACAGTTATATTATATGTGTTGCAGGGATCAACAAAAAATGCGAGCGGCTAATCAGAAGAGTGTTTTTAATCATAAAAACTCATCGTCAACGTCTTCAGATATATCTTGGAAGAGCCAATCTGGGCGTAGACTTCCGGCACTCCTTACATCTTTGCCGTTCAGTTTGACGAAGCCACTCTCATTATCCCAAAGGAAATTAAACACGTCTGCGGGGATTTCTACATACCACCAACTCTACCTGGGCTACAACGTTATGCCTAAACTAAACAAAATTATAGTTTAGCGTTTGATATCATTTTTTTATCTTATTTTTTAAAAAATATTTTTCTACAAATAAATTAAATGTTTATGAAATGGATTTTACAATACAAAGAGGAGGATTGGAATTTTCCACTTCAAATTTTTTATTCTAATTGATAACATTATGAAAATTGACGTTTGACAGAAAATGAAAAAAAAAATCGTGACAAAGTACTAGGTATCGTGTACATAATTTACGTCTAATACTTTAATATTTAACAAAAATTGATAATACACTTATGTATAATTCATATAACTTGAATATCTATTCAATAAAAATATTTCGATCAAATTATACACCATTTTTCTGTCCCAAACCCATTAAAAAAAAACACAATCATCACTCCACACCCAAATACCCATATTTACACCAGTTAAAAGGAAGCACACCGCGTGAAATCCCTCGTTAGCCATGGCAAGAAAAATTCCGGCACCGTCCGCCGCACCGAATGACAATTCCGTTTTTCATCGCTGTAATGCCGCGCCGCTCTCGAAGACAAGCAATTCAGCAACTGTCTGTCGTGTAAAACCGACGAGGAGCGAGCGAGCTCTCGCGCGCGACAGGCAGAGAGAGAGAAATAAGCCGCTCCGCCCGCGATCGATAAATCTAAGCGATAATAGTGATGTTACGAGGAGTAATCCCGCGTGCTCTCGAGACAGATAAATGGATCTCCTACTCTCGCGCTAGAGAGAGGGGGAGGGGACGCGAGAAAATTCCCGCGTATCACGGCGCGGGTGTGCGATACACGTTGTCTACCGTGCGCAACGCGTAAAACACGCGTGGCTCTATGCAGCTTGTAGCTTGCATCGCGCGTCAATAAGTTGCCGCGTCACGGCGACGAGGCCTGCAAGTCAGTTATCGCGCGCGGACGCTGCGTAGCTACTTCGAGCGAGATTGGATGAGCAGGATTTTGGGAGGATGCGTGCGTGTAATGTGGTGGAGGGTGAGGCTCGCGCGCGATGACTGCGGACTTCCGATTGATCGATATGTATGTGTATATATATGCGAGGAGAGAGGAGAGTGCATCCTCACCGTGGCGCGAAGTTTGGCGTCGAGTCTCGAAGGCATTTTTAGCCCCAACGGCGCGGAAATTCACTGCTCGGGCCTTTCGAAGACTTCTTTTCGGGTTAATAAAGAATATTGATGCTTGCGAGAATATAGTCATAGCACTTAACTTGATGACGCAAAGCATTCTAGTTAATGTATTAGACATTTCCTTTTGCGGAGTTCGTTTGTTTACAACAAAGAAATATTACGTTTATTCCGTTATTGCATCTTTTGCGATATATAAAATTTATGGTTTAAATATATATTGTATAGAAAGAAACATATTTTATTTAAGTATTTATTTATTTATTTACTCGTTATACGGGATTACTGTCTAATACAAAAATTTACATAATCTTAGCTTATGTTAACAAATATAGTAAATTATAGATATACGTAGTCAGTTATTGATGACATAAGTCAACAGTATGAAGTGAATAATAGGCAGCATTAGTTAGGCCGAACAACTTCCTCTATAGCTATACTTTGTGACAAATGTCAGTTTTGAATAAATGAATAGATCCTATCGACCTCATTTCGATACATAAGGTATTCCATATAATCTATGTAGCCTACATATGAGTACGTTAAATACTATAGATCAATTTAATTGCATTATTTAGTAACACCCCTAAATAGCATACGTAAAAAGTGGTCGAAGAAGATTATATCTGGATGTGGTAAGACAAGCAACATTTATACATTACTATTTTGTATTTCGCACTAGACCGGCTTGACATTTTCAACCATAAACTATTTGCCTTTTATTTACATCCATTCAAAAAGACATCGCAAAATCAATGAAAAACAATTTCTTAACCTCCTTCGCGTACATCGAGTGTATCGACACAATTACAATAATCAGCTACACAATCCAATAACGACAACAAGTCCATAACCATAAAAATGCCGAAGCAATCCCGGTAAAATATCTCCGCAGCCAGTGCGGCACGTGCCCAGCCTCCGTAAACCCTCCCTAACGATCTGCGAAAATCGCGGAATCTCGCGCGCTCTCACCGTCCAACCACTATATATACCTACCACCTTCGGCCGCGATTGCGAAACAGTACACCGCATCGAAAAGTTTATGCTAATAATACGCGCCGGGAAAACCGCAAGGTGACGGGAAGCTGGCTCCGCTCTGCTCTCAACGTACGACGTCATTACGCGCCGTCGTCGTTGCGTCGTGACCCTCTCTCTCTCTCTCTCGCAGTTGGCCTGATGTCAGAAGCGCGGCGCGGCGACCGCACTTTGTGATCCCGCAGAGCGTATACCCGCCCCCGGAAATGTGTGCTGACGCGCGGCGGCGACTGCTGCTGCTTACCTGGGCCGTGCCGGCACGTAAATGACAGCTCTTCGGCTGTATGAAAAATTGAAGAGTCGAGCTTGGTTAGGTGAGTGCGAGTGTAACAAAAAGCGGTAAGGCGAGGCTGGATGGGAGCTTACGTAATTTTACGGAGAAGAGAGAGAGAAAGAGAGAGAGAGACATAGATAGATATAGATAGATATATATATATATATATACTGTTTATTCATCAATGACGAAAATTCTTACAATTGCATGTACATTTATAGTTAAAATAATTAAAATATCAGTCAGTTTATATATTTGTTATCTCACATTTAACATTCAATTATTGCGTTTCTTACATAAAAAATAACATTATTCGCTGTAACAGTTCGTCAGTTTATAAAATCTAAATATAATGAACTAGTCATAGTCAAATGACACATCACAGAATACGCTTCGTCAATACATAATAAAATAAATATAATAATGATAACAAAATACGATAAAAATAAAAGGAATACATACACACACTTTACGAAAAATTGTACGTAAATCTATCACGTCAAAAAATAAAAACACACTCATTCATACGACACTCTTACAATTCACGCTAATAAATACATTAGAGAGAGAAGAGAGGAGGGAGAGTGAAAAATTAAAATATCTTCGTTGTATTATTGCTTTTTCGATAAATTGAGATCAAAAATCGAGTTGGATATTTAAATTAAATTCTAATAACTAGACCAATCTATTCTTAGGGAGATGCGTCAGACCTATTTTACAGTTGAAGAAATAAATAAATTTTACAGAAATCTCCTTTTTAGGGTCGCTTTATTTGCGGAAAATACATAGCGAAATACTCGAATTATTATAAGAATCAAAGATTAGCAATTATGTGATTATGATAATTTGTGTTCCGCTATGTATATTCCGTGAATAAAATGACCCTGAAAAAGAAATGAAATTTGATTCAGATGCGCATTGTTTGAGAAAAACGAAATGTTTGAATATATTAATCGCCAGGTAAAGTAAGTCTGACGCATCCCCTTGATTAAAAATGTAGTTAATTTTATGAGAGAACTCGACTAATGGCAACTAGTGCAAACGAGTACAAAGAATAATTGTCTGAAACCAAACGAAGTCAAGTAATTTACGGTAACCAATATGGGAAAAGTATCTTTCATAATATGGAGAAAAACTTGTAAAAAACCCACCATACATATTACACGCACTCACGAAAGCACAGGTGGCATCCGCAATATCCGACTCCGCAAAATTCAACCCCCAGCATTCGGCAGATGAAAGAAAAAACTTTTTAAATAAACCTTCACTCGACTATCCGATCTCTCCCCGCAACTCCGACTTCTCACGCTCCCGTAATCGCTCCCAATTTATTTAATCAGACAAAGAAGAAGTAGAAGTAGAAGAAGAAGAAGGGAGTCGAGTCGAGTAGAGTCGAGTGTCGGAGACGCCGAATTCCTGAGGGCTACACGGTATTCCCATTACCTTCCGATCCGGCTGCCACCCTATATATACACACACACTCCAACCAGGGGACAGCCACCGTCACCGCGAAAAGGCTTATACAGCGCTAAGCCAGCCTCGACGCTGCAGCAAGCGCAAAGCAAGAAGCACACACGGAACACTCGAGAAAGAAGAAGAATGCACAGGTCGCCGTTTCCAAAGGAGAAACGCGCGCGGCCGCAACAACAAAGCGGGGGTGTGTGCGCACGCGTGTGTAGCGCCCCAAAACCAAAGATTAATGCACTACACTTATACCCGGGCAATTTGCGCGGCAAGTGCCGGCTGCTCGCAAGAGCCGTACACGTATATATATACATATATATACAGGAGAGACGGTGAGATTCGTTCAGGCTATACGTAAGAGCGAGTAGAGAGGATGACCCGAGGGACGCTCGCTGCATGAGAAAAGTCGAGCGGAAAAACGGCCACGCGGGAGGGACGGCGGCGTCGCTGGGTGAAACAAAGAGCGAAAGTACAAATGACTGGAATTGCTCTATTTTTTCGTGGGGGATGGGGAGGGTCGCTACAGAGCGGGGAAAGAAATTAATAGTGGGTGGAGAAGTCGCGGGATGCGCCTGGACGTTTCAATAGAGCGAGGTGTTTTTTGACGAGGATTCAGAGACGATCGCGGAACTGGGTTGTCTCATTATTGTTATTGATGACGACGCTGTGTTTTGTCGTCGCATGATATAATGGTTTATTGGTTGTGTTTCTGTTACTTTGGACTGAAATTTATGGGGGTATATTAATGTAGAATTGCGTTGTAATTATTTGCTGAACAGAATTTGCATTATTTTTATGTTCGTTATTTTTAAGAAAAAATATTTTATGCAGATATCCTTTGAAACTGTACGTATTTGTTGCACTCTATATTATACAAAGTTTGAGTTACTTTATAGGACAAAGGAGGATGCCCATGGTTGGTCTATGTTGACCCTAGGTGAAACATTGATGGGGAACCTATAAAACTGATATGAGCATGAAGAATTTATAAAATCTTAAGCATTCAAACAAAAATTACCGTATTTATAGAGTATAAAACATAACAAATAATTAATTCTCTTAATTTTGTCTACTTAATGTATAATGAATCCTTGATATTATCACTTATTTTATCGAAATTGGTCATCTTTTTATAAAATTTCCCCGCATTAAATTTTTTTTTAATGTTCATATTTTGACAAACTCTAGAAAATAGAGTCAGTTTTATACGTCCCCACGCATTCCCTGACATACTACGCATCTATGGGCATCCTCCTTTATAAAATTCTTAGCAGTACGAAAAGATGATTACTATTTTGAAAAAGCATTGCCATGGATCTGACTGTTACCATAGAAAACCGTTTGAAACTTTTAAAGGTTTTTCTAATTTTCATTAACGTCTACAAGGAAGTTTATGTCTTAACTTACATTTCACAAAGTATTTTTTCTCTGCTCTCTTAATACGAAGCACAATGATGTAAATTAAGATGGATTATATCCCAAAGCTGCATTGTACAGAACTGATATTTTTCATATACCTCATCCCTTCCCTGGTAGAAAATTATCTAGTTTTATCGAGGCCCTCGATTATTTCCTTGGCAAACTAGACAGATCTACATAGTTCTAGATTAAATTTCTACCAGGGTTATTGTTCCAAAAAATGAATAACTGTATATCATTGTATTTATCTTAATTTTAGTAAATTAATAAAAACTGGCACTTTTTTGCGCACTTTATATTTCTCTCACTCTTTTTAAGGAGACACTCCACTTTTGAACCCAAAAACAAAACATATTTGTATGAATCCATAAAAATCCTTTCTTTCAAAAGAAATCATTCTCAAAATTTTGTTACAATTAATACTTGTTAATACCTTTAATTTCACCGTAATAAAAATTCAAAATCTTGATCCAGCACTTCATATAAAATCACCATAATTATTAAACTCCCAATCCACTGGCCACGAGATTCCAAATGATCTCGTCGACCAAATTTCTCTAGGTTTGCGGATATTACTTTTCAATACGCTAGTTATGGTATGAAGTGAACAAGAAATTACACGTTGCAAGAAATTAATTTTTACTACGTCCACATTTTTTTACATATATATATGGAATAATTAATTAATATTATTAAATCATTAACTAAAAAGTCAATAATATTTATGTAAAAATTCTTTTACGTAGTAAAAATTAATTTCCTGTATTCATACCATAACTAGTGTATTGAAAAGTAATATTCCCAGACCTCGAGAAATTTAGTCGACGGGATCACTTGGAATCCCGTGGGCAGTGGATTAGGAACTTAATAACTATGGTGTTTGAAATTATGCAGAAATGCAGAATGATGAAGAATGATTGCTTTTGAAAGGAAGAATTTTTATGGACTCATACAAATAAGTTTCGATTTTGGGTTTAAAGATGGTGTGCCCCCTTAAGGTGGTCCAATAGTAAATTTTGAAAAATTGTTATCTAAAAAGAAAGTTTTTCGTAAATGTTCATAAATTCTTAGACAGTATACCCATAGTTATGGAGAAGAAACTAACAATTTTCAATGAAAATTGATGTTTTTTCAAAACTGTCCTTGCGCATGGGAATGCAAGTATGAAATTTGAAAAAAATTACGTAATATCTAACACCTTTATTACACATAACTGTGAACGCCAAATTTTTAAAAACACAATTATAAAGAAAAAGAAAATTATATTGAATTTCCATTGTAAAAATAACCTAAAAAAGACACTTTTTTAACTCTATTCATGGGCAATACTTTCTTAATAATTTTTTTTTGAAAAATCGGAGTTCATGGTTATTGTGCGAATAAATTGAATAAGATATCATTAAAGTTTCAGATTGATTCATTGTAATCCTATGCGCGTAAGACTTGCTGAACATTGGAAACCATAAATGGAGAAAACCGCACTTTTGTATAAAAATATGAAATAATTTTCTGATGATTTTAAAACCATTTTTCTATCGCAGAGTATCGATCAAATTTTTTTTTAATAATTTCTATGTTTTCTGATCGTTGTCTGCATAGTATAAAGTAGAATTATATACAGGTTAGAATTCGGTTAATGTAGAAACACGCTGGATTGTGTGCAATAAAGGTCGAAGGAAAAATACGGATAAATAACTATTAAGTTCATTCAAATGATTTCTATGGCTAATATTGCCAATACAAAATCATTTTTTGTTCTAAAAATGTAGAAAGTTCAGAAAATGACATAAAAAAATATAGATTTCGTTAAATTTTACTATAGGACCACCTTAAGTACTACGTTATCAAGGGAACGACTGCGTGCACGTAGTAAATTATTATAGGACCATTTCTTAGATCTTGCAAAAGCATTTGACACAGTTGATCACGCAATATTAATTGAAAAACTAGAGAAATATGGCATAAGGGGCATTGCTCTGCAATTGATAAAAAGCTATCTTTATAATAGAAAACAAATAGTCAAAATCAAGAATACTAGAAGTGACACACTAATTGTAAAATCGGGTGTACCACAAGGCACCATTCTAGGACCACTATTATTTATTATATATATTAATGATATTTTTGATTTAATGCCAGACGGTTTTATCAACTCATATGCTGATGATACCGTCATACTATGTATGGCAGAAAATTGGGAAAAAGCTATAAACTTAATGAACAATCATTTGTATGCAGTGAATGAATGGTTAGCAATCAATCAACTGGCATTAAACGTTGACAAAACAGTTTATATAACGTTCGTAAACTATAATGATAAAATACCAAATAATGTAGAAATAAGAATACAAGATAAATCGTTAAGAAGAGTACAAAGTTGCAAATATTTAGGGGTTACTATTGACATGAATATGAAATGGAAAGAACATATACAAAGTGTTGTACAACGCACTAAATACCTTGTTTATTTATTTGCTAAATTAAATAAAGTAATGGACAAACATTCTCTAGTTATCATATATTATGGTTTGTTTAACAGTCTGGCTAGTTATGGAATTTTAGTATGGGGTTCAGCGTATTATAATGCTATGAAACCACTATACCAACTGCAGAATAGATTAATAAAGATAATAAGAAGTAACTCAAAAAGACAGATGGATTCTATTTTAAAAGTTAAAAAAATTTATGTTCTACAAACATTATTAAATAATTACAATTTGCTTAGAGAAAAGTTTATAAAATCAAAAAGCAAAACTAGGAACAAAAACCTAGAACTACCTGAAATCAATCTTGAAATAGGGAAAAAAAGTAATATATATAATGCTACCAAATATTTTAACCAATTACCAAACGAACTCAAAAATATCAAGCATAGTAAGGAAAATATAAAAATCAAAATAAAAAAATGGGTGATATTGAATGTACAATTAAGAGATTTAGTTTAATAACGTTAATAGTTTATAAGTATTTAGTTGTAAGTTATTTTTATACAGTAATTTAATTAATATTAAATAATATTAATTTTAATTACACATAATTGTTAAGTTTTTGTAACTAGGGTCGTGTACAGGTAGTTAAACTACCTCCTGCGATCCTTGATGCTTGCCCTAATGTAAAGCATCAAGGTACATTGTACCTGGTTAATAATAATAATAATAATAATAATATACATAATATAACAAGACGTTTGAATTTATAAGTTCCATAAAATATAGACACAAAATATAACCTATACGTGATAATCAACCATCTATGTAGTATCATTTTATAAGTTGTCGAAAGTATATGTCAGGAGATAAATGGTTTTGAGTCGCGCTTTATTTAAATAAAAATTATTCTTCGCAATTATTATTAAGATTACTAGGCATTTTTTTTTTTTTTTTTTTTAAATGGCATTTCGAACTCGAAAGTTCATCGCCTCATCTACGCAAGCCTTCCACGTTTCCCTATTTTGTGCCAACCCCATCCATTTCGCGCCTTCCCGCCCAATTTCAGTTATGTCTGATTTTACGTTATCCTCCCATCTGCGTCTAGGTCTACCAAGAGGTCGCGTTGCTTTCGGTTTTCCTTTCATTATGCGCGCTGCTGTACGATCATCGCCCATTCTTGCCACGTGCCCTGCCCATCTTAGTCTCCGTGATTTTATTATTCTGTTAATATTTGGTGACGCGTACAAATTATGTAGCTCGTCATTGTGTAGTTTCCTCCACTCCCCAGTTTCCTCATCTTTCTTTGGCCCGTATATTTTCCGCAGAACCTTATTTTCAAATACCCTAAAACGATTTTCTTCCGCTTTAGTGAGCGCCCAGGTTTCGCACCCATACAAGATTACCGGCATTATTATAGTCCTATATATCCTTATTTTGACATTTTTCGACAGTAGCTTTGACTTAAGTAATCTGTTCACAGCGTAGAAGCAGGCATTACCCGAATGAAGTCTCTTATTAATCTCGGCTTTAATTTCGTTTCGATCATTTATAGTTGTACCTAAATATCTGAATTCTCTAACCTTTTCAAAAGTGAAATTTCCGACTCTGAGATCCCCCTCTGCTTCACGAATGCCCAGTTTCTCCATGATCATATATTTCGTTTTCGATTCGCTCACTACTAGCCCCGTGTTTTTAGCCGCATAGGCATTTATCATCATAAAATATAACAATCTGCAAGTAACAAATTATTTCCTAAAATACTAATACAAAAACCAATTTTGAAATAACACAACAAATGAACCCCACCTAATTCAATTGTCGATTTATCCATTCCACTTATTCGAGCCCAAACGAAATATCTCTCAGCGACGTTGTATTTCAGCCCAGCCGAGCTAATTATACATACATAATTAAAGTATAAAGGCTCCTAACAGCCTTTGCGAGTCCGCGACTCTTCTCAAGGAGAAAACGTATAGATATACACATCGCTTGAACAGCGGCGAGTGTATAACTGCAAACCCTCGCGATGCGGCAGCCGAGAAAGCCAAGTAGGGCACGTTGTAGATAGGCGCAAGGTAAGAGAGAGAGAGAGAGAGAGAAGGAGAAAGCATCTGGCTGCTATGAAGTATAAAGAGGCGCGCGGGCGAGCGCGATATCATCCGCAGTTGAATGCTTAATTAAAACCTCAGACTACAGCAGCAGCTCCCTAAGTATATCCGCAAGAAATGCCTCTCCTGTTCGACGAACACTCCGCCGACTATTCGTTACAATACCGCATGCGGATTCACCGCAACTTGCCCCCCCCCCCTCTCTCTATCTCTCTCTCTCGCTCGTACTCTCTCTCCCCCTCTCTCGCTCTCTCTTCCCCTAGAGCGTTTTCTTTCGCTGGTGTGGATTGTGTCTATGTATATAGATATATGGATTTGGGTTCGGAAATACGAATCATTTTTGTTGGATGACGCGGCAATACAGAGCTCCGCGTGAGGAAACGGAAATTTTCACGGTTATTACAATTCTGCTTTCTATTTAGATATTTGTTTGTATTTTGATTAATTATTGTAGCATATGGAATGTTTGGTTTCTAAAATCAATTATAAATAAGTAAAATGTAGATGTTATTGTTGCAATTTATCTTAAGTATGCCTTTGAAGCCTATACTGGCCTGTAGTTTATTTGTATACTCAAAATTTAGTTTAGTTATAAAGAGGTCATTCCTACCTAGTAGGTAGAAAAAAATATAATTGTTAGGGATCATTGTTTGAAAAAAAAAACTAACTAACTTATAGGCTGAAAAAATGTGAATGTTAGGGATAAGTGTTTGAAAAAAAACTAAGTAACTTGGTCTCATGGCCAATACTTTATTGAAAAGCACACATAATTAAATTATTTATAATATTTTTTTCGCAGATAAATATTGAAAAATTGAACAGTAACATAATTTGTAAAAACCTATAAAATCGTGTGAGCTGCTTCATCAAATAGATGAGAATAGATTTAATTAACGCCACTACCTACTTGATCTAGAGACCGAGACAGCAAAATACAATTGAACAATTTATGATACTTTTTGCTCATTATAATATTAAAAAATAAATTTAGTAGTTTGCTGTACTTTCTGAAAGGACATCGCATACCGCTTATTAAAATAGGCTTTCAGTCAAAATTGGCTGAAACTGCAGATAATAATAATTCAAGTAATGCCAATCAAAAATTCCCCAAAAGTGCTAATCGATTCAAGGCATGGTTTTCGTGTTACAAAGGGTAGAAAGTGGCCAAAAGCTGCTATATATGATCCTGCAGTTTTTAACCTATTTCAACTGAAAGCCAATTTTCATAAGCGATGTGCGGAATCCTTTCCTTTTTATGGAGGGGTTACTCAGTGATAATGATTTATCCGAGCAGATTATACAAAATCAAAAAATCAACGGAAGGCTTTTTAAAAAATATTATAATTTATTTAGTTATATATACGCACTTTCGAAAACGAATTAGTTATAAAACAAAGTCTATTCGCTTTTTCAAATAATAATAATTTCCTATTTTCTAAACATGACCCCTTCATAACTAAACTGAATCCTAAGTTCATAACTATAAACATAAGTAATAACATCTGGCATTATAAAATGACACCATTGCAACAATCTGCGAGCTGCATCAAACATACGAACCCAGATTGCCCAACAAGATCATTAAACACACTCCAAGTGTCTTCAAAATCAATCTTCCCCGCCCAACGCGCATCGTCCACAATAGTCGAAGTCTCTGCATTCCATGTGTCGACAATGTCCTACGTCTACTGTGACTCCTCTACCTCTTTTTTGCCATTCATATCCATATGCGACTGAGTACGAGCTAAAGGGGGGAAACCCAGAAGCTGCAGCATCCCGGCGGAAAGAAGCCCCCGAAAAAGAAAGGTCGGAGTAAAGAGAAAAAGGGAAAAATTTGACTCCTCGGACCTCGGCAGCTCCTAACGAGTCTGCTTTCACCCGGACGTCGCGTCGTCCCGACTGAGCAAGAGAGAGAAAGAGAGAGAGATGGCAGGAAAAACTTGCGACAGGGTGACTGCGCGCGCGCTAGCCTGCTGCCAGACAAACAGACAGTCAGACTGTGTGCGGGAGAGCGAGCGAGACGGCGGATGAGAATCGCTTTGGCCGATGCGTTGATTGACAGTCCCGAGGCAGAAGCGAGCGGCAGTGGTAGCAGCGTGCCACGCCAAAATGGCGATGAAAGATGGTTTATTTTTAATTGCTTCGTCGCCTGGTTAAGGAGGCGGATGTCGAGCGTCGAGTGTCGCGCTGCGGGCATTCACGACGTTTAAAAACTTGCCGATTTGAGATGTATAAGCGGGTATTTAGGAGAGCGTCTAGAAGTATATTCTTGAGTGTGTGTTTGGGGAGAATATTTTTGTATGTGTGAAAAGATTGTTTGTTATTTGGATACTTCTTTGTATTTTTTGTGTGATTGAAGGGCTGGATAAAATAAGGGGACTTACTTTTTTGATGATTTCTACATCTGATCATTCTTGGATAAAGAAATAAAAAATATAGTGTTAAAGAAATTTGCAACTTTAACAATACTATATTTTTGTTTCTTTATCCGAACATTATTATTTGATTATGAGATAATCATTTAAAAGAGGGTTAGTCCCCATGTACCATCCGGCTCTTCAACTATCAATTTATGTCGATCTATTTTTCTCTTTTGTAGAAATTTTATATTTACCTAATAAGTAAGAAAACAGAACATTGGAACTATTATTCAAGAATAATTCCAATGTTTATTATAAAAATTATGTTTCATATCTTGTTTTTACCGATGCCTGACATATTATTTTTCAAATCTGTATATTACCACTGTACTTAAAGGCGATGACTAAAAATTAAATGAGATCACTAGTGTCATCGCGTGTATATTATTTACATTGTAGGCCAATGTCACAGCTGCTGGTGATATTCATTATGGGAGTCATTAGAGTATGACCGGAAAAAGGAACACTAGCGGAACAATGATGCGGTAGCAAATTGTCGGTAAATATAGAGAATGAAATTAGGTAATTATTAAATATTGTATTTATTCAGTTAAATTTATCACTTTAATATTTCAAAAAATGATTGTCTTTATTATCACAGATATTATAGTTTTAAATATTATGTCAGTATTTCTACAACACATGATTATGTTATCATTACTTCGACATGCATTACGTAAAGTAGCACATTTCATTTTCGAGTAAAATGTAATGTTTTTAATGAAAGGAAAAAAGAAAAAAAAAGTACAAAAAATAAATAATGAAAATAATGAAAATATTTAAACAAATAAAATACATTTCCGCTATTTTTTCACTTCCAAATATAATATATAATTTTCTTAAAAATAAAATACAAATTTTGATTCTTATTGCAAATTTGAAACATGCTTCAAGTAAAAGTATAGACGATGTTAGAACAAGCACATATCAAACGTAATCATATTAGGCACTGTTAAAAATGCTTTCATGTATTGGCACAACAGATGATAAAAAAGGTCAGATTGGGTACTACGAGTATCATTAGATTAGAGGATTAATTAGGCTAGGTCATTTCTTTAACGTCGCCAAATGTGTGCTCCTATATGGTGCTAGTACACAACAAGGCACATGCGATTTTTACAGCGGTGCTTGTAACAATCGGCAGAGACTAGAAATCGAACCGCGTCACCGGCGTAGGAATCCGAGACTCTATCGACTGAGCCACCACAGGCCCCTAGGCTAGGTCATTAGCATTGCCCATTAGAATGGATTTCGTCATTTAACAGTGTCTGCACTTTTAAAGGAAAAACACTAACTTCACCAAAAACTTTCCTTCAGATATCCTCAAGATTGCTCGCTCCTTCCACCCGATTTCCAGTAGCATTGCACTCTTATTAAAACACTGCGCCCGCTAATTCTATGCAAAGTTCCATGCAAATATCCCGTGACCTCAATCCGTCCCTCGAAAGTAAGAAAACGCGCAGCGAAAAGAAAGAAACCGCAAATCCAAACCTCCGACGCGCAATAACTCAAATTGAAACGCAGTCGGTCTCACTCTCTCTGAAAAGAACGAGAGACGTCACACTCTCGTCGCCTCACTCAAAATAGCACAAATCCCCAGAGCGCGAAATATTAAAACGCGAGGGACCGCCAGATAAAGCGAGCTATGCACTCTCTCTCTCTCTCTCTCTCTCTCGCGTGTGTGTATATATAATCAAATACGCGTACACGTAAACACGCGGCGGAGGGGCACCGTTATAATGGGGCGACATACTCAAAAGGCAATTCAAAATCCATGAATGGCAGCCGCGCGCGCTGTCTCTCTGCCTCTGTACTATATACCTGGCCGCAGAAATGCGCCCGTCCGTCCCGGATGTATAGTGCCTGTATATTGTGCGCCGGGCGATGTCAATATATATGCAAACGCCGGCATAACGATCTATCGGTACGTAAATATAGCGGAGGAGGCTGCTGGAAGGGAGAGGAGAAGGAGATGGGGCTGAGTCCTGAGAGAGTGACGGGGACGAGGGGGGTAGAGAAAAAAACAGAAGGAGGAGATGAAAAATATACGGTGCAGGAGATGCGGAGCGTTGATAAAAATTTATTACTTTCGATGATTTGATATGGTATCTTATAAGTTTACGAGGAGTTTGAGTCTTTTTATGTGAAGATTATTAAATACCAATTGTTTATTTCTAAGGTGACTGCCCGATATGACCCGTCTATGCTTTAATCGGTTTTTGAATTTTGGCTGGTTTTAAAATTTATTTTCTAATAAATCAAGGTTAAAGGATAACTTAATAATGTGTAAAAATTAATATGCGATAAATCTTACCAGTCTAGCAATCAGCGAGTGCTGGATATTCAGATACACCTTAATGACCATATTGCAGCAAAATAATATACGGATACCCCATAGGCGTAATTATTCTTTTTAGCTTTCTCAACATAAGATTTTGAAGATTTGGTTACTACTACCAAGCGCTCAATATAAATGTTTCATATCGCACGCCCAGAACAAAGATAACTCAAAATTCAATGTTTTTGTACAACAAAGCAAGAACAGTAATTGAATAAAAGCATGAAATAAATTTTATTTACTTGGTTTTTTTATTGTATTACAGTTCTAAGCCTTTTCTATCCGATTTTGGAAGTGTATCAAGGATTTTTATTATTGTCCGAGCTATTTTATTGAGTGCAAAAATCGAGTTAAATAAATTTTGAGTAGTCTTATATTGGTTGTGCGATTATGTACATATCAAGTACACTAGCTGATAAGAACATTATGTCATCTTAAAACAAAGAAGAGCTGTGCTGATTTTGATCAGTACCTCTAATTTATTCTAAAGTACACATGCCGTATAGACATAAAACCCACAAATGGTTAAGTGGTATTTAACAACTCAGATATATGCCTTAAGATAGAAAATAACTGAGTAGTCGTGTTAACAGCAAAACCCGAGATATGTTAATTTAGCCTCGTTTTCTACGTTCTGCGCATATGATTCAACCTTTACTTAAGTACTTAGGTAGTTTTAACCTTATTCTTTTCCGCGCATACTTTACAGGATATCATGGGTTGACCATATTGAGTAGAATTATTACATTAGCCTCGTTTTCTACGATCTGCACATCGATTGTGCACATGACTCAACCTTTACTCAGGCACTCAGTTTGTTTTAACCTTATTATTTTCCGCGCATACTAACCACAATATCAGGGGTGCGTCATATTGATTAGAATTACGTTTCAAGTTTAACATTTTTTTCTTTGCACTTAGGCTTGAGTTAAATACAGTATCAAACTACGAATAACATACAATTAAGTTCTTATCTAGTTAATAAAATGTTACTTTATTATTTAGACTAATAATTTTTGTAATCTGAATAGCTTAGAACAGAAATAAGAAGGCAGCAGATAAACAAGAACAATCCAAGAGGAGTCGAGAAAAAGAGATATGGAGTATGCAAGAAGACGATGAGAAAAAGCGGAGAGGGTGCAGCAGCAGCGGCAGCATGCGCTCGAGGATCGAGGAAACACGAGCTGCGCTCGGAGGCTCTAGGGTGGGTTCGGCTAAATGGGCGGGGATAAGAGAGATTCTCCCGAGCGCGCGCGAGAGAGAGAGAAGAACAAACCAAAGGGACTTGCATAAGGAGGAAAGAAGACAGAAGGAAGAGGAAGCAGCAGCGGCGGCGAGGAGCTCGAGCTCGAGCTTCGAAGCTTAATATAAAACTTCATTTCGCAATCGGCGGTGGAGGCAGGCAAGCAGTAGCGAGGAAGGTAAGTACGGTTATATCTGTAGAAGGCACTGCGGCAGGATAAAAACAGCGTGCGCGCGGGCGCCACTGTCACAGGGAGAGAAAAAGAGAGAGAGAGAGAGAGAGAAGGGAATGGGGTTGGGGTTGGTAGAGGAAATTTGCGCCCTCTTTACTCCCTCGTAGAATTGTGTACAAAGTGTATACTTAGTGCTGCTGCTGTGTGCCGAAGTTATTGATTCCGTCATAACGTTTGGTTCTAGATGGAAATGATGAAGGTTTTTTATGGGTGCAAGCGAATCGATTGTATGTTTTTATGCGTTTGACTTAATTGTAGCTCAAAATTACTTATTATAGTACTTATTGAATGAACAAATGTTTATGAGAGAAAAACTTGTTCATGCATCTTAAATATAATTGTTATAAAAATTAAAGCTTGTTAATGGAAGTAGTAATAAAATAATTGATTATTGTAAGATAATAAAAATAAAATTTCTGAAATACAATATGTTGAGAGGGATATGACATAGAAAATGCGAAGAGCAAACATTTCGATAAGACCTAACTACAGATAAATAAACTTATCCTAACATTTCATGTAATTGGATTGTCTATTCACTTTTAGATAATAGTATATATTCGGCTATATTGTATGCTAATTTCTTTTTGAATTCAGAAATTTTCATAATATCTTTAAAATTGAAAAATATAGTGAACTTTAAAAATTTTGTGTAGACAGTGTTGCTGCATCCTTGAATCTTATAACGAAGTTATGTGCTTCAAAAATAAACTTTAACAAGTTATAACATTTGCAAATTTATTTTAATTTGAAATATTCGAAGAAAAATAAAAGACGGCCTAGATATACGTATATTCTATTCATTTTACGTGTACCACATAACAAACAAACTTGAAAATTTAACCGTATTCTTACATAAAAAGTAAAGTTAAATAAAGTAGAGAAGCAAATAAATAACTGATTATTATAAAAATAAAACTTCTCAAACAATATGTTCGAACTACACACAACTTGAAAAAAAAACAGAATTTCGAAAATTAAAACTTAATACCAGATATAGTTCCAAGAGAGAAATTGAGAAGCACGCGCGCGTGCAAAAGATATCCCCCGAAAGAAAAACTTGTTTGATGCAGCTGAGATTCCGCTCTCTCTCTCACTCTCCTTTCGTTCCATTTTTGCGAATTCTCAGAAGTCTCGCTCTCACTCCTCGGAGATTCGAGAAGAAAAAGTACGGCTAGAAAGAGCAAGAGCAAGTGGCGCACGCTCGCTCGCAGAAGCTGCAGCACGAGGTGCGCGCGCGCGCGCGCGATGAAACTTTTAATAAATGGCAGAGTCGATATGAAGTATAGGACTTTGACATATCGTGTGTCTGTAATGTATAGTTAAATCTCTGGCGGCAGATGTGGCACTTCGCCCACCCGCTCGCTCGCTCTCTCCCTATATATACCGCGCGTTCGCATTGCAGCATCCCCGAATTTCCGAGCCGCGCCACGGTTCTCCCCCTCTTGCAGAAGAGAGAGAGAGGAGAGCGCGAGGCGCCTCTCCGCGCAATCAGAATGAAAATGCATCTTTTTTAAATAATAGATGGGTAGATATTTTACGACAGTCGAGAGGGGGGATTGGGCTATTAATTGGATTATATGGTCTATTGCTTATGCATGCAAAGTTATCGATCAAGTTTTGGAGTTACTTGGGATATTTGATAAGTCAATGAAAGCTGCTTGAGTGGATTCTAAACAATTTTGGGGTGATCAATATCTCTTATGTTTTTAGAAAAGAATGGAATAAACTCGGCAAGTGAAAATCGGATAAGGTTAGCAGATTTTTTAAAGACAAAAACTAATTTCTTAAGAATTAAGCGTAAGTTTTGTCATTTGCATAATGACATTATGTCTGTTTGAGTTAAGGTACAGCCTGGATTAAATCTTCAAAATAAACCTAAATGTTTAGATCTCTTTTATTTCTCTTAAAACTAAAATCATCTTATTCGGTTACTTCGCAATTCTTGGAATTGCTGTATTATGGGCATTTTAATATCAATATTCTGAACAAGTCAATCTGAAACTTTCAGTAAATCGATCTTATACATGCGTATTATACTTTAATATTTGATCGAGTATGTGAAACTAGTACAAATTAACTAATATTTGGACTTAATATTTTTTTATTTATTTCGATAAATTTAAGATAATAGATGTAATAACTAACAAAATTCATAAGTATCATATTTACATCGAACTCATTGAATTTCATTTATTCACTTACTCCTGTAATTTCAAATATTAAAAATGTATACAGTATAGAATCTAGCATTGTCCGTTATAAGGAGATTTTACTGAAGTTTAAAACAAGTTTTTCTTATTTATGTCAATCTGTTAAATACATTGCATACAACCGCTAGTCCGTCAAAGAAACGTGCCCTCTACCGCATAACAATCGAATTCAAAGTATCTCCAAACTCCACGCATTTACCAATACCCTACATCCAAACGCCGCATCGTAATCCACAACCCTATTATACACACAATCCCCACTGCCCCCAAAACCGTTTACACAATTTCGCGCTCGTACACATTGAAACATCAACTCCAGCCACTACTGCGCCACTGTGCAGAATACACGCCGAGAGAATCGCCCATACTTCATGAGGGTAGCGTCACGAACGCGCGCATTTTTTTTTTCCTCCGCCACCGTGTGTGTACACCTCTCTCTCTCCGCGCCGCGCGCGCGCGCGCGATGAACTTTTCAATCAAATCGCCTGTCCAAATGAGAGCATCGCCACAAAGCGGGATCAGGGTAATCTGTCATCGAGACCGTTCCGCGCTTCTGCCGGGCCGCCTGTCTCCGAAACATCATAGCGCGGCACCAGCCGGCGCTCGGCCTCGGCCCGCGAACCTTCCGACCGTTAGCCCGCGCATCACCGTCGCCTGTGTAACGCAGTGCGCACGTCGAGGCTAGAGCGACGGCTGCTGTTTTAAATATTAGTTTCGATGGGCGGAGCTGCTGCCGCCGCTGACGAAAAATGCCGCTTGCTGCTCTTATTTTTAGGGAAAAGAGAGAGAGAGAGAGAGGCGCGCGTGGAAAATTGGTTTCCGTTGAAAAATTGCGCTTGAGTCGCGGCGGTAGAGAGTTTTTGGCTTTCGCGGGAGTGGGGTTTCTAGAGGGTGACAAGGTCGGTTTATTTTTAAATTTGTATGAAAGTAATTTTTGTACATTTTAGTTGGCTCCGAGAGTTGGAGTAGCATCAAAATATGGTACATAAAAAAATTTAAAAGGTATGTAGCCAAAATACATAATATTTTTCATAAGGAAGTAATAAATTTACAGTTCCTCGACATTCCCCAAAAACTATTCTAAGAAAAATAAAGATAAAATAAATATCTGATATTTTTCTTGGATTGATTAAATTTTACTGAAAGCCGGAACCAGTATAAATATCTAATTGAGTGATTCTACTAAAAGGGATATTCTTAATGTCAGTTCATTTCGTGTTATATACTTCGATGATGGTTCATTTTTAATATATAATTTTTAAAACTTTTCTGTAAGTGGTAAGTATCAGTTTCAGTTATATACATTAGAAAATAATAAAATCCGATTTCCTTAGGTTGTAGGTAATGTTCGAAGCCTTTTGATTTATTATGTGTATATACTTCTTTCTCTAATAACTCATAGCTGCTTGTAGTTTCTTATATGTATGCTTATAGTTGCTAGTAGTTTCTTATAAGTATAGTACATACATAATTTTTTATTCCCACACTGCACACATACGTTTCATAAAAGATAATCTTAAAAATACACTTTTTAATAACAAAATTAAAAATAAATAAAAAGAAATCCTTTTTGCTGAAATCAACCGATTATGGGATTGTATGCTTAAAATTTAAAAATTTTAATATTTTGTTGTGGTACTTACATAAACTTCTATGTAATATATACTTATAATTACCCTTCACGATATTGAAATCGTACTTATTTAAAGCTAAAACTTCTCACCAGGAAGTTCAAAAAACTCCATCCGTACAAGAAGAAAAAAACACCACCAACAATTATCTTTATTATCTTCTCGCTTACAACACCCATGTACCCACCGATCACCTATCTCAAGCCTCAACTTCAACGCGCACATCCTCTCCAACACAACCAATCATCCTCGCGATAAAAAACCTTGTAAAGGCCAACCTCGAGAGATGACCTTTCTCAAGCTCTGATCCCCCTGCACCCGTATAGCCATCTCTCGCTTACCCAATTATACATTATACCCACGAGCATATACACACTTCTCCACCTCTACACGCGCGCATATCCGCATCCAACCATCCGAACCATCCACAACTAAACTATACATACATACTCACTAAAAGTTGAAATAGTGAAATTTTTCTATTTCACTAGTAAAAAGTATGCAACTAATTGAATTAGTGCATACGCACTATTTAAATAGTTAATATCAACTTTAAATTAGTACATATGCACCGATTCAATTAGTCGCATACCTTTTACTAGTAAATTAGTGAAGTTTCGCTATTTCAACTTAATGGGTATAGCCTTATGCCGTGTCTAGACCTACGTTAAAACACAGTCTTCCTTAAACTTTCATCCTCAAATAATGTCGATCCTACTTACTCAAACAAATATCTCGCAGTACATAAGAACACAAACAATTCTTCTCTATCGATCCAGCGTCTTCAAAACTCACCTGTCTCCGATCCCACTAACTTGACCCCACTTCCAAAGTCCAAATAGATTCTCTATCAAACCCACAGTTCCAGCACAGGCATCGAGTCCCAAGCTTCAGGGAGCGCGAACCGCGTGGCCTCGCACGTGACAGCGCGGCATCCCCACCGCCCGTCACTGCGCATCGGCCGCGTCGACCCGCCCACACTCGCCGTACATACGCACACTCGCTTCCTCGCTCGCCGTGGCGCGGTCCTCTCTCTATCTCCCGAGCCACGAGCTGCGAGTCGGCCGCATGCAGCGCTGGCGCGCGGTCGCGTCACGTATACCTATATACCCCACGAGACAGATATAGAGAGAGAGAGAGAGGGAAGGAAAGAGGTTCAACGCCGGTGCTGCTACCGCCGAGCGCGACTATATACCGTGTGCCCTCTCCGCGCGGAGTGAAAGCACTCCGCCTACGTTAGGGAGGGCTCAGAGCCAGGAGCGGCCCGGTACCGGCCGCCCATTGGCTCGGCGCTGCGCGGCTCGCGTCGCGCGTAGGAAAGAGAAAGAGAGAAAGAGGAGGACGGGGACTGGTTGAGCACACCGAGCGCCTGAGCTTGTGTGCGCGGTGCTTCTGTCGAGAGTCGAGCGCGCGCGCGCTCTGCCTCTCTCTCTCCGTGCCGCCACGGCCCGCAACAGAGACAGAGAGCAGCAGCAGCGGCAGCAGTGACAACAGGGACGGCCCGTCATATACCAGAAGTGTCTGACTGAGATCGGTGGCGAAGCTGCGGAGCGCCGTTCGGGCAGAGCTGCGGGAGAGATAGATATAGCCTCGTGTGTTTGCGTGTGTAGCTTTTGGCATTGTACTGTGCTGCTGCTTGAGTGCTTCGCCGAGCTTCATTTCGCGTGGGTCGCTCGACGAGTGTTTCGGAGATCGGTTGCGACAGTGAATATCCCGTGGTTTGTCGCGTGCGAGATCGGTACAATGGTTTATGGTACTGTTTGGGAGCGACCGACTGCAGCTGCTGCTAATTTTATGCGGTCATTGTAAGGTGCGATTGTTGTCGGTTGAAGTTGAAGGAAGCAGCGGAAAAAAGAGGAGCGATATGGCAGTCAACGTTGGCGGATAACCGAGTGCGAGGAGAAGAATTTGTGCGCGAGTATTGTTCGGGCCCGATACATATCGTCGTACGCCGAATGATTTATTAGAGTGGCAAGTGATTAAGTGTCTTGTATGTCTGCTAGGACAAAGTGCAGACTGAAGTAATGGTCTCGATGTTCCGGGGAACCAGAGTCTTGAAACAATGCAGTGTGATAGTATGTGTGTAACCGCGCGTTGAAATCGGTTCCGTCGCGTCGACCATTCCAATGTGATCCAACGAACTTAAGTGGGGCTAAGTTAAACTAAGTTAAATCGACTAAGAAAGTTTTTGTGTGGTAAAAAGCAGCGTCGATAGTTTAACCAGACTTCGTTAAAGCAAACTCGCCAGAGAGGTCGCCAAAAAGTGTCGTTTCCGCTCGCGAGAAATGTCTTTTCCGGTAAATACCGATCGCTCCGTGTTCTCCACCGCGAACTAAACCGGTACGCGAGATCCGACATCGGGACTCCGATCCAGCCACTCGCAGAAAATTCAATCCCCATATCTCCGAAGACCGTCAACCAACAACCTCGAAATTTTGATGCGCGGCATTCATCGCGGCATCGAGGAGCCGCTGGCCGTCGGGGTCGTCAACAACTACAGCTCGCACCTGTACGAGGCCTATCCCCATCCCCACGGTCAGGCCCTTCGTCATTGCGGGCCGTCGGACCATCATCAAGCCCACCATCAACAACAAGCACAACAGCACTACCAGCACCAATCGGCTTACCCTGCAGCCGAGGACGACGAGGAAGCGGAGGCGGAGGAGGACGACGAGGAGGAGGACCAGCAGCAGCAGCAGCAGCATCAGCAGCAGCTCGTGAGGACGACGAGGTCCCCGGAGCCGCCAGCCGTCCTGGCTACCGACGGCGGCGGTGGCGGCGGCGGCGGTGCTGGTGGATTCTGGCTGGCCTCGGTGGCCGCGGGGGCCGGGATAGGTGCAGTTCTGCCCCCGCACGGGGCCCACCCCGCTGGCATGGACGTCGGGGGCGTCGTGGCGTCCAGCGCCGAGACCGGCTTCATCAGCAGCCAGCCCTCCATGGCCGAGTTCATGACGGCCCTGCCCCACCAGGGCATGGGCCCCGAGGGCGTCGTCGGACAGCTGCAGCACTCGCCCGGGGCCAGCGGCGGAACCATGAGTCCCGGGGCCCATCATCCGGGATACCACGGGATGATGGATCCGCACGCGGTGCAGGACGGATCGGGGGTGAACGTGCCCGAGTATCCCTGGATGAAGGAGAAGAAGACGACGAGGAAGAACAGCCAGCAAGGTAATGTCTTGAGACTGGAGTGGTTGATTTGGGACTGGGTTGGAATGGTGATTCGGTTCACGGAGAGAACTGCTTTGGTAGTTTAGCGAAAAAGATAGCTGAAGTAGCGATTAGGTTGTCTTGGAATCGAGAAAGCGAAAAGAATTTTTGTTTTAGCCAGAAATCCCGATAGATTTGCTCATAAGTTTGATAGTCCTTCAAAAAATTAGCTGATTCACTTCATATGGGCGAATAATGTTTTGGTGTAAGTACTACCGATATATTTTCTCCGTGTCACGAATCATTGATTATATATATGTATATAAATTATACGTATACGTGACCATTCGATAGAGAAATAACTATTAGGATTCGAATGGCGACCCGCAAATGTTTTTTTTGTTTGGCTAAGTTGTCGACTAAATTATAGACCAAAATTAAATGTAGTTTTATACTTTGCTATTTAAACATTACCCTAAAGAATGAATAAAAGAATTGAAATTATAACGGTACACAAAGACTTGAGAAAGAGAAAGGTAACATAGGTCAAAAACTTAATAATAATAAATAGTTATCTCCATATGACAAATAAACTTTACTCAATAACACTATTATTTTACCAGATTCACGATACTTCCCAAAAGTGTTTTCTTCTTGTCATCAGCATTTTTAATTAATGTTGTAGAAACTTACTACAATTCTGCATATTACCTTGAAACAGCAAAACCAATATCAAGCATGAAATTGCAATATAGACAGAAATCATTGTCCCAGTTTAAAATTGATCATTTTGAGGTTAAATAAAACGATTTTTAAACTAGCAACGGACAATTTCTTACAGATTTTGTTATAAAAATGACTTATTTCTAGTCTAGAAAGCGTTTCATAAATGGTCTTAATTTTATTAAGGAGTATATGGGGATATTGAGATATTGCAGCAAGTTGTACCAATATTTTATAATGTTTAGAAAAATTATTAAATCTTCTAAATCCTACCCTAAAAAAGAGCTCGAGTCATCTTAGAGCTGTTTTAAACGGCGTTTGATTAGTTGCTCCACTTGAGCGTAAATAAAATAATCTTGTGACCATATTATATAGAGATAAAGTTTTTATAGAGAATTATTTGCTCTATTTTACTTGCATTTTAACATTGTACCAAACAAAACTATAAATTATAGTTCATTCTCCTGCATTTTTCATTTGGTTCTAAGCGAGATAATTTCTTCGTCCGTTGGTAAAGCCTTAGATGATGCTTTCTTTTTAGGTATTTCACTTTAGCTGCAGACCTGTAATTAATCATTAAATGCGACAGCTTTAGTAAATTTAAGTACTGCCAGAAATAGGGATTTGCATAGCCGTACAGGTGTAATGTAAGCAGGAAACATCTTTCAGAAAGAGATAAAAGAGATTCAATGTGACTTTGCAAACTCAGCTTTAGTTTATTATTGCTGTTATTAATAATTACAATTTAAAATTGAAAAATTCTGCTTTAATCAACTTTTATAACAGCACAATAGAAATAGAGAGAGGATTAATACAGAATCAAAAAACATTTTACGTTAAAAAGCAATCACTAACTCCTTTGTTTTCATCTCGTGGATTAATCTGGGATATAATATCAGTCTTCTAATACTTTACTGTGCTCAGTTACAAACCGATCACAATATTAGCGACCTTTTACGAAAAATCTTATTGGAGTCAAGGGATTCCATAAAGAGGATTAGTTTTGATATTTAGACTCTGCGGATTAGTGTTAGGTTAATGCGATTTAAGCTGTTTTGATGGGATTAGACTCATGTTTAGACACTAGAGTCAGTTGGATTCACATGGCCATGTAAAATCAACCATGCAATAATAACGATGAGAATTTTTATTATAACAAAGTCATCGTCATTTATTATAACAAAATTTATTTATCTTTTGAACTTCGTTGTCATTTTTATCCTTCTTAAATTTGCGTAATTATTTATTAATGTAATAATATCATACACTGAGAAAACTATATCGTAACTCACGCAACATCATATCGTAAAATTTTACGTATCGATATCATAATTATTCAGCGTTAGATGCGATATCATATCGTAAAATTAGCAATTTGAAATCTTAATTTCTACATTAAAAATAAAAATTTAAATGGTTTAATTTCTCTTAATAGGCGGAATATTATGTGCAGATCTCATGCTCATGCTTTTACAACATTGGATCGAAAATCATAATTTAACGATATGAAATTTACGATATGATTTTCTCAGTGTATTATCCATCGTTAGTGATAAAAGAATATATTTAATATTTAAGATATGTATCCAAAGTTAATGTTTATATTTTGACTCAAATGTTTATATATTGACATTTGCAATATATCTTTAAGTAAATAATATCCTTTTGGCAGTAACAAAATTCAATAAATTGTTCGCAACAAACTATAATTCTACGTGCATAAAACCTAATTAAAAACACTGCAAGTCATCGCGAACTGCAAATACCATTCCCCGTCGACTAAAGGGTCCTCGCGCACACGTGTCGGAACACATTTGAGGTCAGTCCATAAGACGCGGTAGCAAATTGACATTATTGAGTCAATTGTTATCGAGGGCCCCGTCGGCTCTCGCTCCTTACGACGGCTTCATTTGGGACATTAGGCGGCTCTCTATTGCTCTCTCTCTCTCTCTCTCTCTCTCTCTCTTCGAGCTCCAGCACCATATTGTGGTCCTCCGCAGGGTGGCCCGGCTACTATTCCCAACGCCTAATGACAATTCACTGCCGCTCCTTGTTCTCTCCATCTATATATCCTGCATCCATCTCTCCCTTTCTCTCGCTCTGTCGCACTTTAAACTTGACACATCTGCGGTGCATCTCTCTGTGTACAGTTTACTGCCGGCGGAAAACCGCACATTTCCTCCTACATTTGCAAACATGCGGGGGCACTTTGTGTCCAGGGCGGGGGGGAGAAGAGTTCATAAAAGTCGCATAGAACTGCCGAACCACGGACGCGCAAATTACGTGCCCCCGGCTTCTGCACATTGTGCGTATCGTTCGCGCCGGACACGACTGCTGCACGAGGGCTCGCAGCGTGAAAATCGTCCCTGTACTCTGTGAAAAGATGGCGCACATATGGTGGCGGAAAATGTGTGTAGGTATATACGTACGTGCGGTGTTGTATCCTTTGGGCACGCGAGAGGAAGGCGACAAGAGAGAGAGAGAGCAGTTGCCGTCGGATGAATTATTGTCGCGGCGAGTCGTGTGTTGGACGGAGAAGCGACGGCTCGCTTCCTACGGCGATTTCCGGAATTTTCACTAATGTCGTCGGCGGGACGGGACGTTTCCGTAATGTCGAAGGGTTTCGCAAGTAGTTTCGGGGGGTAATGGGTTTTATTGAATTAGGCCCGCGAATGTGCGAGTTCGACAAGTGTTGAAGTGATGGAGTGTGGCTTTGGGGCGAACGGGATTTGGGCTTGTAGGTATCGATGTTCCTTGCGGTTTATTTTAAAAAACAGTGCTTAGAATTGTTATTGCGATTGAAAGAAAAATATAGCGTAATAGTTTCAATGTTATATGGATAGCATTTTTAATTTTCGTTCATTTTATTCAAATAATTTCTGTTATGGAACAAATGATTTTAGAGTGGCTGTTCGAAAATTATCTTATTAATCCCGGATTCCTTAAGGAGGTTGGTGACTAAAGTAAAATATGGAAATATGGAATAATTCTTTGATATTGCAATATAACATTGTTTTAGTTATAAACTATACCCTGTTAAAATTTTAGGAGGCTTTTTTTTACCGTATTTGTTTATGAGATAATAACGATCAAAGTTTATGTATTTTGCACAAAAATAGTAGGAAACACCACCAAAATTAATGCTTTCTGATCGACTTTTTAATATTTACAAGAGGAATATGAAAATTTCCAACAGACTTTTATCGATGGAAGGAAAAATTACGCGGATTAAAAATAGTATTTAGACTTTATAGTTTTTATTCTTTTACGGAATGCATTTCAATTTTTGTAGCTATGCCTTAAGGAATTAAATATCTTGAATGATATTGTGTCAAATTTTCAAAACTTTTTATCGACGTGTCTAATGTTTTTAGACGTGAGTAGTAGTTACTACATTTTCACGCACAACACTCTCACAGCATTCAGGATTTTAAATTTCCCTTCGCACCGCACTCCTCCCGCGGCCGGTCACCAACCTCCTTAAAATATGAATCTTTTAAATCTATCATTTTCAGTATGCAGACTTTCAATCATAATAGCGTGTTTTCATTTTTTAATCTAAATATAACCATTAAACTTTAATAAATTAATTGCTTATGCCATAAATAGACTAGCATACAACATTAACTCGTCTAACTTCCATTTTGATCACAATTTTGATAAGATTTATAACGAAGAATAATGAATCACGCAGCTCCTATATAACTTTAGCCTAATAAAATCTAATGTGAAGATTTGTAATGTTTAAAAAAAATGCTATAATTGATTTTACTGAGTCAAGTTAATTTTGAAATTTAATTTTAACTAGATAAATTTTAATTTATTTTAAATTATTCTTAGAATCTATTTAATTGTTAATACAATTTAAATTTAAATCTATTTTTAAATTACACATTAATTCACCTTTTGCCCATATAAATAAAACGTTGTATAAAACGTTTAGTAAAAAATAGTGCTCTAAAGAAAATGAAATATTCTGGCCTTTAAAGGCAACAATGACGTAGAATACTTAATTACATGTATATTTTTCATAAAATATATTTCTATACTAGTCATATTTAAGTCTTATTTACATTTTACATATACATCTTGTCCTGTACATAAATGAACGTTATATTCGACTTTCTAGCTATCTTATTATCTATCTAGCTATCTATCCACTTAGTAAAATACTTTCACTAAATTTATTCTAGTCACTAATTAGTTTCCTAAGCACTTAAAATATTTAGATTTTTATCAGGATTCGTACAACTTTTGTCGAAATTCTTCAAGATCATTACACAATACTAAATACTAAAGTTATTAAGGAAGTAAACTTTAAAATTTCTGAGTATCCAAATCTTTATCTACATTCATTTTCAATATTCAGGTTTCATATCGCATCCTCAGAATAAAGATTTTGACAACTAAAAATTTTTGTAAAACCAATCAGGTAACGTAAATTTTACATATTATAAACAATTTTTACTTAAATTGTATTATTGTGTTATAGCTTCTCAACCTTTTTAAACTAATTTTCGAATTGTTTGGAGAGTTTTTATTCTTTTATGAGCTATTCTATCTACAAAAATAACGTTAAATGAATTTCGAGATGTCATAGTCTTGTTCTGGGGGTCCGATACGTTCTCAATTACAATCCCATTGTTACAAAAATGTACGATTAAAAGTTTTCTAATACGAACTGCAGCTGGTTCGATCACTTCAATATTATTATAATCTCGGCCATACTCGTAACGTTCAACCACAATCATACGAAAGCTCCGCCAAAGCTCAAACAATTAATCCTAATCCTCAAAAGCAATGCCTAAATAATGAAGCAACACTTAGTCACTCAGCGAACCCAATCCCCGCGCAGCACACCGCGCTGTATACACACCTCGCTAAAATCCATCAAGCCAATGCAGAAGAAGAAAAAGCGCGCGTTAGCCCCATTACGACAGCCATAAATCGCCTACCACTCGAACAACTCTCTCTCTCTCTCACTCTCGCTCCCACGCCCAAAAGAGACGTTTTGTCTCAGCTCACTATACATCCACACACTATCAACGTTTCATAGACGTATTGGCGCGGGCCGATCGTTTTCCGGCAACTTGTTGGCTATTCTCGAGCCATCGAGCTCCCATAAATCTGAAGCTCGCGCGGGCGCCTCTCCCTCTCTCTCTCTCTCTCGGACTTCAGCATCCCTCGCTTTTAGTATATACACACGCTCCGTACTACACACGCGTGTAGGATCGCGATCGCGCCTCTCTGGGGGGTGGGAGGGAAGAGAAGTTTATGGGGCACGAGGGTGTCGCGGCGGTGCGGTGGTCCAGCGGAGCTTACAAATCCGCGGGCACGGCTGGGAAGATTAAGTGTTTTGGCAGCGAAGGTTAACCGAGGTATGGCCGGCGCGGTAACACGCGAGAATCATCTGTAAATTGAGCGTCGAGTCGCGCGTCGCCGGGGCGCGCGGCCCATAACTCACGCGGAATGCGCGCGTTAACTCTCTCTCTCTCTCTCTCTCTCTCTCTCTCTCTCTCTCTCTCTCTCTCGGTTGCAGGGCTTGGACGCGTTCTCTGTGTCCCTTTGCTTCATACGCCCGGTTCTGCGTGTGTCCTTATCGTAGACGTGGCTTGACCAAGCCTTGATTTGCTGCGAATGGAGGTGTGCGCAAGCAGTGGTTTCTTTTATTTGGTGTGCAAGAGTTCTTTATGGCGGTGTTGATGGTACTGGGTGATACGTGGATTTTTGTTTAATTGTATGATTGGTGGTGGGTGAAGTTTAAGGGAGAGAGTTTGCACGTGGGAGAGGTAATGAATGTGGAAAGGAAGTGATAAATTTTCGAGGTGAACGTGCGGAATGTTTCCCTGAGTCAATAAAAGTTAGAGGTTGGTTGAAAAAGGAGAATCTAGCTGAAATTATGAAACATGTGAAATTGTATTTTTAAATAAGCGTTACCTAGTTCAATGGAAGAATTAAACGATAAACAAACTATTAAATAATTTGTGAAATGCTCTTTAGATTGTTTGACTTGAGTAAAATTTATGTTTCTGTCAAAGATAGGTATAACAAATATCAGTATATTATATTATATCTTTTCGAGATGATCTTAACTGTTACTTGAATTTATAAGAGGTTACTGTAGAAATCAGAAAGCGTTGCGTATAAGATTGGAAATTTTTTTAGATGAATACTGAACTAAATTGTCGATCGGTTCAAAGCCCTTTATACATACGTACCGTCACGGACCTTATTGTGCAGGTTCAATGCCTCTAATGTGAATCATTTGCTTTTAAATCATTATGACGAAAGTTTTGCATTTATTATTTTGATAGATAAGAATAAGTACTTTCAACATAAAATAAGAAATAATGCAAAATTTTCATAATAATTATTTAAAATCAATTAATTTACATAGAAGCAGTGATTCACAATAGGATACGTGATAGTATTCAAGTCTAGAAAAATAATATTGCGTTTTTCAAATTGAGTAGCTGCAAAACTTTAACATATATTTCATAAATTTAAAATTTTAGAGTACCTTCTACATTAGATTTTCTACGAAGGAACGTACAGATTTTATAATAAGTGTAATACTTCTTTTTACTATAAATTAATAGTTATTAGAGTAGTTGTTGGAGCTGCTAATTCTGGTTTTAGTACAGCTTGACACTCCAAGAACCGGAATTGAGTACTTGCTTATTTTTTTATTTGGCAGTTTCCATCATGATTTGGGTACAAAATGTAAGTCGATTTTTTAACTTATTTGAATTTTTTCAAAAAATTAGAATCTAAAGAAGTTATAACGTATTAAAGTTTCTTTAAATGCCGTCACAGCTATGTAACATACATAACACGTGTGATGTCACTAGAAGCGATTTAACTTAATTAATAACATATGAATTATGGAAATTAAAAGTTCACAAAGTAAATAATATATAATTTATATTAAATCGTGATATAAAAATATGTTATGCAAGGATCAAATTGTTGCTATTGCACTAATCTTTTGTAACAAAAAAACCGCTGTCAATTCATTGGCACTTAGCTTCCTCAACCTAAATTAATTATTTCAATATGAAATTCAAATTTCAATTTCAAATATTTTGAAGAATAAAAGATTTCATATTCTGGTCAAAGACCTCAGCCAAGAATGTCAAGAGATAACGAAAACCTTTTCCGTCTTTAATGTATTTATAAAAAATTTCCATTATATGTGTCAAAAATATCGCTGTTTAAAAAAATATGTCGTTTTCGTGTATAACGAAAGAAGGAAAATAGCTTTTAAATGCATTTACACTGAAGCGATCATATTATTTCTACATATCAAATTAATTTTCTTCATTGATGACAGAATAACGTAAAATAGAGAAACCGTTGTAAAACAACACGAGTCGATGAATCTTAATATTTCTTTTTAATTCAGAATCCTCATTAAGAAATAAAAAAATGAGCCCCAATTGTCAAAAAATGACCTCATCGTTCTCATGATATAAGTGATCAAAAAAAGTTTAAAAAAAAACATAACCTCAAATATCTTAAAAAATAAAAGTTTTTATTATCTGGGCAAAGAACTTTAACAAGAGATTATTAAAAGCTAACTTTTTGGAATTTTTCAAAAAGAGTAATGCTGCTTTACTCAAGTTATCGTTCGACATAGAATCGATTTTTTTTATAAAATGATTTTTTTGTCGGCAAAAGGAAAATAAAATGTGTAAAAAAATTGACTGAATTATTTTCAATACATTTCCATGATATATTTCCAAGATATAACCATTTAAAAAAAACCTAACGTTTCCGTGTATAACAGAGAAACGGAAATAGCTTGTACAAAATTTCGAGTCGGAATATATAGGTAATTTTAAGCTCTTTCAAATGTATTATCACTAAATTGATGATATTATTTTTAAGGTATCAAAAAACCGAAAAACTAAAACTTAAAAATCGAAATGCTGATTAAAAAATAAAAACGTATCGATAAGCAAAAAAAGTATTTTTGAGCCGCCTTCCTTTTAAAACAAAACAAGAAAAATGAGCCCTGAAGCATTAAATTTAACCGTGGATTACTCGAGATATGGTGGTACACATCCCTACATACACAATTTATAAAGTATATATCATAAGAAATTTCTAAAATTAGTGTATATTGATTCTAAATGGCCCAAAACATATTTCTAACATGTTTTCAAGAAAACTTTTTTTTGTACTGTTACAAAGCTTTCTTTAGAAGGAAGCAATAATTTCTTAGATATCAGTACCTATTATGACAATTTGTTGATCTCGGTCAAAGCTTTCTTTGACCTTAAAACGTTAAGGAAGTATGCTTCGCCGAAATATTGAAATAAAACAAAATGATTTTATATATCCAAACATTTGTATATGTAAACTAAAGACAACCTCACCATTACATTTATCAATCTCCCGAAAAATGCTCAAAATTACACCAAAATACGCTTTTAGATTTCTACAGTGTTTTAACCGTTTAATTCTCCATTACATACCTAATATCACCGATCACCGAATCACCTAAATACTAATTAATATTTCATCAACCAAACCAGCCTGAAGGATCCACCCTCCTATCTCCTTCCAATCCACCAATTTCCTAAAAATAATTTCCAACTCAAATTCGCTTAAATCCACCCCCATCCGCGTCTCCGTCTCCCTCAGCCTCGAATCAGCTAACGAAGCCGCCGCCCGCTCCGAATAGAGTGTCACCCTGGTTCGCATTAAATTCCAATCTGTTACGTCAACTACGCCGCCGCCATCATCGGCCGCCGGCTTGCATGCCCCAGCCCCGATATCCCGCTTACCGCACCCTGCATGCAAGTCCCAATATAACGTCACCTCGGCCACCGTCCCCGTCTAATCAAGCCAGCTCCCGAGCGTTATTTGCGCGCGTCACTGCCTCCGGATAAGCAAGCCTCCCCCGAAATGCCCGTCCGCCCGCACGGCGGCAAAAACTCGCGCGCGATTCGGCGCTGTCGTTTTTCCGGAGGCGCGCGCGTCTCTCTCTCTCTCGTCTTTCCGGGGGCCGTCTCATCAGTCACCGAGAGAGCCCTGCACCAGCGGCAAAGGATCTCTTCCCTCTCGCTCTGGTCTTCGAACGCCGATGTGTCAATTAATCCCTGCATCCCCGGGGATGCTGCTGCTGCTGCCGGGCCAAAGTCCAACGTGTGTCTTTCTCTCTGTCTAGCGTGCAGTTGGTCGTTTTCTTGGTCGAGTGAGAAGACACGGACACACACACACACACACACACACACACGTGCACACGTAGGCGAGGAGTTTGGTCGAGTCACCCTCTTGGTCGCTTTCGCGCGATGTGTAGGAGGCAGGAGTCGGCGGCGTTCTTCCTCTCGGTCTCGAGGATCGCTCCCTTGCAGCTTGTAGCCTCCGACGAAATTAATCTTGGGACATAATGATGGTTACGCATTAAACAAGGGTAGTTTGCGATGAGACGAGGAGGAGGAGGCGGCGAAATCTTCATTACCACTTATCTCGCGATTCTCCTCCCGTGGCGGTTGGACGTGTGCGTGCGCGCGAGCGAGTTGTATTATGTGGGGAAAATGCGCGACTTGGGCGAGGAGACGATTTGAGAAGGAATCGTGGATGACTGTGTGCTAGCATGATTTATTGGAACTTGTGGGAAACTAATGGTATTTTCGTGGTGTAACGTTGAGCTGTGTTGTTGTTTGAGGAAGTACTTTTGTATAGTTAATTCTGTATGTTTGGAGTGTGGACTGTCTGCAAATGTTTAAAATTATTTTGTGAAAGAATGCAATTTTCAATTTAAGAAGAGAGTAGGGGTGCGCGGCGTTGACTCATATACGGGCCTAGCAATATACGTTGGATATTTTTTAATCAATGCCTTATAAAATTATGTTTCAAAAATATGTTTGTGTTGAAACTGTTAGCTAAAACTCGAACGCATTTTTAAATTGTAATTTCTACAAAATTTTACAAGGCATTTATTAAGAAATTTTCAACGTTAACGATTTAACCCTTGTACGAGTTAACTCCGCTCTCCCCTACACTGAAATTTGAAATTCTACTTATTTACATTTCAGTTCAAATCTTTTATGTATTTTCGTATAATTTGAAAAGAATTTCAAAAAATTATTGTGAACCTTGGTTGGTAATTGTAAAGGATATTTTTATACAATCACTTATACAATTTGCACCCATTTATAAGCTATCATGAACTATCACGAAAATTTAAATAAAAATCTCAATGCCTTTCTTAAAAAAGTGATGTTAATTATGTTTATTTTTAAAAATATATTTGATCTATCAAAACTCTCTCTGTTATATTAATAGAATTAAGTAGTGTTCAATACCATTTATAATCATAAAATTTGGTTTTACAAATATTTTCATATTTATGAATAATTGTTTTAGCAACGAAAATATAAATAAATAAAAAAAATCCGCGTATATTTTCATCAGAATTTCAGTGCACTATCTCCTTAAGCTAGAGTATCGTTATAGTTTCAAAAAAGATTTGATCTAATCAACCTGAAATCCAAAATATAGTATATAAGAAGGTTCAGCGCTATAAAACTGTTGATTTTGATTTGACACGGGCGAGTGAGATAGTCGAAATTGACTGATAAAAAAGGTCACGGAGAGAGAGGAGCTGCGCAAGAGCAAAGACCGAGTTATCGTGTTCTTGGTTGGCTGGACCCAAATCCAGCGTCCGGTCGTCTAAATCATCGTGGACAGCTCGATGCTCCAGCGGATAACGTGCATCCTCTCGCTGCTGAAAAATAGACCCCAGAAAGACTTGCTTTTTGCTGAGTATGCAATCAAAAAATAAATCTTTCCAAGAAAATGGACTGGACTTTAAATACTTCAAATTTTAAAATAACACTTTTTTAATTTAACATTAAATTCTCATCAGCTGCTGTTACGAAGAAGGTAGTATAATACAAAATCGATAAAATTAAATGTTTCTAGTAGAAGTTACTAAAAAATCTTTAAGGAGAGTTAAATGTTAAAGATAAAAATCATGAAAAGATAAATTTACTTCAACATACTTCGCTTTAAAATGTATTAAATTGCTGTAATAATAAAATAGTAAATTTCACTAAAAACCTGGTAAGTCACAATAAAGTATTGTACTCTAGAGTATTTAGTAACTATCAGTACTCAGTTTTTTCTCAGTGAAATTATACTCTTAGAAGCTCTGTAACAGATGCAAGATATAATAACGATCCCAATTCTTTGAAAAATTCCTTGACTTTTAGATTTTCAAACGAGCCCAACGTTAACGGCTCGCAATCAACAAAAAACAAAGGCTTAAATGAATGCATCGCCGACAGTTAAACTTCCACATCACACCCATAATATAATATATGCATCTCCACGATAATCATCAAATTCCTCTCCACACATGAAATCGTACACAACCCATTACTCACTTTCTCGTTTACACCCGAAAAAATCCCATCTGGCACGCGCGTACACATCCAGGAAGAACAAGGCAAAAAAACACAAGACAACCTAGACCCGCGCATATGCATCGAGAAATCCAGGCGAGAGAAATAATAAACACGGGCCCTCTAACAAATTGATAATCCGGAACCCCATAACCGTCTCCCACGACTGTAGCAGCAGCAGCAGCAGCGACAGCAGCGTCGTATTCCGGACGAAATCTGCGCCGATATATACTAAAAGAAGTTTCCACGCTCGTTGTCGCGCCAAATGGGCCGCTATAAAAGCCCCCCGGGGGTAGCCTGAGCGCGCGCTCTGTCTCTTCCCCCACGCGGCGCAGCTTCTTCCTCCTTTCCCGCGATTTCCGACCTACGCTGGGGTGCTGGGGTGGGATGTAGCTTATGGCGGGGCAAAAAAACGACGAAGACGAGAGAGAGAGAGAGAGAGAGAGTCGCATCCCTCCCTAGCTACAGCGGTGGCGCGTGCATTTAAAATAATAGAAGCTCTTAAAAAATCACTTCCTACCCGAGGAGGAAAAAAAAAGACGAGAGGAGAGGAGCGTTTGCTTTGCGGTTGCGTTATGAACGGGACTGCGTGAATTATGAGCTCGATAAATATTGAAGATGTTTTGTGGGTTGTAAGATTTTTGTGCTCTGTGGTCGCATGTAAATTTCTATTCGAAAAGGTTGAGTGCGCAGTAATTCTTTGAAGAATTATTGCAATTATGTAATCACAATTAATCTTCGAAGTTAACAGAAATCAACCAGATTGGAATATATTTTGATGTAGGGTAAGTTAGTCAGTTACTATAGCCGTGCATCTGTTAATGCGTTATCGGTTACTGATACCCCCCCTCCTCAATACTTTTATTTAAGAAGTTGTAAAACCATAGAGTAATTAACTGAAAAAGTAATTTATATAGAAAATTGATATTTTATCGAGTTGCTCTATGATTTAAGGTGATGCTAAAGCGACCTGTCACCGATAAATACAAGAAACCACTTTTCTCATTCGATTTTCAATTTTTAGCAAATATCTTTATGAAATGTTATTGTCCTAATAAAGAACAACAACTTTCCAGAGAGATATTTGCTCAAAATTGAAAATTGAATGAAATAAGTGGTTCCCCGTATTTGACAGTGATACGGGGGTTTAACATCACCTTAATCATTTTTAAATAAAAATAATGTGGCACACAGTAACCGATGAAGGATACAGTAACTAACATATCTTATTAGCTTTTTAAAATTTCTTGTTAAATTTTCATATCATAATATATAATATACTATTCACTTACTAAATAGTGTTATGTATCAAGAGCGGAAAGTAGACGATTACCGCGAGGGCGCTGCTGGTCTAGCCGAAGGATGTCGAGGGCTGCCGAGACAAGGGCTGCATGTCTACCTGGACTGAAAGGATGATTTTTCGTACATATATGAAGTGGACGGAAAGTGAGTTATACTTTTCTGACCTAGGGCAAAAAAGAACCATTTTCTGCCCGCTTTATTTGTACGAAAAAACATACTTTCGGTGCAGGTAGGACAAAAATTCATTTTCGACACAGTGTGCGTAAAGTTGCACTCTACGCATTTCATACATTTTTAAAGTTGCAATTTTACACCTAGTGTATCAAAAAATAATGTTCGACACTGTTGGGTACGTTGTTTTTTTAGTGCATGGGACGTTTTTCGCACGAGCGAAGCGAGTGTCGAAGCGAGTGTCAAAAAGTACTATTTTAGAACATTACTGAATATTCGTTTACACTGCAATTGATATTTAAAATAGATTCTAACTGAAAATTCAATTTATTACTAAAAAGTGAGGAACATTTTCATAAATTTTAATACATACGTGTGTCTTAAAAAGTAAATGCAAGTATTATTGTATGCTAGTACATGAATTTTACTTTTATATGAATGAATAGTGCATGATAAGATCGATGTAATCGAACTTTTCAGTTACATAAAATGAAATTTAATTCATATATGCACTGTACCAAATAATTGAAAAATTTGTTAATATAATACAGAAAAATATTTTTGTATTTATGTTCTAAAATTGCTATAAATACGCTTTTATTTAAACTCTTACACAAGCGATCGCCAAAGCAAAAGTAATAACCCACGTCCGAAAGCACATATCAACCGCACAATTAATAACATCCCGAGAGAGCCTCACAACAAAATAAAACAAAAATTTGACGAAACAAATTAAGAAAGTGAAATAGTTTCGAGAAAATAATTGTCTTGTTTCCTCCCTTTGTTTCGTGCGATCAGCCCGCGCGCGCGCGCACACTTCTCACATAATACGTTCTCTCCCAAATAAAGCAGACGACGAAAATCATTAATCAAAATCTATCGGCAGGATCTTCTGCATCTCTCTCTCCCTTCCTCTTCCCATGGCGTCTGTATTTGAAGCACTGCTGCTCTCCCTCTATCTCACTCACTCCCCGAAGGAAAATACGCTCTCACCTCGTCTATATACGAAAAATAAGCGCACGCATATACAGAGCGAAATATACAAAGACAGAGCGCGGGAAGGACGAGGGATAGGAGAAAGAAGCGTACAAGGGGACGGTCGAGAACTGTGCCCTAGGATCGTCGACGATGCCAGGAACGTAACTAACCGCGCGAGGCGAGGCTCGACGGCGCGCGTTAATAATAATTTTATGTAAATGTCCGAGAGAAAGAGAAAGAGAGAGGCGCAGCGAGGCGAAACGACGGGGGTCCGGAAACGGGAACCGCGAGTCTGCGACGACGGCGGCTGCCGAAAGACGAAGGGGCGCTTTAGTCAGTCGTAAAAGAGAAGTAGGTGTAAAAATCCACAAAGAGGACAATATGCGAAAGAGAGAGACCTAGATTCAGTGTTAATCGAGCAGCGCAAAAAACGGCGGATGGTTTATTGTTGAGCGAGATTTCGTGTTTTTTGTTTTTATGTAGAGAAATGAGCTTTCTTTAATGGTGTTGGTTGAAAGCTTTAATTTGGAGAATTTCTACTTTTGTTTAGGTTGATGTTCACAAAGAAATTTCAACGCAAAGATTGTTTTTAATTTCAGTTTATAATTTTACTGTTTGCATTTACATTTAAGATGTCAACGTATAGTTTAATAATGCTTGACGTGCAATCTTTTACGGTTGAAACAAAAGAACGTGCGGTTTCATATTGTGTGCTTAATTAAACTGTTACATTTAATTGGTCATGCAATGCGATTTCTGGCTTTCACTGAATTTCACTGAGTTTTCTAATCTGCGAGATTACGAGCACTGTAGGTAGCTGCAACATAAAATATTGTACAACATACACATCTCATGCTTCTGTGCAATTGTTATAATTCAGTTACTATTATAAAGATGTCAAACCTTTTCTAATTTAAAAATGGTTTAAAACAGGAGTTTTCATGAAGCGTCTAAAATAATCACATGTAATTTGAATTAACACTGAAAAAAATTATAACAACTTATAATAATCGTAAACCGGAAATATTTTAAAACAATTTCAACTTATTATATTTAGTTTAGAAAATAGTATATAACACTAAAAATTCCTTCGCTAACAGATGCTTTTCATTTTTCCAAGCAAACTCTTACTTTTCGACCCATCCTACAGATTCCCCTGACGATACCACTAACGATTTCAACACCGCTACACTTCCACTCGGAACCTGACTCGCTCAGCCGCAAAACAGCCTCTCCAACTCCTCTCGTTCACCGACAATTAAAGCGGCATACTCTCGCCCGCGCGCTTATTATCAGCCCACCCCCGGAGCGACGTTTTCTTTTTTACGAGCTCTTGACATTTTCCGCCCGAGGTGCACCAAGTTCGCGCTGCGCCAGCGCGCAGCCGCGGAAAATCTTTCGGCGCGCGCGCTCGCTCACCGAGCAGAAGCAGCGGCAGCGGCGTCTTAGCTGCCGGCTAATTACCCCCGCGAGCAGACATTCCTGAGAAACCCTCGGAGTCTACGACCCTCGACGCCGCGACCGCGGCATATTCTCTTCTCACGCGTATATAGAGGCATCTGAGAGGAAGAGAGAGAGAACGCCGCAATGCGAGAGAATGAGAGAGAAAGAGAGAGCAGTCGTGCGGCAGTGATGAGTTTTCGTGATGGTGATATGCGTGGAATATTATTTTGAGTGGGGTGGATATGTATTTTTGATTGTTTGGTGGTTTGAAGTTTTATGGGGGTGTAAAGAGAATGATATCACTAGTGTAATGTTCATAATTAAGGGAAAGGGTCTGTGTCAAAACTCGAGTAATATTAAGAATAGTCGAAGTTTATTTACCTTTTTCACTTAAGCTGTCATCATTTTTTTTATATAGAATAGGGTTCTCTTAATGTACTATAACAGATTTTGAAGTCATTTATCTTATTATGTTGGTCCGTAATAATTGAAACCGTTCAAATCAGAATTTTAATATTTTAATATTCATGCGGCACAGAATGTTCGGAACATTATTCTCTTGAAATTTATAAGTGCTAAACAAAATTGGAAATTTAAAAAGGAATTGAAAAAGGAAATTAGAAGTTTTAATAACGTTTATTAAAATGATTGAAAACCAGTATGTGCACTAAAAAAATTTTACTAGAAAATTTTTCAAACCAATAAAGTTTTGATCTAAATAAACTTATTTTGTAAACTCTTTTACGTTTATTGTCAAGAGAATGATGTTATTGTAGATTTCTTGCAGGTTTCAAATCAATTCGTAGGAAATTGCTTCTATATCAATCATGCACCCCATGAACAATAATGCTAAAAGTTTAATTTAAACTGCTCTAAATATTATAAACGAACAATAAGTAATAAACGATCAATATACGTCTTAAAATACCTTAAACTGATGCCATTTCATGTGAAAAAAATGTTTTACATCGTACATTAAATATTTTCGAATTTTAACTCAGATTATAGCCCTATATTTTTCTGATGCCGCACCTCTTCCCCTTAAAGTCAGACACCCGCCAGCTGTGAAAAATCGGTAACGACAACACCGTGCACTGTGAATGCGCGGCGCCTGCTCGCCGGCCAATCAGAGTCAACTACCAAAGCCGCTCCGGTGTGCCGGCCAATCGTACCGATGCGCTACGACCCCAGTTTAACAATGCGCGGGGATTAAATAGTGCGCGAGACTTGACTGTAATTTCAAAAACTCAGATAATCGGAAGTATAAAGTGGCTGCTCAACTAAATTACAAGAATTTTAATTAAATCACAAACAAAGACTGGATAAGCAATCATTGATTAAATCTACTTAACATTCTAACCCACACTCTCAATATCTTTAAAACAAATCTATTCCATTTATAAAAATCTACAATAAATTACAATAATAATAATTTAATCATTAACAATAACACTACACATGACTAAAATCTCGCTTATCCCTCGTGAAAATAAATCTTCCACCCCCTCCCAGCAAAGGCTCAACACCATCCCCCAGCCAGCGCATCCTGAACCTTTCTCTCGCTCGCTAACTCGATTTTAAATTTTCGAAACGGAACTCACCGCGCGCTCCTCGCTTGCATAGTTTCCATCGGACGGAGAGAAAGAGCGAACTGACGGGTGCTGTCAAAAATTGCCAGCCAGCTCTCTCGCGCGCACAATGCCGGCACACCGCGCACACTTTGCAACTCCGCGCGACGAGAGGTGAACGAACGGAAATGATCAAGAGAGGCTCGCTCGACGGGAATCGCGTGCATCGCAGTGTACACGTACGTGTATTTGTGTACGCGCGCGCATCAGGCGAGCGGCAGAAGCTGAAACGCGCGCGAGTCTTTGATCGCCGCGTGACGAGGGACTTTGCATTGTGCCGAGAGGCTAAACGCGTATGCGCCGCGTGTATGTGGTGTTTGTGTGCGAATTTTTGCTTGGACTGTTTTGAGCTCGAGGAAAGAATGGCCGATGTGGATGAAGCGCGAGCAGGGTATTTAATCTTTGAGGTTTTAGGTTATCCTTGCTTGAGGGAAAAGGTTAATTAATAGTTGTAGTTCGTTGAAATCGATACGCATGGATCAATAATGAATATATAGGAATGGATCAATATGTGAATTTTATATGCTAATTTATACGTTTTTGATGAAATTAAATAAAAGATAAAAATAGATTTTTGTACTTATAGTGGTACTGAACCAAATAGAAAGAGCTAGTGATCTAAAAAAATCGCAAATTTCTTATTCAATCGTTTTTGGATTCAATTCTTTTTTAGAAATTTCCATGTTCATTTGAGAATCACGCAGTTTTTGCAAAATGAAACTTGCTAAAGTCAAATATATTGAAATTAACTTATGGAATCATGGGTTAAGTACAAGAAAATAAGATATTTTAGGAGAGTCGTTCACAGTTAAAATATCTTATAATTTTTAAAACAAAAATGACTTTCATGTGATTTAAATTGCAGCTCATTTCAACATGTATTGCTGAAAAAAGCAATAATAAATTGATTTTTTAAATTAAAGATAGTTCAGTGATCTTACCAGCTTATTTACACAAATTCTAAAATTAAATCATAAGAATAAACATAATTGAAAATGTATCAAATTTATATATGATACAGCATATAAATACCTACCAGAAAGACTTAATAGGAAGAAATGTCGTGGCTTGGGAATTCGGTATACAAGCGAGTTGACGAGTGATAATTAACGCTAATTACCGTCGCGAAAGCCGCCACGATCGTTATATTTCTGACACGAGTCGCTGAAAGATTCGCTGAAACGTCACGCGACTCATCGAAGAATTTTCGCCTCGCGAGCACTGCAGGGAAACGTCAACTGCACTGAGTTAAAACGCGCTACACGTGACATGAAACAGCGTTAGTTTGCTAGTTGGTTAAAATTATCTGCTAGTTAGTTATACTCTGTTTAATAAAATAACTAAATTGACTTTTCCCTGTTTTCTAAAAACATTTAAAATAAAATACATTATTTCTCTTTTTTATTTACGTTTTCGCTGTTGAGTGAAACTAGTAAGATTTTATTTATTTTATAAACTGTTCAAGGCCGTTTAATCTACTTTTGGACCAAGAGTTTTTAGTGCTGTTTTGAATGTCCAATTGATTATAACTCAAAAATAGACATTAATTTCTTTTTTCATAAGTAATATTATGATCGAAACACATTTATAAACATTATTCATACGTCGCACCAATTGTTTCGTACATAATTTAACATTACCACACGCACCATCATAAGCCCTCGAGCTCGCAAAAAACAATTGAAATCTCGTATTTATTTTACAAAGCAAAATAAACATAAGAAAAACAGGTCTACCTTCTTACGGTCACGCTCTCACATCCTCCTCTCGCCAATCCAATTTTTCATTTTTTTTCCTCGCCCTCTCCCTCTCTCTCTCTCTCTTTTCTTCATTTCAAGGGAGATTTCGTTAATAAATGCTCGAGTTCCACTTCTCTCTTCAAACTTTCTCTTTCTCTCTTTCTCTTTAATTTCCTCCCGGTGTCTCTCGCGCGCGAGCGCGCGCTGCTCTGGCTCTTTCTCGTTCTCACCGCCGCAGCGTAGAGAGAGAGAGAGAGAGAGAGGAGAGGAGCCAGGAGAGCTCTGGCTCCGCGGCGAGATTACACGCGGCCGCGCGGATGATTTATCAGAGGAGGCCTGACTTACAAGTTCGCCGCGGAAGTATATAGCGCGCGCGCTGTTTGCTGAGAAACACGTTCATAGCGTGGCGAAGCGATTACACGTTCCGCGAGAGCGCGAGAGTGCAATCATAATGATATGGTCGCACGATCTCGCGCAGCGGCGCGAACGCGCACCCATGCAGTGGAAGAGCAAAATGCAAGTGGGCTGCCGTGTATAGAGCAGCGAGCAAGCAGCTTTCTATACGGCGATAAGCGCGAAAAATGTGGCGCGCGTTTCGCCTTGCAGCGTTGGCCGGAGGTTTTGTAGGTTGGTAGCGGGTTTGGCTGTCTTGTTTTTCGTGATCTGCTTGTTCTGGGTTTCGCTTTGGAGTTTCTTTGCGTTACTTTGTGAAAGCAATTTGGAGTTCTAATCGACTTTATGCGGTAGGTTTTGAAATTTTTAATTTCTTTGATTTATAGGAAAATTACAAGCAATTTATTTGTACAAAGCTGTCATATTTCACGTCCATGCAACTGATACGTTTAAAACGTATAAAAAGTACAGTATAATTTTAGGTATGAATAAAAATAAGAGAGTTTTGTTTACAATTTTGCCGTAGAGCAGAGTTTTATGTTCACTAAATGACATTCAAATCGTTCACAAACATTTTTTAAAAATTAATAAAATACGCACATTCAGTTAAATCAGTCGGTGGAAATAAAAAAATTTCCAAAATAGAAATCAACTTTTCATCGACACATTAAAATAAAATTTCTTAGTTTAATATGAAAAAGATTGATTAATTTAGTGTGTGCAGACAATATTAAATAAATATCGAGTATTCGATGAAATCATTCATTAGAGGATGATTTTTACGCTCTTAGCTCATAAAATATATTTATTTGTATGCAAAGAAAATTAAAATATTCTACAAAGATTTTTAAAATTTAATCTGAATTGTAAAAACAGTACGTAATTTAAAAATATTGAAAAATATTACAAAATATTTCCAGAATTTTCTTTCAAAGAAAATAAAAAAAAAAGAATTACAACCTCCTTCCCATTTCAAAGTCCATTTCCATCAAAAGCATCAACAAATCCTCCATACATTCGCAAACACAGCGCACGTGCCAAAAAAATGCACTCTCTTTACCAAAAAACCGCGACTCCCCCACACATCCCGCGAAAAATCACAACCTCCGCACAGTGAATATCCCACCTGGCGACGCGCCCTGACTATCGAACACTAGCTACACTAGCCAAAAGCGCCTAACCTACACACTATCCAACAGGCCAACGGCTAACAGCTAACCACTCGCTCGAGCTTGCGATCGATCCTTCACCCGCGCGCTCGCCACGCGGCCTGGCGTATATATACAGCGTACGCGCGAGCGTGACTCGCCGAATCTCCGAAACAGCCGCGCTCCTCGCGCGTATATACCTATATATATACATACAGCGGGAGCAGGCAGCAGCGCCGCTGCAGAGAGTGCGAAGTTCGCGCTGGACGTGCTGACCGAACGCCGGACGGCCGAGCGCCTTTCTGATTGATGATCGCCACTACCGGGCGCGCTCTCTCTCTCTCTCTCTCTCTCTCTCTCTCTCTCTCTCTCTCTCTCTCTCTCTCGCGTGTTTTTTCTCCGTGGGCTTCGCTCTTCTCTTCGCTTCGCTTTCGGTCCATGGGCTGCCGTTGGTGCTGTGCCGTCCTACGCCGTGGCATCCGAGACAAGGGAAGAGAAGAGAGAAGAGCGAGGTTTTATTCTTCCAGCGGTGCGGAGCGATTCGCTTGTTCTCGGAGCGGCGGAGGAGCTGGACTTGGTGTTTCTTTTGCGAGCTGCCGTGCAGCAGCGTGCGCGTCGTGTGTTCGAGCTGGCGATAGTAGTTTTATGGGATTCTTAGATGAGCTGGTTCTTTTCTATTCTTTTTATTTGGAAGGGGGTTGGGAGAGGAGAGATCGAAGGGACGGTTATTGACTTGGCGTTGGGAAGGTCGGCTTATCGGAGTTTGGTTTGAGTTATTCGTGGATGCATACATTTTGAAGTTGAGTCGAGAATTTGAGATATAGGCTTGTAGCGCCCTTTTGAGTGTAATAATTACGACGGCAAAATAGTATCTCGCTAACTATTTTGTAAATCTAAATTTTAAGTAAAAAGTATTACTTTTGTAGAAGTGTAACACATTTACTTATTCGTTAAAAGTTGTTAGGTGAAACAGTTTCTCAATGTTCGTTTCAAATGTTGAGCTCTGTTACTGATTTATCAGTGAAAATTTCGTTCCAAATAGTTTGCTGGAATCGTGGAAATAACTGCTATTTATTCATATTTATCAATGATAAAATTTGGCTAATTTTACTTCTATGCTATTTAGAAATTATTCAAAGTTCGTAGCTTATATACAGTAAATAAATTTTATCAAAGCTAGAAATTCAATTATTTCAACTTAAAGAGAGAGTAAATCGCTACATGAAATTGAAACTTTAAAGTATACTTTTATTAATTTGTTTTATAAAAAATGTCGAGGAGAATAGGAATGTGATAAGAATAATAAAGTAGTAACATATGTATTTTAATTGTTGTATTGCTTAAAAACAGACATTGTACAATTTATTAAAAATAACAGATTTGTTATTTTCACTGTAACGTGAATTTATTACACTTGTATTTTTCACAAGGTTCCCAAAAACAGGATATAAATATTTACCGCTGCCGCCTGTAAATAAAATAAATGAGAAAAATACAATGTTGCTCGGGAACGTTTAAATTAAGCACAACGAAATATTTTTAAGCGTGAAAAAGGTTTACTACTTGTCATCATAAAGAAAAGTGAAAATCCATCATCTTAAATGATTAATAGATCTCCGCGGGCGTGTGAAGAAGAATGCCGTACTAATCGCACTTGTGTAAATACTTTTAAACAAGCTGGGAACATCCATTATTCAAAACATCGTGCCGCAGCCTTTTATAATTTTGTATAATACAACAATAATAAAAAAGCAGTAATTGCGGTTATTTAAATTTTCGTCGTAAGTGCACGAAACATTCATAATTTATAATGTCTTCGCGCTCACACCTCTCAGCCAATCAGTACACGCTTTTAAAATGAAAAAAAAAAGAACAACGCGAAAATCCACATCCCCGCAAAACAAAGTTTAACTTAAAATTACTTTTCGCAGCCAAGTTCAGGGCTGAAAGAAGCGGGAGTATCCGAGTAAATTTGAAAGTTCAGAGAACCTATGCCATATTGATTGGCGGGTGGTGGCTCAAGTTGCGCGAGCGGTTCGATGCCCGAGAAACACGATTGGAATAAGCCCCGCGCGTATAGCGGGATATAGGAGGCGATGAAAAGTGACGAGGCAAAAAAGTGGACCCCCCGTGCGCGTTTCCCGCTCGTCACTTCCATATCAATGTAAATCCCTACTTTCTCCACGCTCGAATCAACTTGAATTTCACCTGATTTTTTTTGTTGTGGAATCGTATAGTGCTGTTTGATTGTGCAATAAAGAATGTAAACAAATTAAATTTGGAACTGAATAAGTATTTCATGGAATAAAATACTGAATGTATTATGATGACACTATATAATGGCGATATTTTATGATTTTTAACGATTTAATCTTTTTGTTAATAATATTAACTTTATCATTTTGTTTGCATTCAATAACTTTTAGTTTATTCTATATTGCTATTGTAAAGATACATTTTTGAGTTTCATATTTTTGAAATAGAATTTAAATAGACTGACTATTTTGGTGTATGCATAGATCATTTTTTAAATTCCAGGCTATTTTGGGGTATTAATAACATATTAGATTGATTTGCGATATTCTCAATTTAAATAAATGAAACATGTATCAAAATAATATACAAGAAGCTATCAGAGAGCCATCCTAATTTGGCTTTGGCTTTAGCAATAAATACAAACCTTTCATTATGTTACTTAAATTAGAACGAATACATTCAAAGGATACTTTAAACAAGTTAAAACAATTGAAGTAAAAACAACAAGAATTCTTCTTATCCGGTGAGCATATAACAATATTTAAGATATCTGAGTTACGTATAAGGTGATGTTAAGGCTTTAACATATTACGTACTTGTCACCGAAAAATACGAGGATCCACTTTTCTCATTTCATCTTCAATTTTAAGTAAATATCTCTATGGAAAGTTGTTGTTCCAACCAAAAAGAACAACTTTTCATAGAGACATTTTCTTAAAATTGAAAAATGAATGAAAAAGTGGTTCCCCGTATTTACCAGTAACACGGAGTTTAACATCACCATAATACAATGATTCACGCTAAAAACTACATACATAAATACAACAATGTATTTGTATCACTTGAAACCCTATTCATTCGATTCGTACAATAATTTTTCAAGAAATTCTCATAAAATCAAACCGATAACTTAAATCAAACGTCGAATATCTGGCCCTCCTCCCGAACTACAAGTTAAAAGGCCGCGCGATAGGCGCTGTTCGGCACTCGTCGAAGTATAACTAACAGCTCGTGCTCGATTCCGAAACGCGTTATTTAACTCCTAATCGAGCAGGCGGCGGGCGGCGTCGCGGTAGCATTCGTTCGCACACGAATGGCCCGGCATGACTCGCTCTCAAGAAGGCACGAACCGAACCACCGCGAAGAAGAAGGGCAAGGATAGAGAAAGAGAGAGAAAGAGAGAAAGAGCGAATTCTCGCGCTTATATGCAAGAAAGCTCTTCGTCTCGCCTTTCATTGGGGGGCAATATTTCTTTTCCGCGAGTCTCCTCGCTCGCTGCTCGCGGTCTTTATCTAACAAGGAGCAAATCATTTCCCTATTATTTGCTCGCTATCGCGCTCCTCTTTCGACTTTTCTTTCGCCCGCCCGCCTCTTACTGCTTCTCTTCGTTTTGCGGGCCGGGGGGGGGGGGGCAAGGGGTGGAGGAACAGCCAAGCCAGAAAGAGGCGAGCTATACTTTCTGGAAGCCATCCAAAAACCTTATCCATTGTCGTATTCCACGCTCGAGAAGCGCCGGGGCAGACTCGGCCCCCGCACCACCTGATTTACAAGTATCATTTTCTTCTCTCCGGAAAAGTATAAAGGATCGCTTTGTTGCTGGGAGTTTTTGAATTTTAAATTTTTCCTGGCTTTTTGGGTTAATTTGTGATTGTGGCTGTGTGCGCGCGCGGGCTTATACCTCTTGACAATCGTTTTGTAAAATCTTCATCTAAAACTGAGAAGAGTGCTGTGATTTATAAGGTAGTTTGTTCAGAAACGATGATAATACTGATTTTCACAAAAATAGCATGGCAAATATTATTAAAATCCCGAGACATATTATGTGTGTTAAATTTGAATTCATTTGACTTTATGTATAATTTTAGAGATAAAACTGTTGCTTTCAAAGATTAACTTTGACTAGTAAGTTTGTAGTAGATTCAAATCTATCATTTATCATGCTTGTAGCTACTGTAAATTCAAAATGTAAAATTAAATAAGGAAATGGTTTAAATAATCGAACAAGAATAAATCGAATTTCGTTATATTTGCCAGACTTTTGTATAATTGTACAAAAGATAATAATAGCGCGACTGCGCTCGCAAGTATTCAAATATTTATCCGCACGCACGAAAACGCAATTTAGAATTATTGTTTTTTGCTAACTATTAAATCTATCATCATCTGAGTTTCTTATAAATGAGTCTCATAACATTTTAATACGTCAACTGAAATTTTGGAGAATGAATTATATTAAGACCTTAGATATCTTTTATCATGCTAAATTATTGTTTTTTGCTAACTATTAAATCTATCATCATCTGAGTTTCTTATAAATGAGTCTCATAACATTTTAATACGTCAACTGAAATTTTGGAGAATGAGTTATATTAAGACCTAAGATGAATCATTTTTATTAAGAGTAGAAGGTTCTGCAATATAAATTTTTTAAAGTGTTGAATAAATTAAACGAAAGGAATACTAAAATATTGCATTTGCTGATAACTCCCTGATCAACGAATAATTCTTATCAAGCTTCAAGAGTGAACAAATACATTTAATAAATTTTGACACATTTCTTTGTACAAATTTAACAAATGATGGAATTTCAAAACCTTAACCCCTTAAACTTAAATTACTCAAAACCTACTTATAATAGAAACTACTCATCTTACTCCTACTCTCACTTACTAAAATTAGAATAAACCTGCTAATTTTCCTTCGCGCAGAAATCTATTTCCAAAACTCTTCACACGAGTATCCCCCATCTCATTTAAAAATCACTCCCACGCCTAACAAACCTCACAACCCCCTACCCATCACCCGATAACACGATCCCCGGATTCTACGAAAGAGCGCACCTGCATCCCGCTTACGACAAACTTTTTCCCTCCGCGACCCTAATCAACCGGCATCCTCAACCGCCTCGCGCCTTACGCGCAGTTACTCAGCGCGCGAGCGTTATTATACGAGCTCTCGTGAGTGGTGTAGTCGTCGAGTGGACCAAAGGGCAGCTTGCGCGCGCGGTCGCTTTAAACAATTATCACGAGGGTCGCTTAACGCCGCTGGACGAGGGTGGTAAGTTATTGCCCTGGGGCTTGCTTGGGAAGGTCTGCGGTTCGGACCTTGCGCGGCGCACGGACACACTTGACCGGCCGGCCGGGAGCTGGCCTTGGGACGGAGGGATCGACGCCGAGGGCGATTATTGCAGTTTGATATTTTTCGCAAACCTACGGCCCGTCCAACTGTTGCGCGATTGCGGCATTAAAATTTCGTTAAGAAAGGGATTGCGGGCTTCTTTTGGGGGGTGCTGGGATGCTGGTTTTTGGGAGAATATTTGTTGAACGGAGTAGGTGGGAGAAGATAGTGAGATTGGAATGTGGAAGCGAGTAATACGGATGTAGCTTTGGCTTGAATTATATTTTCTTATTGTTAATAATAAATATAGGCTGAGTAAAGTATACATATGTTTGTTAGTAAATATTCATATTATTTTAATATTGTTTTTGCAAATGTTTTTAAATTATTATTAGAAAGATCAAGTAAATAACACACAATACTTATGACGTAAAGTTTTTTTATTGTAAACTTATTTAAAGATTTCTTTATCATAAATTAAATTATACAGCTATTAAAATCTTCAGTCTATCGTTTTACACGGATTCATGTTATTGCAAGCAATTTAAATCGCTGAGCCAACAACATTTTTTTAAACAAACATCGTTCAATTACGCACACAGTAGCAATATCTCGAATCAAGCACAAAATACCATCAAAAACTAATCAATCAACATTAAACTTAATTAACCTACCCATAACCGCGAGTCGCGCGCAAAACGGTAAATATTCTTGTATGGTAGAAGTGTACTGCAAGCATCTTCCGTGAGTTGACACCTTAATTCGATGTCCGTCGACGCTTGAACACGAATAAAAGAAAAGTCTTCCGAAAAAAGAGTGTCAGGATTGTGGGTTTCTTTAGTTTCGGCGGAGTATTAACTTTCAAATAAATATATAATTCTTTACGAAATTACTTATGAAATATTTAATCGAACTTCCTTTGCTTTATAATTTCAAATTGATTGATTAATTTCAGATTATGCACTAGTCATAGTTACAGCGACATTATAAAAATAAATATTGCAAATTTTAATTTATTGTCTATGATTTATATGTCTATGTAAAAAATTCTTCTGTTTTTTGCACAATTAATTAGTTATATAAAGAAGTCAATTATTGAAAGATAAAATTAAAATTCAAAATGGTAATTATCAAGTTGAACATCAAGGATTTCGTCAAGCAATTTAAATAAACATACCGTCATGGACCTAGTTTTCGTTCTGCGACCCAATTTAGTACTATTAATTCTGAAGCACTAATCAAATATTCAATATTAAAAATTAATTTATATTATGTTTTACTAAATTATTATGTTTTACAAAATTTGGAGAAAAATAAAATGTTTATTTGTTTTATTACATTTGTGTTCAATAATGAAACCGGAGGTTACCCTTAAATGGGTGTCGAAGTTAATTTTTACCGATTGCGCGCGAGTCAATCATACGATCGAATAATAAGCAATTGTTATCAACTAAACACATACCTAGATCAAATTAAGTAAAACCCAGACATCATTACCGTTCATTTTATGCTTGTGCGTCAGTGCACAAAGTTCCCGGTAAAAGTGTTGACATATCTATAAATTCCATTTACAGAACATGCCTTGAGGCTCGAACAACCTGGAAATTTTGTTCGAATGGTCTTTCACAAGGTATTGAAATATTTCCTTGAAACATTTTGTAATGGTAAATCAATACATATTGAATACTTTTAGTTAATTTGGACTCTATATTTCGTTATAAATAATTATTTATTTAGTAGGTAATACTCAAATAATATTTGAATTTTATAATTGACTTTACCACTCTCACAACTGTCTGAAAATCAGGTCCACGAATTCTACATACATAACAATAAAGAAAACTAAGCATGAAATACAATTTCACACTTACATATCCATAATGCGAAAAAAAGAATCATCTCAAAATTGACCGTCTCTCTCCTATAAAACGACGTTTCGGACAAACCTTAAACCACTTGAAGCTCGCGCCACCCCAAGCGGTCCTGCGCCCCGCACTCCCCCAGCTCGCACGCATGTAAGAATCGGCTGAATATAAAAGGAGCCTCGTAAATCTCAGGTCGCGCTCTCTCTCCCGTCCTAGGGGCCGAGTGTCCTTTATAGCATTGTTAACAAGTAATGTATGCCGTGCCTTCCCTTCCACGCGTCCTCCTCTCTCTCTCGCCCTCGCCATCTCGCGCATTTAACATTCTTTAACATTATTATACACATGGCGCCCGTCTGAGGGTCGCTGTGCAGTCCTTCGCGACCCTTTTCCCGCTCGCGCGAAAGGAGCAAGCGGCAAGTGTGTGGCGGCAACCTCTTCTCTCTCTCTCTCTCTCCCTCCGCGCGGTCTTTTTATTGCAACAGCAGTAGCGTCGGTCTGTGGATGTACCCTTTTCTTTGGGCGCGCGCGGGCTCTGAATCTAATTTCTTTTCTCCGGGCGCGCGCACGCTAGTGTCTCGCAATTTCGTCCTATTCTTTCGTAATTATGAGTACGGACGCGCGAGCGCGAGCGCGAGTTTTGGCGCCGCGGTGGCAGAGGCAACGGCAAGTTGAATTATAAGCGGTGTGGGAGCTTGCACAGCGGCGATGTAATGAATAAATATAATAAAGCGCACCTGCACGCGTAGTATGGCTTGTGTTTTATTTTGGGTTGGCGGGCTGCTGCCGCTGCAAGCGGGAGAGTGCCTGCGCGGGATTTATTTTCGGTTTAAGCGGCGATTGTTTATGTGTTTAGAATGTTTCGAGCGCGGACGGTGGTAAGGAGTCGCGCGATTTGCGAGGTTGGAGGGGGTTTAGCGTTGGCGAGGATGGTGAAGGATGTGAGAAGTATCAAGTATAATAGATTGTTTTGAACATGATGTTTCATGGTGACTAAGTTTTAATATACCAAATTATGTTGTATAAGCATACTATTTCTATGTGTACATCGGGGTCACATTCGATTTTCTATAAATAGTATCATTTTTATTGTAAGTTTGCCATGCATAGTAAAATTTAACAAGCATATTTTAGTCTTTTTTAAATGGAGTATGTGTTTAACGTACACCGAGAAGAATGATTATAGTAATGGTTACCTATCCGGGTGGGTAAAATGGAGACTATAATATAATTTCTTAATAGCCACCTAACCAGTTATTAGGTATTCAGTATTTAGGGAAAAAGACAAATAGTAATTATTGTTATGTAAATGTTCTCAGTGTAATTTAGAAATAAAAGAATTTTAATTTTAGGTTTTGTCGGTTAGTGCGTACATAACCATTACTGATACATACATTCAAAAATATGACATTGACTTTTATAATTATACTAAATTGATACTTTTGGCAACTTACGAATATAGTATAAAAGTAGATACATTTTCGAAAAATATATTGACATAAATGTTTTAGAAGATTTGATTATATGTAAGGCTTTTGAAAATGCCTTACCACTGACGACTGTTACTACTTAAACGTTATAACCTCAAAGTTGATAACTAATTCTGTAAAATTCCTTACCGAATAATCATGTGTCTATAAATTCATAAAACTGCTTAGGCAGTCTCCTCATAGCAAACTTCTTCCCAAAACAACATCATCGAACTAAACAATTAAAATGATTAACGAAAGCAATCACTTTATCACGAGAATCCCGGTCAAGCTCGAACAATTTCAATCGCATCAGCGCTCGCCGCCTCCGCCGAAAGTGCGATTCGCCTCTCCCTCCTGTCTCTCTCTCTCGGATTCGCGCATCAGCTGCTCGACAGAAGAACCTCTCCCGCGCAAAATCAATCTCGCTTGCCGAACCCAAGAGAGTATCGCCCCCCATTCCCGCCACCCTCCCGCGCCACTGTTTACGGAAAACTTCTCTTTCGAGATTCTGACTCGACGCTCCGCTCAGCTCCATATCGAAAAGAAACGTGCGCAAGAGAAAGAGAGAGAGGGAGAAGGACCGAAGGAGGTGAAAACTAATTTCTGGATAATTTGCGTTTCGCGGGTGGCAGGAGGGATGTTTCTTCTCCCCCGTGCGGTCGGCCGACTTCGAAGAGTCCCCGCGAACTCTCGCGCAAAAGTTGGAAACGGAGTCTCGACAGGTTTTTTCCTTTTTCCCGTGGCGACCGACGGTGCGCTGTGTCGTTCTATATCAGCGCGAGACTTACGAGTCATTCGCCTCTTTTTCCCTCTTCGTTTTTCGCCGTCTCTCTGTGGCTCTGTGAGGTTTGAAGAGGGAGAGGGAGAGAGTGTGTCGCGAGACAAAGTTTCTTTTAATCTGTAAGAATTTCAAGTTTGCGGTGTCGGGTACCTTTTTGACTTTTTAGAATTTTTTAAATTTATCTTTAAAATAATGAGCATTTGAGTTTTAGTTTCTTTAGGAATCGAATGATGTAACAATAGTTTGATAGATTCATGCAATTATTATACTAACAGTGTATTGCAAAAGATTTTGTATAAATACATTTTTGTGTATGGAATCGTTTATGAAATTTTGTGAATATACTAATTAGGAACAAAACCATGACGCATGATGCGATAAAAAACTAAAGCCAATAAAATACAATTGTTTTATTTTTACAAGACGTAAAAATATTAAATATTTATCGATATATAAAAATATATTTCGCATGCGTTATTTTTACGTACCTATTAAAAAGTAAATAAGTACATTATCTTCCGTAAATATTATATGATAAAAGTATAATAAAAGTATAACATACAAAATTATTACACTGCAAAAAGTATATATATATATATATATATATATAACAAAATCATTAAGATTTAACGTATATAATAAAAAAGATAAGAATACTGCTAGTATTCAAACTTGATAATAATCTTCAATAGACCATTAGTATCATTATCTATTCCGGTATATGTCGCTTTATATTAAACCCAGGTATTTAATATGAAATAAAACTACGAACATCATTAAAACCAAATGCAACTAATGTGCTCTGAAAATAAATCAACCAAAATAGCATTGCCAATCAATAATAATATCATTTCTACAAATTGTTACTTTAGTAAAATCCATTTCCGATCCTTTTACTTGATTTCCATACTTATATTAATGCCTTTTTTACACGAAAAGAAACCATAGCTTTAATAGCCAGTGACTAAGTTTTCTATTTTTTTTTTTCTAATCCCGTCATCTAAAAATAACTAATCGTCCCACAGCCATCGGACGCAGTCAACCTCGTATATCTCAACAAATTATCACATTTTTTCGTGTATACCTACACACCGCGAACAAAAAGAAAAGCACCGATAGCGACATTTACGCGCTCGCGTCGACCTTCCAAGTCCACACCACATCCCTCAAAAGAATAACCGTATACAAACCAGCCCAAAATCGATCAGCGAGTATACAATATCCTACAACAAGTTCAACGTCCAGCAGCTGTTTTCCATGCCAACGCTGTATAAAAGACACACCATATCGCAATCGAACTCACCAGCATTTTTACACCTCACCTGAACTCACGCAGTCGTCGTATATAGGGAATGGCCAGCAGGAATATATATATACACACAAGTCCGAGTCCCCCTATCTCTTTCGCTCGCCCTCTCGCCCCACCCCGATGATTACAGGTTGTTGCCCACCTCGCCGCGCCGCCCGGTACACGCCTCCGAAAGCCTCTCGTGCACACACACATACACACACGTATATATACATTCACGCTGCAGCGAGCGTACATGCACATTGCACGTATATACACATGCATATGTATGTACACGGAGAACCCCATATCCAATTTTCTAGACGGGGAAACCATAATCACAGGTTGCGCTCGGCGCTATACATCGCGTGTGTGCCCGCGCGCAACATGGCCGTCGCGTCACGGACTCGTTCTTATAATACTATCTCCCTCTTTCTCTCTGCACCTTCTCTCCTTCTCGAGTTCTTCGAGGCTCGTTCCTCGTTTTCTTTCCTTCTATTTTTCTTTCTGCCGAAGCCTCGCGGCGGCGCGTATAAGAGACTCCTCGCGGTATCGATATTTTTCTTTATTTTTTTTTCTCTCTCTCGCTCTCGTCTTTTGAAGGCGAGCTGCAGCTCTCGCTCGCCTGCAGCTTCTTGCTTCTTCGAGAGCTCGTCCTTTTTCTCGACTCGACGCCGCCGCGCTGCAGCCTATCTCCGAGCGCGAGAGGGCTATGAGAAAGGTGCTCAACGCCTGTTATTACGGCGTGCGAGAGGGATAGAGAGAGAGAGGCGAGCGTTTTTAAACGCTATGCTAATGTCCTGGCTTGGAGGAGCGAGTGGTGCGGTGGTGAGGCGCGCGTCGTGAAAAATAGCGGCAGGTGGATAATAGCGACGATCTTCGCCGATTTTCTCTCTTTTCTCCCGTCGGTGAGCCGCGCCGGCGTTTTCATGCGCGTCTTTTTGCTGGTTACCGGCGAATGGGGAGTAATTTTTGAGAGCGGACTTTTTGATTTTGATAGACGCGAGGGGAGAATCTTGTGTAACGCATTGCGCGCGGGTATTAAATGTAATCTTTGAGGTAATAATTAGTTTAATTATGTACTGCGGGAGTTCGAGCCGTGCGCGCTTTTGTATAAATATTTATGGTGTAGTTTTAAATATGTGTTATTAAAAGAATTAGCATTTAGAGGGATTAATTGCAATTAATTACTGAAATTATTTTCGAATTTACTATGAAGACCTCTTCATTGCCTGTACAATTCTTTTAAAGGGACATGATGTAATACATTAGGAAAGGTAATGATTCGAAATTTATTTTTGAAGAGACTATGCAATGAATCTTTGCCAAAAGTTCTAGATGTACTTTTATTTAGCAGTAGTTTTATAGTTAGGATTTTGACTATGTTTAAAACATTTTAAAAGTCTCCGGAATAATATGTAAGTTTAATGTTCCCTTGTAGAAATCAGACCAGTACTGAAACGTTCTAAAAAATAGGTAAGAAATCGCTAGTTACGATGAGAAATGGCGATTAATAAATAATATGATGGGCAGTTTTCTACCAGAATTATAATGGGCTATTTTTCAAAAACCGCGTAATTACTTCACATCAAGATTATGAATTATATATATATATATATACAAATAGTTTGTAAATAATGAAAAAATGTACGATAATTAATTCAGTATGTTTTAAATTATATTTTATATAGACAATGTGAAAATCACTAAAAACGCACATAAACGGAATCCTAAACTTTACTTTCTCAAATTTCGAAGTTAAAAAAATCAATCAAAGGGTAGATATCTATTATTTGTAAAGAGAGCTTGGGCTTATTCGTCAATTTGTTTAATTTATTTTAAATAGAATGATATTTGCAACTGTTTACGTTCCAGCTGGCGAAAATTTGTTTATGATGCCATTGTTCAAGTAACTTCAAAGATGCCGCCACTGAAAGATGATTTTACGAGTATTTTCGAAGAGCTATTCTTCTTCTTTCATTTTGGATGTATTACAAAAATTAAAAAAGATTAAAAGAGCAGCATGCCATCTATCAAAATACTATATAAAAATAATGAATAAAGAACCCTTTTGGCAAACATTGTATTGTGCGATGTGCTTTTCACTTATCTAACAGAAAATTATTAACAAAATTTATTATTCTCTGTGACTTTACAACCCTGGTAGAAAATTGAGCATATTAGATGGTCGGTTCACGATCTATTAGGCAGATCCGTTTCCTAATAGTTCGCCAGAAATAAACCAGCATCTGACCAGAAATTTATAGAAAATCTAAATAGTTTACATAACCCTACACAATTATTGAAAATGTAAATCCCATTATAGTACTTCTGCGTTAAAACATGCAAATTTTTATTCGATTATTTATTTGATTTTTTTATGTCTTAATTAATTATAAAACTCTAACCTTAAAAAAACTTTTAATCAAATAAGTTTTTAGTTTTTATTTCGAATCTATCCCAAATATATCTTAGCATTCTATTAACAATAAGCTATTCAATCCATGACATAATAATCATTATTAACTTATAAAAATTCGTTAAACGTTATTTTTTATTTATTTATTCATTAACCATAAGTTGGTCAGGTTTCTGACGAGAAAACGTCGACAGGTAGCGGGGTTTCTGGCCAGACTTTTAAGCAGAAATTGGCCATTCCCTATAAAATAGAGTAAAATCTGGCGAACATATGGGGAACGTTTCTACCAGGGAATGACAATATTTCTTTATAATCATTGTATCATACATCTTTTACGATAAAAACATCCACTTCATAAAATGTTTAATAAAATTATCCAAATGTTCTTAGAAAAACTTTTTGCATATTCATTTCAAAATAAATTCGAAACATTTTATGGTAGTTCAAAACAGCAGATAATGAAAATGGAAAACATACTCTATTGTTCTAAGTAATATTGTTTTGTCATTTTGCTAAAAATTCTTAAAGATTATTGAAGCAATAATACAGAATAATTATTTGTAAAAACGATTCCTGAGTAATTAAATCATTCTAGGTAAATTATTCAATACCAGTGACAGGAAATAAAATGCAAATAAGCACACTACCTACATGGATTTTAAATCCCCTTACAAACTCATCAACATAAATAAATAACCCGCAATATAAATCACCCGAGCAACTTTCAAGCACCACCAATCATTACGCGCGATCAATATTCAATCCCCTTTTGCTCTAAGAAAACCAAGCGCAACGCCGGCGCGCACTACAACTCCATAAAGCCAAGCCAATCGCGATTGTGTTTTGCCTCGCCCAGCCGTATATCTTTCATCGCCCGTGCTCAATTCCTCTTACAATATACACATACACAAACACTCGCCACCGCCGCCGCCGTTTCCCTCTTGTCTCCGCTATAATCTCTCTCTCTCTCTCCTATACTCGTTTATGTTTCTGCAGCAGCGCGCGGGCCACTGTTAATTGATTATACGAGCTCGAAGCAACCCCCGTCCCTCTCTCAAAAGTAATATATATCCGCGTAGTCCACCCGAAACACGCGAGAGAGCTTACACACACACACACACACCCAGCCCAAGAAGCTTTGGTTTTGTGCGTTTGCGCGCAGCTCGCAGCATAAATCCGTAATAAGGCTATGGTATGGTTTCTAGGTAGGGACTGCGTATCTTCCCATGCTGCGCTTGAGAGTGAGGGAGAGAGAGAGAGAGAGAGACGCGTTTACCTTGTATTATATGTATAGCGCCAGCGAGCGCGCGCCCCGTCAACCGCTAATTATCCTGAACAGAGCGCGAGGAGAGTTGTGCTCGCTCGCTCTCCATTGTTTTATGAGAGCGAGCCTTTTTAACGTTCCCACCTTCTTGTGGAGTACGTAGGTATATGTACTTGTTAAATGGGAAAGGAGACTGAGAATAAAAGAGAGCGAGAGAGGGAGTGTGGACAAGGAGGTGTATAGCTCAAGTGTTTTACCTTGTTATGAGAGAAAAAGAGGAAGTTCTTAGTTGGATTAGAAAGAAACGGACTTTTCATGAGCTAGTTTATAAAAATGAGCTTAACGCACTGCAAACTGAAAGAATACTGAAAAGCGTAAAAAAATCTTTTGAGTTTAATACTCAAATTGGAGTAAAAATCTAGGCTTAACATTTTCATTTATTATTGCAAATAAATTAGAAAACGAGAGCTCAGAACAATAGAGTTGTATAATCTCAAATGTTACAGGTACGCAGAAGAGATAATTAAAAGTTCCAACCTCGAATAATGCAAAATTTCACTCGTTAGTAATTAATGAGTAAAATAAAATTAAAGTAAAATTTGTCTTTATCGTAAATATTTACTATCTTAAGGTGATGCTACACCCCCGCCCCTTTTCCGATAATTAGGAGGCTTGTTTTTTAAATTATATTTTAAATTTGGAGGTAATATCACTGCGGGTCGTTGTTGTCTCGAACGAAAACAACAACGTTCCAGAGAAATATTTGAAAATCAAATAAAAATAGCAAGCCTCCATAATAGAGAGAGTTTGCATCACGTTAATATATATTTACTACCATTGTAAGTCGAATATTTAAAGTAGATGTCTAAACAAAGAAGTTATTCTTGATATAAAAGAGATTCAATGATTCCATAAACTGTTGGTTATCTTTAAAACAAGCTAAAATAAGGATTTTTGAGGTCGGTGATTATAATAAAGAAATAAATACAACATTCAAAATGGCGGATTAGAACTACAAGGATATACTTTCGTTTGAAAGAATTTACGTTTATGAAATATTAATAAATTTGATACACAGACACATACCCCTCTAATTGGTCAATGATATACCAAAAGCATTAATCAAAATCAAATTAATGTTTCGGGTAGATAGTGATACTGAAATAATAATAAATGAACGAATCAATATTTGATATTGATTATTCGAAAAAAATATATTTAACGTTGATACAATAATAGAGAACTTTAAAAGATAAAAATTGAATTGAACGAAAATGAAAATAATAAATCTAAAAGACATTTACACTTTACAGTTATAATTTGTACACAAAATTTGATTTAATTTGAAGAGTACTCACCATAGCAACGACTACAAACTTCTACGAAACAATTCTGTAATTCCAATTTAATGCCCTTCGACTCATTTAAAAAGTAGAAAGAAACAAATTTAAATCGAATGATTCGGCTACGTGGCCACGATAATTGACTCAAATCATCCAGCTCTCGTTTCGGGCAATTCGTCAAAAAGAAAAACCCCTCGTCCATCCGTCCGCATTAGAAAAAATTAGAATCCACCGGATGCCCGCGCGCTCAGCGCACCCACCGAACATCGAGAGAAATAAATCAAAACGGTCGTATACAGTCCCGCCCGCGTAATAGAACTTTAAATGTCCAATCTGCGTGTGATCTCACCAAATTGGAAAGGACTTGCGTGTATAATATATATACACATTGTACACAGATACAAACGAACCGTGAAAATCGTTGTCCGGACATCTCGCATCATCATCGTCGTCCTCCTCCTCCTCTCTTCTCATTACATATACGATTCTCTGAAAAAGCGTAATTTTTCTGTAAACTCCGTGGTAATTTTGAAATCTTGAATATCCGAATTATTTTTAGACACATAATAGACTTTTAAATTGTCTTATGATAGCTTTCGAAATATACATCTAATAGAAAAATAATAGACAGATATGTATACTGCCACTGTGTTTACTAAAAGAGGAATCACTTTAGGAAAAAATTAAGTTTTCACATATCTTTTTTTGTCAGATCATATCTGGAATTCTTTTATATCAATAAAATTAAGTTTTACTTCGTAATTTATGCCTTGAAGAATATAAAAAGTACTTATAATACTTTTTATGGAATGAAAATAATTTTTTGAGGTCATCCATGGAGTTTATAATTTAATATAATATAAATAAATTGTTATGGATTTTGCAATATTAAAAAGAGCATTGTACTTTATTTAAAACTATCTAATAGTTATTGAACAGAGACACAAATGTGCATTTTCCTAGAGAATCGCCCATATATATATATACACACGCCAACAGTTTTTTCCTGCGCTTCATACGAAGCGCCAGAACGCTGCATGCGCCCACGTCATTTGTTTCCAAACTGCTGCCGTTGCTCCGCTCCCGTCCGTCATTTTTCACGCGAGCGTTTATCCAACCCCCCGAAGAAGAAGAGCAAGAAGAAGAAGAAGGAAAAGAAGAAGCCAGTCGAAGCACAAGTCGAGCGCCTTTATAGCCGAGCTCTTTCCGTCTTTTGTGCGCTGAATTTTCCCTCGCCGCGGGGAAACAAAAGACAAATTACGCGGCGGCCATCGCGTCCTGACCCTTCCCACCTGTCCGTGTCCATGCACGGGCGTACTGTAACAGGGATGAGAGGCGCCAGAAAGCGGTCACTTTGTACTCGCGCAAAGTTACAACGCCAGCACCAGACTGGGAAGCATTTTTCTTCGCCTTCGATCTTCGGGGGCGACTGCGTGCAGCAGCAGCATGAATAGCTGACGTTTTCACGAGCATTTTTCTCTCGGTCGCTTGCGAGCATCATAATTAGGGGGGATCGAAGGAGCCGACGCGTTCGACATTTGTTCTACTTATTGGTTGGCGTTTGTGTGGGGATCACCTGTTAGGTTTGTAGGTGCTTGTAGGTGTAAAAATGTAGGACACTGAATTTTTGTTCTGTTGATTTTGTGTTGTCGATTCATCAATGTACACATTCATATGTTATACAATATATTTGCATTCCGTTTTTAAAAACAGACCATGTAATAGATGTTGTGATTTAAAAAATATTGTAATATTTATTGAATCTTCATAAATATAATAGCATTTTATGATTAAAACATGGTCTTGAATATTTTCATATGAACATCTATTATGGCATATTTACACACATGAACAAATCAAGCTACTGTAAATAGATGATTCCTCATAAGTAAACAAAAATCTTATAAAATTGATTTGATATCCATAACAAAGAAAGTTAAAATTATTAGGGATTTGCTAGGAATTAGTCCGTTAATTTAATACTATTCATAAAGAATATACGAAATTACTACTGAAACGAAAAAAAAATTATGAAGCTAATTTTCATTATTCAAAAAAAGCATATAAAAACAATATTCGTTACATCTCGTGATGTCTCATATACAAGTCCTAATGTCATGAAAAATTCAAATAAAGCCCGCAAATTGCAGCGAACTGATTACCTTGTAATTAAGTTACCTAGCCGCTCGTTTTGATCCGCAGCGGAAGTCCCGCGTTGCGGCATTACGAGCAGCCTAATGATTGGTAGAAGCAAAATAAAGCGGGCACAGTGGCTCACGGCACTACTACTTTTTTTCGCAACCGTGAAAATTCTTTTAGTTTCGTTTCAAAAGAAGTCGGTATCCTTCTAGATTCATAAAACTGGCTATGCTTGATACATTGTAATTTTTTTTAGTGTTGTGGAATAAACAGAAATCGAATAAAATTATAAATCTACTTTTCACATATTTATTCTAACCAGAAATTAGTTTCCTGAGCGTTCAAAATGTTTATACATTTCCACCAGAGATCTTACAAAAGATAAAGTACATACTTACGTAGGATACTATATCTTAGAATCAAGGTTTTTCTTTCCACGAATATTACTAAATCGAACATAAATCTTCATAATAACTGTAATAAGTACATGCAAAGAGTTTTTCTCACAAGATGAAGCAATGAATGCATATTATAGGTACGTTTTCTTGTGATGATGAAATGCTATGATTTTACGTGATTATAGTGCCAATATTTACAAATTTCATAATACTTATTAAAATTTTGTACTTATTTATTTATTTATTTATTTAATCATAGGCCCAATAACTTAATACAAAAGATTCACGAGAAATTTTAGAAGTATCGATAAATATGCATTATAAATAAGATACATTGTGTACTTATATCACTTTAAATCTTACTCTGATTTTACAAATTTAAAATAAATTGCATTTTGAATACATTATTCTTAACAAACGGTTTAAACAATAGAATACTATTGTAGTTATGTTATTTATTTTGTCACTTGTTCTATGAGGCGGTGCACCATGAAAATAATACTGGAGTTTAGAGTGATAGTTTTAAAAAATATCATATGGAGTATACTATCATCAAAAAATAATTTACCTCCAATATGGTTCATTATGAATATATTCAAGAAAAGATTTTTAACAATTGTAACATATAATGCAGTATTTACTTATTTTTCTTAGATTTCTTATTTCGATAATTCAATTCGATATAGTTCATAATTTGTGCCTCGCGTTACAATCGGTACTAAACGATATACAGAAAACAATATCATGCGTTACACTTTGACATGTTTACAGTAACTTTATCTCTATTTTTCTACTCATATCTAACAACCACTAAAATCAACAACACTCAGTAAATTACTTTTCCTCATCCAAGTTCCAAAACCGCATTTTTCTCATCTCGCAAGAATTCCCCAGCACAGTCAACCTTGAGTGTACACGCGCACCATCCACCTCATAAAAAGGAAAAACGCCAAATTGCTGTCATCGCGCAGCACAGCACCCAGCCAAGCTCGCGCGCACTACCCAAACAACGAACGCTGCCGCGTATCACTCGCTCGCTCTCCTGCACCCAGCAGAAAATACACGCGCGTGCATCGAGCGACGGCCGACGGCAACTGCAACCATGCAGCAGCATATGCACTGTCGATGATTGAAGGGGCTCTAAACTCTCTCTCTCTTTCCTTGCGGAAAAACGCGTCATCCCGAAATATAATCAGGCGCGACACGCAGGCGTTCGTCAAAGGCGCGTCAAAGTCCCGAGTACATTGTTATCCCTCTTTCTCTCTTGCTCTTGTGTTTCTTTCATTTTCGGAGGCGTTGCGCCGTGTCTTCGCGGAGTCCCGAGTCTGAAGATACAGTGTACACGAGAAGCGAGACTCGAGCTCGCTTCTTCTTTAGCTAAAAATAACGAGAGAGACGAAGCGACGCGAGACGGCGAAATTTATTTTCAGTGGAGCCTTGCCACGCTGGTAGTATATATGCGAGTGAGAGAGGGAGAGGAGAAAAAAGTTTAATATGTAGGACGACGAGAGGGATCTCGGCTCGAAGCTCGCAAGGGGTTGACGGCGCTAGTGTCTTGGCCCGCGTAATTATGGCTCTCCTCTCTCGGTCTCTCTTCGTCTTTTGATAAAAAAGATGGATGTCTGCGAGTGAGGGCCAAGTGACAGCTGCTTGCTTTTTGTACAATTTCACAAGAAAGTTTGAAATATCGTTTTTAAAAACTTCTCTCGCTCGCTCGCTAGCTCTTTCTGCTGCCGCACCGAGAGGCTCTAGTGTGCTTGCGACTGAACGAAATTTGCGCCGGGATTTTGGCGTAATGGGGATATACTCGTGTTTGACAATGTTTTGTTTGGGCGTCTACAGTATTTTACCCAAACAAGATTTACTCTTCCAAATACTGCGCTCATAATTAGAATTGTTGTACATCTGCTTCTGTAGAGGTGCTGCAGCGTTTTTAATACTTGTAGAAAATGATGTTCTATTTTTATAACTGATAGTAAATTTAAAAAATGATTACGGAATATGATTTTCTGTGTAATAAGAAATAAACTTCATGTGTCAGAACTTAGAAGTGAAAAAGTCACACAGTTAATTTAAAATGTTCCATGCTTATTTAATCAATCATTTTGAAACTGAAATGAAAATTCTTATTCCTGTGTTAAAAATGTAACTTAGCTTTCATTTGGGAAATATTTTTATTTACACCGACTCGTATTCACAGACTTTACATTTTTAGAAATAGTTTTCAAACATAAATAACTATTTGAACAATGAGTTGAGAATAGTCAAATATAATGAAACTGATGAAATCACAAATGAAATATATATTTTATATTAGATAGAAAATCATATTCTGAAAAGATTATTAAAAAACAAAAGTTTATATATCTTTGAAGAAAACAAATTATTAGTTTTTGTTTTGAAAAAAATGCAGTTTAAAAATGCTCATATCTTACTGTATGATAATATACGCTGGAAGTAAATGTGTTGAAAAGTTATCTCTAACCATTAATCAACAAGATGACATTCTGGCGATTTCAAATAACATGGAAGATTGAAAAGATTTCAAGTGACATTGCTTTGTGCTGTGTTATTGTAGCGTCATTGTATACTAAACATAACTTTAGCTTTTTGCAGCAAAAATTGTCCGCTTAAATAATTTTCGTAAGTTTGGTTTCTAGAGTATTTTGTGACGCTGATTGAGTTTAAGTACAAATTTGAAAATTTTAAAACTTGGCAATAAAAAAAAATGGCAGAGCCAATGGGGCGGACTTGGATTGCTAAAATATTCTACATATCAAAATTTTAAACTCATATTTCTTATAAGTGACTTGAAACTGATTTTTGCTTCAATATTCTCATCGATTAACAATGTCTATAACACCATTGAAATCAATAAATCCGGATCTAAAAGGGTCGCGGTAGCGTTCGATAGCAAGATATTGGTATATTAGAGACAAAAATAAAAGAGAAAGGGTAATAATCTGGGTTGTTGTTACGCTCTGAAGGGTTTAAAATAAATATCAAATTACTTTTAAAATGGCATTAAAATTCTTATACTATGTGCTCATATTATAACAAAGTTTTCTTCGTTTAACAAACCATTAAAATCCGTTAAAACTATCCCTAGTAGAAATTAAAACCATGTTTAGACTAGAAACTATATGAGTTCTTAGCCACGGCACTATTCAAAAACTGGCCCATCTTTCTATCATAAATGAAACGTTTTTTAAACTATTAACATAATTGCCAAAAGCAACAACGACACACAAACTTGATGTCTACCAGATTATATGCCAAAAATGTTTTAATAAGACCACTTTACTCTACCTACAAAAGGCAATTTTTAATAAAATACTTCCTTCATATTTACTACAGCCACAAATTAGTTTCCTCGGCATTTAAAATGCTTACACATCTACCACGGAACAATCCACGACTCAGTCTCAATAAAACAACGTATCCCAATGTAAAAAATCGCCAGCCAGCTACACTCGAAAACACCAAAGTAGCGATCCACGACAACAATCCGAAACGAGCTCACGCGCCCACGAACGCCTCAACAATCGCGCGAGAATACCCCGTCCGCGTGCTATCTTTACGCCCTCGCGCTTGCCTCTATCTGTTTCACCTCGCGCAGTCGTTCCCGTCAGTCTTCATTCCCTGAATACGCGTCCGACGATCCGTCATCGCGCGGCGGGCTTCGTCGCCGCGCCGCGTATTTACACGCCGCCTGGCCGATATTTTCGTCGGCCGGGCCTCCAGGCGCAGCACCGCGGCTCGTCGTTATAGAAAAAAAAAGGAGAGCGGACACGCGACGCAATTTCGCGCGAACTGAAGGGCCGTGTGGAATTCGCTTGTTCTTTTGCGTACGTGCGTTTGTTCGCTGTACGGGAGCGCTTAATTTGTATATGCGGGGGTGAGGGATTAGGTGCGGGGACATTTGGTTGTTACTTGGATGAGGAAGTAAGAGGTCATTGTGTTGAAGGTAAATCAAGAGTGTCTGTCTGTGCGTTCTTGATGTAAATAGAATGGAATATATTGTTTTATGCTCAGTTAGTCTGGTTTATAAGAAAATTTATTCTAATTTAAGGATGATCTTAGACTACTTTTGATGATTTTTACAAATAGAAAATGAAACCCTGTTTTATTATACATGAAATAAATTTATATTATTAAAGATTTTTGTTGTATGATATACTTAAAATAAACTCAAATGCTCTGAGGTCATGGTTCCTAGAAATGATATTAATTTACTTGAAACCTTGAAATTTTGTTCAAAGTCTTATTATTGACATAATAAACAATACGTCTGTTCTTAATAAAAAAAAAATTATTTTAATTAGTTGTTTAAAATAATTTTATTGATTTTTATAAATAACTTTTTAAAAAATTCAGAATATAATTAATATTTAAAAAGAATTGATTTGTAACAAGGATACAGAATGCAGATTTTCACCTATTTTTGACTGAAAAACTGAGATTTATTAATTAATATCCCGTATGGAGAAAACTCGCAAGTTGAGTGTTATTTCGCACCCTCAACTGAATTTTAATATTGTGCAAGTCTAATAACCTACAAAATTTTAGTTGAGGGTTCGAAATAACACTCAACTTGAGAGTTTTTTCCATGCAGGATTTACTTCTTTCTATTTAAAACTTGTAAAAAAATCTTATATTAATTGTTAAAAAATTTACCAAAATTTTATTACAGAGGTCCTTCTTAAAAAAGTATACAATACACTTGTACAATTCAATAAACAACCAAAAATTACACATCATGACGATAAAAGCCCTCGCAAGTACGCGGAAACAGCTTCAACCAAGCGACTAACGCCCAAACCACCCAAACATCTCAAGAAACCACGAACCAACCACCCAATCCCACCCGTTCACCCTCGACCAACGAACGCATCCTCGCTCGAAAATTCGAACCCACCGAAAGTGAGGGAAAAACCTATTCCCCCCCAAAAAAAAAACGTCGAGACAGGCAGTACACATCCGGCAGCAGCAGGGTTGAATCCTCCGCGCATACGCGCAATAGGCGTGGAAGCCTATATACCCGGCGCGCTTGATTGACAGGTTTCCCGAGCGTTCGACCAATCGCGCGAGCCCCGCCAGTGAAATGCTGATGAGGCCCCCGACGAGCGCGGGCGCACGTCAATCATCCGATCTCGCCCCGCGGCATCCCCGATGGACTTTTCGGGGTCCACCCCCTGTGCGCGACGACCTATAGCTCGCTCTCTCTCTTTCTCGCTCATCCATGTTCTTTCTCGGGTTCGCTCTTCCTTCTACGACGGCGACATGGCAATCCCCTCGCACAGCCCTTACATCCGCGTGTATCGTTCCATTCGAGGTTGGGATATAGCCCGGAGCAGGGGAAAAAAAAAGAGAGGAACTTTGCATCGCGCGAGGAGTGGAGCGACGCTTACAATGCCGCGAAAACTGAATTTAACCCTCGCAAAGTGGCAAGACTTTTGGGGATTATTGTGATGGTTTAGTGGATGGTAGAATGTATAAGTAATCGATAAATATTTTAGCGGGATAAGCTGATTTAACGTATGAGGACATTGTTAAAAAGGGACTGGGATCTGAAAGTGCTTTGAAATGTAATAGTGAAGTTGAAATTTATTCTTAATACTCTTTGATACTTAAACTAAATATTTAGAGAGGATATATTTTGAAATGGAGTTTAAAACGTCATATATATGCATCAGTAAAATATTTTAAAGTCATATTCTGCCTGGTAGAAAATTATCCAGTTTTATCTGAATTCCCGCCTTATTAAATAAATACTTGGACAATACTAGAGTCTGTCCTTATACTGGATCCGACTTATTTAAAATTAGTATCACTTAATTTGTTTTTAATCATGATATAATTAACTAAAATGCTTGTTCAATGTACGACTTTTCACGGTGTGATAATTAAGATACAATTGAATAGAATATTTGTCTGATATATGAGTTTTTAAACTGCATCTATAAGATAAATTTTGTGGATATGAAACGTTGATGTTCTTAATGTACATTTCCAAATACCGGAGCTTTGTATTAATATTTCCTGATTGTTGGTAAACACTGACACTTGGAGTAATGTGGTATTAAAATTTCATTAATAAACAAGTAAGAATAAGAATTCAATTTTGATATTTTTCTACTGCAAACGAAAACAAGATCTTTTATATCTATAAGTTCATTCTACTACTTCACTTTCGAATGAAACCACTAATAGTATATCACTTTTGAAAGTTTTTAAAAGATTTCAAAATGTTTATTTGTAAACAAAAAATTTTTTACTCCGATGATTGATAGTCAGCCACAAAATTAATTACTATAATCGCTATCTCTCAATATTCCAAGTTAAAAGTGCATTCTTCATTCAGGGGTTCTGCGTCGGGGCCATAACTTTGCGTGGCGTGGGCTAGCGCAGAAACCCAGGAGAATACACTGGGAGAACTTGGTCGCTACTCCCCGAGAGCTCCTCTCTTGTTATCGCGTTGTCAAGTTTCTTACCGATAACAATTAGGCGTCGTTCCCATCGACACGAGATACAGCAGCGTGCGCCGCTGAACTTACCGCCAAACTTTCCATAAGGAGTCAAGTTTCCGCAGAATGTTGCCTTCCTCTCTTGGTGTGATACAAACTAGAGTGCTGTGAACAAAATATAGAGTATGTGAAAGAGGATGAAGGGTGAAAAATGACAAAAAATTTAATGCGCGTATTTATTTACAGTTTTATTTATGTTATTTCATTATTATGACTGTTTTACTAGGAAATATATAAATATAAAATAAATAATTAATTGTTTTTTTAAATCAATAATTATATTGATATTATTTACATTGTCAAAATCGTCCTTTTATAATATTTTTTATATAGTATGATTTATAACACAGTTCATAATCCATAATCTTTGACTAGGATACCCTGAAAGAAAAAAACCGAATAGAATCCACCCCAATTGTCCTTTTACACAATATCGCTACTTTGGTCAGCTACTAAGTTAGATATACTCGTGCAAGCGAACAGTCGTTAATCACGCCGTTCCAAGCCGTTGTCAGACGGAAGCATCGTAGAAAAAAAGAAACGTTTTAAAGAAAAGCGCACAAGCTAATATAGAAATTCTGCTCCACAGAGAACGGACTGCCTAGGAGATTAAGAACGGCATACACAAACACCCAGCTATTGGAGCTCGAGAAGGAGTTCCATTTCAATAAGTACCTCTGCCGACCAAGAAGAATAGAGATCGCGGCCTCCCTCGATCTCACCGAAAGGCAGGTAAGAATGGTCCACAATCTCTCTTCATTTTATACGTGGTACAAGTCCTTAAGAAGTCACAGAAGAATTTCTCTTCTATATGTATGAAATGTGAAACTTATTTTTTCACCACACTGCGCGTAAAGTGCTGACTGTGCGCCCTCTCAGCAGGCCGTACAGTACCGCATGGACTGCCTAGGGAATAAAGTGACTTGCGCATGCGCGATGCGCCTTTTTCCGCTCTCGACTGCGTCTCGAGCGGTAAAACAGCGCGTCGCGCGTACACAAGTCACTTTACTTCTAGGCAGAGCATGGGGTACTGTACGGCCTGCTGAGATGCGTACAGTCATTTCTTTACGGGGGTGTGGTGAAAAGTAGTATACGCACCTCTGGAGTACAGTAGGCAAGCATGCACTGTGTGAAATGCCGACCTCGCTTCGCTCGGTCGGCAACGTCACACAGTGCGTACATTGCCCACTTTACTCCCTTGATGCATAATGTACTATTACTACTTTAATTCTTATAACAAATAAGAAAGTCAGTAAGATTTTGTTATTCCATTATTTAGAATACAAAAATAAGTATTAAATTTATTGATATTTGGAATGGCTCTAACAGCACGTTAAGAGATGAATAACTACTTTTTCATAACATTTTGAGTGCATCAAGCATATTTTATCACAGACCAATATTTCTTGTTTGAAGTGTATAAATCTACATTTTCATTTGTTTATACAAATAATTCACAAAATTCTTTCTACAACTATCAGATTTCATCAATAATAGAGTTGGAATATTTTTCGAAAATAATCAATGTAAACGATCTTAAAAATACGAATTTCCCTTCATAAATAACACTCGAACCAATAGCCACTAACTCCAAATCGCCGTCAAATTTCTGTTCCCAGGTGAAGGTATGGTTCCAGAATCGGCGCATGAAGCACAAGCGCCAGACGCTGACCAAGGAGGACGGCGACGACAAGGACGGCGGCGCCTCGTCCGACGGCCTCGAGAAGTCCGGCAAGGGCGACAAGCTCCTCGGCCTCGACGACGACGAGAAGAAGAGCTGCCACAACTGTGATATTTCCGGGGTCGGCGACGTCGGCAGCACGCTGTCCGGCGACGTGACCGATCTCGGCTCCGTCCGCGGCTCCGGCGGCAGCAACAACAGCAACAACAACACCCCCAGCGCCACCAACAACAACAACAACAGCGCGGGCTTCAACGCCAACAGCAACGGAGCCAGCAGCGTCGGCAGCACCAACAGCGTCTCCAGCACCTTCGACAAGATGATGGTTGACGAGGACTCGCGCTCGCACGACGGCAGCGACGTCACCTCGCCCAGTCTGTCCTCCAAGAAGCTCGACGTCCGGGTCAAGGTCGAGGGCGAACACAAGAGTCCGAACCCAACGAAGCAACAGCAGCAGCAGATCAGCATAAGCAAGAAGTCGCCGTCGACCGGCGCCAAGGACATGTGCTCGGTGACGAGCAACGGCGTTCTCCTGGCTTTACCGGACTCGACCGTCGGTACACCGACATTGCCGAACCAGCCGGGATCGTCCACGAGAAGCTTAACGCCGTCCTCGACCCCGAGCACGCCGGCCTCGGTGCAGCTGCAGCAGGGTAGTCCACTGAACGTCCAGCAGCAGCAGCAACAACAACACGGTGTCTACATGCAGCGACCTCGAAGTTCGCCCTCCTCCAGCACCAACGTCCAGGCTGTCGCCAACAGTCTCCTCCAGAACTCGAACAATCCGGCTGGCGCGATCTCGCCGCACAATCGTGGAATGGCCGGCAATCCCCAGAATCACTTCCAGCAAGGCGTCTATCATCACCAGACGTCGCCCGGCATCGACTACAGAAACGGCGGCGTGCAGGTGGCCAACAGGCAAGCCGTACCGATCGGCAATCAGCAGAGCGCTTATTGCTCGAGGGAGGCCGCGGCGGCCTATCATCAGCAGAGGATCTCGTATGGTGAGATGCACCCGCAGTACGCGCGACAACAGGCTCAGGGGATGAACCATCGGGTTAATCATCACTCGACGAGGGCCAGTGCAGCGAGGTCCATGTACAATCATCACGGCAACGTGCAACAGCAGTTCCATCAGCAGCACAATCAGTACGGGAGTACGGGTGATTATAATGGATACGCGCAGACGGGGACCTATCATGCGTCCTATCATGCTAGGTAAGTAATAGCACTTTTCATTACAGTTCTTTTGTGGATTAAAATTGTGGATTTATAAATTATCAACAAACATTTGCGGCTAAACATCAATGCGTATCATATAATGATCATCTAATAGATATACCTGGATCATGCATTAATAAGTAACCAATTCAAACAGACTGGTGTTACTATCCAGTAACATCTACAAAAAGATATGTGATATTAAATGGATTTACGGTACTCCAATTTTGGACTGCTATTGTTTAAGTCAATGTGACGGTCAATATATTTTCAACATGGTTGAAACGTAACACTGAGAAAAAGAAATGGGGGGGGGGAAGAAATCTTACATCAATACTTTTATATTTATATGATAACTATACTGGTATTGCTCGAGTAATCGTACATATTGCTGGCGTAGCTATATTATAGTTGTCGGAGATATTGGATGCCTGTCACAGCAATATAATATTGCTGTGAGAACAATAATAAAGTATTGTTACAGCAGCAATGAGTAGTTTAGTTCGATCAACCAGAATCTAGATACTCGAGAAATAAATTTTTTTCAGTCACAAGTTGTATCTCATTATACGAATGATCTTGCTTAATTTAACGAAGACAATAGTATTCTGAAATTCTATCATTTGAAAACAGCTTTATATTATTAAATTAAATGATAAAATAATCTGTTAGACTCCATTGATAGTAAGGGTGGGGAGGTTGAGTCTAATTCTATCCGCGATGAGTCGCAACATACAACAATATTTTACAACGAGCGTACTGCTATTGGCAAATATACACAACTAGTAGCATCGAGTCGCAATAGGTTAACGTACTGCCTTGCTGTTTGAGTTGTATTGATCCAAAAGTTATTTCTTATAATAAATAACAATTATTACTAAGCACAACTTTCAATAATGAAAAATCTCAACTAAGTATGCGAAAAGCATTCGAAAACATCGTGACACGATGCCTTGAACTGTGCATTGCGACATCATACTATGCGTTGCGATTTATAATAAAATCTCACCGTACAGTTACTTTATTAAACTATCACTTTTAACTTCAACTATCCATGAAAAGCTAATTCATATCCAAATATATTGATACTTTTTAACAAACCTTTATTCCATATGTAAATGTCTATAAAAGCTCCAAAAATGTATGATACTGTAAATCATCAGTAACTTATAAAGCAACAAATGTATTAAAACGCTACTGATATAATCTTGTATTAAACACAAAATTCTAAAAATCTAACGCAACAAATTCTTTATTCTACGTTCCAGAAGCATGCCGAATGCGAACAGCGCGGCTTACGGTACGGCCGCGCAGGCCTATCCCGGCACGCCGGAGCACAACGGTTCCGAGGCCTACATGTCCGGCAACAATTACGGCTACCCGTCGGCGGCGGCCGCAGCCGCAGCCGCTTCCTATCACGCGTCACCCTCGAGTGCCGACGCTGCCGCCACCGCGTCCATGTCTGCCCATCACGCTCACGCGGCGGTCTCCTCCAACCAGCAGCAGCAGCAGCAACACCAGCAGCAGCAGCACTACTACGGCGACGCGCACCACCAGCAGCATCAGCAACACGCTGGCGACGCGTACGCCGGTCATCAAACGGCCGCGATGCACTCGGCCTCCGCTCTGGACTATCATCCACGGCCCGGTGGCAACAAATGCCACCCTAGCGCCGCGTACTACGATCAACAGCAGCCCCAGCCGCATCCACCGCAACAGCAGGCCAACGGTCAAATGCACGTGCACCAGGGCGGCGAGGCCTCCAACATCCCTGCGAGCTACGTCTCCTCGCCGGATCCTTTCCCGGCCGCCCCGGGAATCGCCACCACGGCCACGGCGATAGCCGCGGCCACCGCCGCCGTCATCGCCCCAACCGGAAGCGTCCTGCCCGGGCAGAGCGACGCCACCGGCCAGCACCACGACTCCTACGGCAACTTCGGCAACTACTACGGCGCGGATCCCGGCGTCGTCCAGGCCGGCAACGCCGTCCAACCCCAGCCCCAAACTCAGGCCGACAACAGCAACAGCTCCTCGGACTTCAACTTCCTGAGCAACCTGGCGAACGACTTCGCGCCCGAGTACTACCAGCTCAGCTGAGTCAACGAGCACGACGTCGTGGCAACGCCGTCGTCCTCGTCCTCGACCAGCAACAACTGCCAGCAGCAGCAGCTGCAGCAGCACGTTCAGCTGGACTGGAACGACGAGCAATACTTGCTCAACGAACTCTACTGACCAAGTGCTTCGTCGGAAGTGCCGGTGTCGTCCTCGTCGTCGCCCTCGTCGTCGACTCGCGACGTAGCTCTGCGCATCCTGTGATTTCGGAGTGACTTTGTGCCGCGTTCGAGTTATACGTATATGTACGCGATGTGCAATTTTGAGTGTGAGAGAATGAGAGGAAGCCGCGAAATTGTCGTGGGATGCAAACAGGACGCGCGACCGGATGGGGATCAGTCACCGAATTCGCGGTGCTCTGGCCTGTCGCCAAACGTAACAAAGAGAGTTATGGATGGTGGAGCCGTGTACGCTGCTAGCGCGAGTTTGAAGTTGGTTCTCTTTTTGGACTTTGGCGCGGATGCTTTTTTCTTTCTTCGCCTCGCGCGGACGCGGGACAAGTTTTTTTTTCCAGGTCAGCCGCGAGCAACTGCAGCGGATACGACGTGATTATAGTTCTCTTTACGAGCGAGGTGAGAGCCGCGTGCATTTGCATTTTAACGCTGTACGCGGGGCTCGGCGCGCGATTTATGGAATTGCGCGCGAGGCGCGAGCTTCAAGCTGCTCGCGGAGATAATCGTGAATAAGGGTTAGACGCGCGCGGGAGTGGAGGAATATTTTTCCAGTTAGAATGCAAATGGACGTTCCTTTTTTCTTCGCTCTTTCGGGGTTTTACTTTCTTTTTTTGTAGAGAGCGCGATGGTTGTTAATAAACGAAACACTTAGAAGGGGGCGGAATTTAGAACGAAGTATCGACTAGGCGAATCGTCGATATGGCTAGAGACAATATCGCACTTGCGTGTAGGGGATATTATAAATTTTAAATGCTTACACGGCGAGTCGGGGAGAAGAACGCGCAGACGTGCGTGCTCGAGTGTTTTTTGAGAATCGTGGTCGGCAAGCGAACTGTACCGCAAAAAACACCGGGCACGCACGATCATTAAGACTTTAAATAGAATATTTCTGATGTATATGTAATATAGACAAAAAAATTACATATATATATGTATGTATATATATGTGTATATATATATATATATATATATATATATATATATATATATATATATATATATATATATATATATATATATATATATATATATATACATACATACATACATACATACATACATACATACATACATACATACATACATACATACATACATACATACATACATACATACATGTATATATACATACATATATACATATATATATATATATAGTTTGAACAGAGCGAGAGAGTTTATGATTTTCCGAGTGAGACGATCGTACACATGTAGATATATTCGTGCTTGAAGAATGCAAGTCTCAATTGTGAAATTGTTATATTCTTTACGGGGTTATCACGGCAATATTGTAATTCTAGTGCCTGTTGTATAAATAAAAATGAAATGTATAGTTGTTGCAATAGATCCTAAATATTATTTGCGATTGTATATGTTTGTCAGATTTATTTTTTCACTACTTTTAGAGCACAGCCTTTTCATTTAAATGTTCGCTAAGTTCATTAATATTTTATATATACTTAAGAGTTTATGAATGATAAAGAAGCGTAAGGCTTTGAAAATATGATTGAATACAAATTTCGTTCCATCCGCTACTATAAATAATTTTGAAGCTCGTTAATGCGTTAAAGGACAGTCAAATACGATCGTCGAAAGCGTTGTGAGTCTAGATAACGAAATAAAGAAAAAAACGTAGTTGTAAAAGCCCGTCTCGAACCGTCTCTTTTGTATATGATCTACGTCGCCTAGCTGTTGTTGTTTATACACGTATATATATAAAGAAAAATGCTTTCTCCTTGAGGAAGCGTTTAAAAGAAACCTTGTAAATATTTGCAAAATATGACATATATATATAAATAATAAACGAAAATATTGTTTATCATGGATAATACATAAGCGTTGTAGGCGAATCTGCAACAGAACGTGTATAAGAGGTTACATGCACGCGTATACGTTCACTCATTTAACACACACTTGTCAAATACAGGTTCATAGCGAAAAAATGCATATATATAAAACGAAATCGAAAGAAAGTCGTACTTCACTTTCGCACCTTGTCCGCTAAAAACCAAAATTCGATGATTATAAATTTTTGCACTAGTTCCAGAGGTTTTGGAGCAGCTACGACATCTATAACTACATAGATAAAATTAGATAGTCTCCAATATGTTGTACTAAATTTTGATTTGCCTTTATGAAGGTGAAAGAATCAATTAAATGCAGACAAAAAATCAAGAGTTAATCTATTATTCTTTCTCTTTAACTAATGATCTTTTATTATATTTCAGTGATTTTAAGTACAGATTTGGCTTTTGTCGCTCTTTTTGCATGGTAATTTGCAAACTTAAATATTTAAATGCTAATACAAATTTTAGATTTTATTGAGGCTACACACAATGATTTATTATCACTTCAGTTGAATAAATAATAGTGATATTACAATTTCTTTTATTTCTGTTTGGATCAGTAGTTCTTTACCGATGTTCTAAGTAATTGTGTATTTAATTATTTATTTTATTTTGCTTTAATTTTGATTTAAACGATCCAATAGATATTAATTTCATTTTTAAAAGAGCAAAGTTTTTTAAGTCTAATAAAGTACAAATTCTTGCCAAATTTAAAAAATCATAAACTTCACAATTATCAAAACCAATCATTCCTTAAGCAGAAAACCAAGAAAAAGTAGCTTATCCACTCGCAGTCATCAATATCAACGATAAACATTAAATTTCAAAGGATTAACCAACGGAACGAGCAAGACAGCGCATATATACAAAATCGCATAGCAGCACAACGATCCCGGAGGAAAACTTCTTCAGCGTTTACATGTGAGTAGGTGGCTACATAAACCGTCTAACGCAACCTCCAACCCATTTCCCTCTCTTTCTCGCTCTCTTCCAAAAGAGAGCCAGAGAAAGACAAAATAGTAAAAGAAAGAAGCCACGAGAGCAGCTCTAGCATCGGGGCCACAAACTTGCTCCCTCTCTCTATCTACCTCTATACCTATACATCGTACACGCGTGGTATAGTCCCGTAGTCCGTCGGCCGGTGAAGAGTTCGGTGACAATGATGGATGAGTGCGTGCCGTGCGTGTGAGTCAGCTCTGCCGCGCACACGTTCACATACATCGTACCTCTATATGTGTGCGTATGTATGTACGCCACTGCCGTTTCATATGCGCGCGCGCGCGCCCGTCCTCGAAAACACATCCCGCGGCCTATATCGCCCCAGCGTCGGCTTGGCGCATCTGTGCAGCTCTCGCACCCCCTCGTAACGCGATCCCCGATTATATACGAAGCGAGCCTGTATACCTCTTGGCCGATCGCCCCTCGGAAACGCGGCTAATTTCGAGGCTATTAACTTTTTTTCGTTGTTGTTTCCTCCGCGGCGGCCCGCGGGGTAATAACGTGCCTCGCGGCTCCTTCCAGCTCGCTCTTTTTTTCCGTGTGTCCGTATATATCTCTCTCTCTCTCTCTCTCTCTCTAGTCGAATTTTCCATCGATTAGGCGCCTGATACAGCGGCGAAAGACTCTCTTATTGTCTTGGGGGAATCATTCGCGCGGCTGCTGGTCGGCCCGAGCGCGATAATAAAGGGACGCCTATAAAGTATACGTCTCCGCGTGGGTGTGCGAGTGTAAATGCACGTGTTGAGGTGGGCACGAGAGTGCGGATATAGAGCGGGAGAAAAGTGTAAGTAAGGGTTGCCGGGTATACAGTGGGTCCGACCCCTCGGTGGTCCGGCGCAAGAGTGAGCAGCGCTAGGGGGAGGAAGAGTCAAGGGTTAGAGAGAGATCGGACGCAAAAGGAGACCATAAATCTTGCCATCGTCGGGGGACGACTCATTCACGCCACTTCACTTTCCGCCCGATATTCAGTGAAAGAGATCCTACGGGTCGGAGGGGGTGGGAGGGACGCAGAAAGGACCGTCGCTTTTCGCCGCACAATGATAACGCGCCGGGCCGTGCCGGCTGATATAGTTGCCGTGGGGCCAATAATCCGTTTAAAAAGTAGTGCTCGACGCTCGGTCTTTCTCTGTGTGGGTTGGAGCGAGATCGCAGGCCTGCACGGAGAGTTGCTAAAGCAAGGAGGAATTAGCTAGCTTTTAGGGGCTTTCGATCGACTGTGTGTACGAACAATTTGGCACAGTTGATTTCTCAGTGTGCGGGAGATCGAGCGTGAAATACGAGTCGGTATTTGGGGTTTTGAAAAATTCATCGTCTTCCGACTGTAGTTCAGAAGTAAATTACTCTAGCCTTCTAACTGCTAGTGTGGTGTGTAGGATGCATTGGCTTTACGCGTTCTAAATGATTCTGAATCAATCACTTGACCGATTTTAATTTTGTACGATTCATTATACTCGTAAAGAAATCATTTGCTAATCACGCTGTTTAAAATTTTTATGCAAAAATGACTACTATTGAGTTGAAGACATTATTTTATAAAACGTCTGTTTAGCCCCTCACTAAAATGAGTCAATTTTGAAAATTTTGCAGATTTTCATAATCATTTTAACATATATGACATATCAAATAGTAATTTAATTTAAGAATTATTAAATCAATCGAATTATTACGCGATGTATCATAACTGTTAAAATGATTATAAACATTCGCCTCATTTTACTTAATTAACACCAAAAAACAAATTGTATTTCAATTCTGATAAAAACGTGTTATAATTATTTGATTACAAAATACTTCTCTAAATACTTCTACTAACATATCAAAGGATGTGAAAATATAAAATACTTCCTTTTTTTTCAACCACTCAGTTATACCGTTACGTTATTTAAGACTCCAAAAGCAACGCCGCATCCTACCAAATAAATCTACACCTCTCACAAAAAATAACAATCCAACCCAAGCACTCGGTTACTCGGATCGACCACGACCTCAAGAAATTTGAATACCATCAAAAGTCCAATATTTCATCCACATATGAGCGATCCTCTCTGGAAAGCAGGCTCCGCGCGCACCTCCGGTATACCCAACGCGCTGCCGAGATTCCAATTAAAGAGAGCTAGAAAATAATTTGACTCCCCGAGCGCTGCCATCCAATACGGCCGCGCTCCGTAATCGTAGTATCCAGAGGCAGCGGCGGCGCATATCGCGAAGAAACGTTGTTAACGCTTAAACGTTAACAAATGTTACACGGGCAGCACGGACAGGTAGATCTCGCACCGGCGCTGCGGAGATTCCCCGCTCTTGCAGTGTGTATGACTGAGTGAAGGAACGAACGAACCGCTAGAGGAGGCCGCAGCAGCAGCAGCAGCAGCCGGCGGCGGCTGCTTTTGAGCTCTCGGTTTGTCATGGTTCGCATGATAGATGGCGAGAGGAAGGCGAGAGAGCGCGAGGCTATACTTCTCCCTCTTGCTCGGCGAGAGAGTTAACCTCGGCCCGCGCGGTACGCGTATACGTGTGTGTACCCTTCTGTGTTTAATCCTCTGACTGTTGTGCGAGAGATGATGCGCGCCGCAAATAGAATTTATATACTCGTTTCGAGTTACTTTGTACTGCTACCCCCGCGGTATGAGGAAGGGAGAGTTGGATGGTTCCTCGAGTGGCTTGTGTTTGTGTGGGTTTGTTGTGTGCCGTGCGTGAGTTGCTGCACTGTTGTTTGGCTCGAGTCGCGCGGCCGAGCGCACGAGGGGTTGAAAGGTTTTGAGTTATAGAAATTAATCTTCGATTGTTAGGGGACGGTTAGGTGCGCTTTCTTTTTTAATTGATTTATATGGATGATCTCATTGAAAAGTACGCGCGTGTTTTACTGCAGTAAAACGGAAGCTTACTAGCACCTAAGTCATCTAATAAATTTACTTTGATTAAGGTGGTTCTCTGGTGATTATTTAGGGTTTTTAATCATTTTTTATATTCACTTCTTTATTTTTTGTTTACATTGAAAATAATTTTATTTATTATGTACTATTATATTATATAGGTGAAATAATATGATTTTATAGATTAATCATGTTTGAGATGCATGCATAAGTACTTTTCATCAATGAATTGCTTTATCGAAGCCCAGAATTTACAAATAAAAATGATCGTTAATCAATACGCATGCCAAATTGAAGAATCTGAATCAGTGGTTAAAGATATTAATGATTTGAAGAAACTAAACAATTTGGTTTTGAAAATTAATATTTCAACGTTTCTTTCGGTTTATTTATAAGAATTATTAATACAAATATGGTATTTTTAAACATTTTTAAATAAACTAGAAGTACGCTTTACGCGTCTTTTTCACTTATACTGGTTATACACTTTTATATACTCTCATGTATATTTGTTTAACTAAATAATAAATCATAAAGAGATAAAAAACACCTTTCAACGCTCTAAGATCAGCTCTTAGGTCTAAACAAAATTAAATTTTCTTAAGATTGTATAGGTATACGAGTTTAAATACCTTACATAAGAAAATTTAAATAAAATGGAACTTGCGGGAAACGGTTGTATTTTTGCTGGTCAATTTAAATACGTATCCTATCTAAAAAACGCTCGCGCCATTGTGTTAGTCTCTTATTCAACGTTTGATTAGTTGTTGAAAGCGCGCATGTATATAAAAATTTGATTTTAAAATCTTATAATCTGATAGATAAAGTTTTGCTTATGAAAGTACAACGATATAATCTGATAGATAAAGTTTTGCTTATGACACTACAAAGGATCAAGTGTAATTTGTACGTTCCAAGATTTTTTATGTCTACGTGCATATTGTACTCGAGTACAGTACCTAGACCTCCCACAGCTCTCGGCGATGAGATTCAAGTGTCGTGCACCAGAATAAATTATATGAACCAAGGAAAACCAAGTCTACACGGAGAGAAAAATATTGCAATTGCTACTAAATGAGGTTAGGACTGAGTACAGTGCAAGGTACTGATTCCTAATATAGTATAGTAATCAATCCTCATTGGATAATTGAGTAATATTGAATAATTATTTAATATTTGGCTTATTTAATATATTATATATGTATTATTGAGGAAAAATGGCTTAGTATTTAAATAATTATCATGAAGTCTATGTATATACGTATATCGTTCCATGGCTTTTATGCATTCGTGTACATAGTTTTCCAGTACGGAGTGTACATCACCCTGGTCCAGGGCGCCTTCCGGAATGTCAATTTTTGGATGTCCGCTCTGATAGCACCTAATATTTCAGAATACAGAATTGATTAAACCGTACATCGTGAATACTTTAATTTTGAAAAATTTTATTAGGTAATATTTTTAGAATAATTTTATTGTTCACTTTTTAATTATATTTAAAAAATTGAAATAAATTTACTATCTTTTGAGATACATTTTTAATCAGACAAATCTACACATTGATTTATTTCCCGTACGTGTTATAGATCGTTTATTAATTTTAAATGTTACTCTGAGGTAAAATTGGGGACGAGAATAGAAAAAAACGACCTTCTTAAAACCATATACATTGTAAACTATTCACAACTAAATAAAATACGTTCTTATGAATATTGTGAACGCTGATTATGAAACTAAAGTCAGATTTTCGAAATTCATATTGTACCTGATATATCGGACAGCTAATAGGGAACTTGCATGAATTTTAAATTCAATTTTATTCAATAATACATTTCAAAATAATAATCTTCCCAAGGCAGTTTTATTTAATGCCTTAGTTATTTATTTATTTATTTATTGATTGTAACATTTTACACCAATATTTGAAACGATGTCACGTGACATCATCAACACGAGCGTTGACCACTGCAAAGCCAGCGCCATTGTGGCGACTGTAGGTACTAAACAGTAGGGCTTCGAAGCCTATAGCTGCAGTCCGTTTAGTACCTACAGTCGCTACAGTAGCGCTGGCTTTGTGGTGTTCGACATTCGTATTGATGATGTCACGTGACATCCATTCGAAAAACGATCTAAAATTGTACTATTTGCAATGCGTTTTAAATAAAGAAATACGGCATAAAAAAATAAAACATTCAGCTACGTTTTACTTTTTTATGTTACTTTATCGATTCCAAATGTTAAAACAGTGGTATTAAGACCCATACAAGTTCCCTATTGAAAATTTGGGTCACATTTTTTATATTAAAATTTTTAAATCACTTATTTTTACCGTTTTATTTTGAAAAAGTGGAAAACAAAAAAAAAGCTAAAACATAAATAATCTAAACGATTGTAGTACATGTACTGCCAATGTACGAAATGTTTAGAATAATTTTTTTTTTTTTTCAATTAAAAAATATAAATAATATAAAATTATTCAATTTATAGCATAGGCTAAAGAAATATATAAAAAATTATACTATAAAACATATACGATTTTAAAATTAAATTATAGGTAAAAACGAATTTTGAGTATACTATTCCCTACAATCAAATAAATAAATATAACGTAAAAATATATAATAAATATACTAACGCACGACAGCGCGCATAACTGTTTCTAGTCCTTTAAAATTGCTGTGCCGTTTCATAATATTATTCTTATAACTAACATCCCATATAAGTCCTAAAAATAAATTAAATTTAAAAGCACAGATTTTAGAAATGGCCAAGTTAAAAATAAAAAATATTTTTTAAATTATTTAAATTATATTTACTGAATATCGATCTATTATAATATCTATCATAGCACCAGTAATATGAAATAATACGCGCAAACTAGAAATTAGATCACCTTCCCTCTTACTCGATTCGCAAACGAACACACAAAAAATCCTACTTTCACAAACTTACATCACATCGAAAACTATATCTAACTTGTTGCAAGGAATAATTTCCTCGATGTCACCGACTGCAAAGAAAAGAAAAAGCCCGTACTCGCACGTTAACTCAACATTGCGCGAAGCGAAAGACACCAAACAAAACAATACAACAGCACATCGAGTTCGAACCACACGCATAATAAACCGCACAGCGGTATACGTAAGAGTCACCCGCGGGGGAGCAAAGAGAGCCCGCAGATACAATCGGAAAAATAAAGTGCGGAACCCGGCGGAGCGAGTTTCTTACACCTTATACACACCGGTCCGTATAGTTTCTGCGCTCGCAATCGTCAGAATGATAAGTGGCACCGGTGGACACGTGAGAATTATGGGCGCGCGAGCGTTGTCGGTCATTGAGCGAGTTGGTTCGCCGCCGCGGGTGGAAATATCGCGCTCTGCTCTGACCTCCCCCGCCGACTGTCCGCGGTGTGGACTGCGCGCGCGTTAACGCCCCAACGGAACTTGCGCAATGGTCGGCGGCTTTTTATTTGGGATGTATTGTGGGATGGATTTATTGTGAGAATTGGAGTTTTGGTGTATTGGGTGTATTATGTGGAGCTATTGTAGTAAGTTGATGCTTCTATTGAAAAGGACAATGGTGATAATCGTTTAGAGTATTGTATAGGCATTATTGGATTGTAGGTTGGTTGTATTCATAATGATTAGTTTATGATATCAAGAATATTTTAATATTAGAGTTGGGTGTATGTATGCGTGAAAAAATTTCAAATTCGACAATTTTATGTCAATGTTGTAACTGCAAGCACAGCAAATATTTTGTTATACCCGTTAATAACTCGTTGAAGCATTTTTCGAAAAGGACTGTTGCAGTAACGAATTTTTAAATGATTTTTTACTTTAATTATGATCTGCTGTCTGCACTTACGCAACAATGCAAAATTAACTTTGCAGCATATTTAAGCCTTTGAAGCTCACATTTTTATTTCTTCTCGATATGTATGAAACTGAGTATAGAAGATTTTTCAGAGTCGCTGATTATGAATCTAGGGACAAAATTACAAAATTAAAAATTTCTGATATACAAAAGGTAGAGCATTTTATTAAAATTCGCATGTTTTGTAATTACGAATCCGGGATCGTAAACAGCGACCTAGAAAACCCCTATATCGAGGTTTTTAATTCAGAATTATAAAGAAATCGACGTAAGTCATAATAAGCTAAAGCATTTTTTAAGAAAGAGGCCTTTTCTACCTCTTTTTCCGCATATTATATATTTATAACACTTTTTACATTTATAACATTCATCAACAAAATATGAATTTTGAAATCAATGAAAATCTGAAGAAAATAGGTGTCAATGGGACTGATACCATGCTTCAAAGGATTAATTTACTTTATCAAATAGAGCCAGCCATGAGCAAGCATTTAAGCAACAAAGTGTACATTGTTCGAAATAATGCTTATTAAATTTCTAAAAAAATAATTTTCTTTTAAGATAATTTCGATTTGCATCTTTGATAGGTTTGTTAATAAAATTTGAAAAACGCGAATGTCTCCTTAAAAATGAGATCTTTACGTATATATAGATATTCCATAGCATACAGTCTTGTATTAAAGAAACGGTTTACGTTTTATTTTCATAACAGTTCGTTTCCAAAAATGTATACGCTTATTCGACTATAGAATACCTACCCATCTTCAATTAGAGCCAAAGCATCGTCCAAATCAATGTACCATCCGCATTGTCAATTCCCACAATGAACCGCACATATCGAAAGTGAGCAGAAACATAATCAAACAACCTTGAAGCCGGGGGCCGCACCATCGCCACGATCCCCATTATCAAAACTCATCCATACACTCTCCCACATCTCATGAAAAGACCGCTGCGCGCGCGCGGCACTCATTTTTTTCGCTCGACTCCCCGCGCGGCTCTCACCCCCGCGACTATAATACACACACGCGCGCACACATGCATCCACGACGCAATACAATCGATGAACCGCTGCCTCCGCGCTTGCTCGCCTTTTTGATACATCGATCGCCGATGACCTTGTACCTCGCTCGCCGCGGACTCCGTTATACATTCTTACAGCTTGTTCCCAAACACACAAGCGTGCGGCCACAGCGAGAAAGAGAAAGAGAGAGATAGAGTTCGAAGCCCCCCTACACACCACCTATGTATATGCTAACAACGAACGCGCGCGCGTATATATAAAATGACTAATGATGCCAAAGCTCGTCTCTCTCTCTCCCTGGCCGCGCGCTTCACTTTGCGCGCTCGGGCCCATTGATTCGTGCGATGCATAAGTGACACGTCTATCGGCTACCGACGAGAGCCACCAGTCATGCTGAGGTTTTAACTCTTCGGCGACGACGACGAGGTGAACCCCCCACGCCAAACTCGACTCGACGACCTATGGGAGAGAGAGAGAGAGAGAGAGAGAGAGAACGAGGATGATAAACGGCCCGGGAGGCCCTTTAACAGAAGCTTATCCCACTGTTATCCGCTCTATACGCAAGAGCAGAGGGAATTTTCAGTCGTGCGAGCTTATAGCGTGCGGCCGCAGCATCCCACCCGCGCGCGCTTGGATTGTGCGTGTGATTTCGTCCGACTGCTGCTGTATAGCTGTGGCTGTGGCTGCTTCTTCTTTTTTTAACGGGGCTTTCTGTACTTTTGATTGTTCCGGATCTTTTGTGAGGAGACACCTTCTTTGGATGAATGAGAGAGATAGAGAGAGAGAGAAGGAGTGTAAGCAACGTGTGCGGGAGAAATCGAGCATTAATTTTACTTTTGACGCGAAATAATTAATTACTCATTTTTCAATTAGGCTATTTGAAGGATGAATTCAATATAAGAAGGTTAAATATTTAGTTAAAATATTTTTTATATAATTATTATTGTTTATTGATATTTGCGAATAATTTTTATTTTATTTTACTGCAGTTATACGTTTTTTCGATAAATGAGCACGCGAATGTGTGTGTATGTGTGTATATAAGTGTGTCTATTTGTGTACATATGAATGTGACCCAATCTTTTTTAATATGTAATAGAAACATTTTTGGAAATTTTCAACAGAAATTAAAAAAAAAATTTTAAAAATTGAACAAAAAAATGTTTGTTCTTACTTTACTTTTGGTAAAAGTTATGTACGTGTACCTATCTTATTTAAGTAGAGTTTGAACAAAAATAAATGAATATTTCAATAAGCATTTGAAACATCAATATACAAAAATACTATTTTAGGTATGTCCTAAAAAAAATTATGTTCGCTTTTCAATTTCAAGAAAAAAATTGTTTCATTTTATTCTCATAAAATTTGTAATCTATGAAAGTATTAAAAAAATAATTTTCAATACTAACATAATTAAATTCTTAGGGAAAGCATTCTGTTAAATTTGTTAACAGAAGTTTCTATCGACATCAAAATTAATAATTTAAAAAATACCTAATAATTAATGTCCAAAATGCATTATGGCTAAATCGATTATTCAGCAACTTTAAAATACAATAATAAAATGGCCATACACTATTTTATTCTACAACCTTCAGACGCTCTACTATGCATGAAATGCAATCAATTCAACAAGTTTTCTAACCTACTTTCGATTCTTTCGTTCCACCCCACATCCCTATACCACATCAATAAAAAGCAACGAAAACGAGAAAAGCTCTGCACAAATTAGTCAAGAGTCCGTTCTCCTTCATTCATTTCATTTGTTCGATCCATCAGATCGGACAACACGTGTATATCGACTGCACTGCCTTCTCTCTCCTCTCTCTCCTCTCTCTCTCTCTCTCTCTCGCTCTCTCTCTCTCTCCCTCTCGCTCTCGAACAGACGGTCAATGAGTTTTGCTCGAAGACTAGTCTCCCCCGCGCTTAGTATCTGGATCTGCAGCACCGTGCCGTCCGCCCGTTAAGGCGAAGTCGTAGGTAGGCAGCCGAGCCTCTGCTCCGAGCATTAATCATTATCCGTAAAACAATATAGATAATTAATACGCGCTTTAACATAATTGGAAACGTACGCGAGCCATACCTAACACACGTGCGCGCGGTGTAGTAATGGAATGGAAATGGTGTATAAGGCCAGAGGAGCCCGCGTACGTATGCATTCGCTGCTGCCGCTGCCGAGGTGTAGAGCAGCCTTGCTCGATCTATCATTCTCGCGAGTGGTATAAATGTTGTATGGAAGATTCATATGTTGAGGTCTGAGAGTGAGAGAGAGAGAGAAAGCTCGACGCGATTTGTAAGATTAACTGTGCTATGATTTTAGCACGGACGCTCGGAATAGACAATTATTGTTTTGTTGGGATACGTGCTTGTGCGTAGGATTATTATTTTTTTTAACTGTGGCTGGAGATTATAGACTTGATTATTTTACTTGAGTTATAATTTTAGATATTTAAAAAAATGTTATCAGATTAAGTATTAATAATCTAAACAATTGCTATATGCAATTTAGAATGTTACATAACTTTTTAAATTGAAATAGTTCTACTATTCACTTTAATGAAAACATAGTTTGAGTACTTAAATGATTTATTAATTGTAGGTTGGATAAAAATACTTTGAAAACGTTAATAACTAACCATTGGAGAAAAAATCATGCTTAATATAGAAATATTTCCAAGAAAAGGAAGAATGTGTGGGATATTAAAACGTTAGAGGATCCAATCAACGTCTCTATTCCTCTATTCGAGATCCGAAAATTGGGCTGAGACACAACCATTGGAAAGATTAATGTTCGCACTAATTAGTCTTAGGGTCTCGGCCGACGTGAGTCTTTCACCATTAGTTGCCTCGTGATTTTTACGATGACAAATAGCATTGAGACTAAATGAAACTGGAATTAATTTTTCGACAATTAAACTATAAATGCGTATTTGTCGAATCCAAAGCATTTTATATTAAAACATATTATTTATTATAGTTAGTTATTTTTTTATTAAAATTCTTAAAATTAACACATTATATTCTACTGTTCCTCACAAAAATTTATTATTCTCATGATAATAGTTTAAATTATCAGATAAGACAATGATTTCTATTTATGTATGAAAATTTAACAATGTTAATAAAACAAGAAATAAAAGACTCGATTACACTCGTGAAAAAAGTACAGAAACAATATTTGCTGAAAAGTTCAGAAGGTTGATCTAAACCGGTTATCAGTCAGGGATATACGCGAAGGTTTGTTTACGTGTGTTAACATGGCGTCGGCCTGTCCTTTCCTTCCCCTACTCCGACCTCGTGGAATGGTTGATTTATAGGCGGAGCATCTGACAGTAGACACCACCCCCGAGTCGCCAACTCTCCACACAGCTGTTTCGCGCTGTCGTGCATGGGGAGCGTAAATCACGTGCCGCCGACAGCGCTGCCCTCTGCAGTTAAGGGAAGGGGAGAACAACTTGTCTACAGGATCCCCATGGTAATGTCGACCACAAGTCTACTTTCGTAGTCGATCAGTATCCGACTGAAGGTAAAGACGTGACCTATATTACCGATATACGGAATGGGAGAAATCATTTCATACAGCGGATGACATAAGGTGCATGCTTACCGCTTTTTAGTAAAGGGGGTGGTTTTATGATTTATCTTCAATGCATAATGGCTTAAGTACAAATTTCTAATACAAGAGCACGCTAGAACCTCCTTTAGAAACTTACAGATGCGTACATAAAATTTGTGTGTACAACCTTTTACGTAATTTAAAACTGTATCTGATGTAATATAAAACTATATGGGTATTTCGTCAGATGAGTGAAAATTATCGAATTTTACCCCCAACCTGCATTGATTCCCCTGCATTTACAAGAGTTAACTTCGTATGACTTTTTATGTATTTTTAGCCGTAGAATCGCGTGGTGTTATTAGTTTTTTATGAAAATGATTGAAAATGCCTTTTATTTTTATAATACTAAATTCATAGGGTGCTACCGAACTGACATTTTACTTTAAAACTGCCCTCATAACTCCTAGACTTAACATACGAACTTTCTTGCAAATAAATTTTGTGTACTTTACTACTAAGTAACGAAAAACACTTTTTACTTGTAGTAAATCATCTAATAAACAGTATCTAGATATAATTTAGTAGTGTTACGGAACTGATCTCTATTGCTTTTTACTGAAATTTTTAATTTCCAGATCAATTTCTGGATACGCTTGACGAGTCATAACATATAGTTTGCGAATCCACCATTTTTGGTATATATTATGCTGTTATTATCCATATTTTATCGTAAACTGATGGACAAAAGGTATGGACCAATTTAATGACAATTAGCAAATTTTGAGTTTAAAACCAATACAAATGTATATTATTAACTCTACAGTTTACTATGTACAGAGAGGAATTTTTTTACCTGCCTTACTTCTGTGTAAAATACCGTTTTATATCGAAATTTAAGTTTTGGACATGTTACACAACTGATATTTGCGACCTAATTTATTGATTTGATTGAAAAGGCAGCACTCATATACGTTTCCGGCTTTTAATAATTATAATTGGTTATGCCATACATGCGTAAAAATTAAGAAGGAAATTCTTTTCCGAGTGTATATGTGTCTAAGAGGCCTGGGCGCAAATTGACATTCATGTACAATTTATTGAAAACTGGAAAATAGTGAAGATTTTAGTTTACATATTTTTTTCATTTTAGCTGAAACGCAAGAATAAGATTACATTTTTTTAAACAGAATATGAAAAAGTAAGGCTCATCCTGCTTGGTCTCTTCTATTGAACGTAAGACTTATCCTGTCTAAAGCTATATAACATATAGTAGTACGGAAATAATTAAAAAAGAATTGACTCTATTAACAGCTTTAGACAGAATAAGTCTTACGTTTCAGTAGAAGAGATAGAGCACGATAAGATTAATTTTTTCATACTAACAGATCATAAAAATAATAATGATGATAACATAACAAATTAAATCGTATGTTCAAACATAGGGAGAGAGGTGCAAAATAATCACGGAGCAAAACTAACATTTCAGTTACTAAAAAAAGTACGCTTCATTGAAAGTCCAAAATTTATTTAATAACACAAAAATATGTTGGTGTCCCACTTTAATTCTCTTATTTGTTTTACAATCAAGTTAATACTAGTACCTATTGATTAAAAAATGATAGTCCTCTGTATAGTCTTCTGATAAGATGTACATAAAAGAAAAACTACTCACCAACAGAATGGTACTGGTTGCGTTTGATAAAAGTTATTAGCGTAATTATATTAACAATTAAAAGAGAAGAAATTGTCGATTTTTCACCGCTATTTTTTAAGCCAAACTTTGAGTGCGTGTCGTTTTGTAAATATCGATAGTTCATAAATACAAAAAACTATCTCCGTTGAAACCGATCGTAAAAACCTCGGACAAGTCTTAAAATATTCTTCATAATTCAAGAAATCGTAAAACAGTAGGACATTTAAATACATTTTTTTGATTTATTAGTGATGTTTGTTTAAAGTTTAGATCGAGTAAAACAGCTAATGTGTTTAGTAGCTGATAGTAAATATTTCTCATGCCCTCAAAGCTGCTGATAGCAAGGGTTGGCAAAACTGAAATTTGAGCCTTTTTCCAAAAGCAAGCAGCCGCATTGTACGCCGAGCCTCTGTTACAAATTTTATTTTTATGATGGCTCTAAACTTTGAACGCACATCATTAAAAAATTAAAACATTTTATTTTACCATTCTGAAGTTTTACAATTTCTTGATTTATGAAGAATTTTTTAAGCCTTGTCCGAGCTCGCTACGATCGTTTACAACGGAGGTAGTTTCTTTTTATTTGTTAGTATTGTTCGATTATTTATTAATATTTTCAAAACAATTTTGCGCGATCGTGTAATTGAATCTTGAAAGTATATATTCCTGATTTTTTGTATCTTTGAACTATCGATATTTACAAAACCACAAATACTTAAAGTTTGGCTTGAAAAATAACGGTGAAAAACCGACATCTTTTCCATTTCACCTCTTATTATAATTGCAATTTTTTTATAAAAATGTTCTTTTTGGGGTTCAGAAATCGCAAAAAGAAATTTAAATGCTCGGGTTTCCAAACCTTTTCTATTATTTAATATTCTATGTTAAATAACGTACTACTTAACATTTATAAATTATTATAAGACGATGAAATCTCTGTTAACAGTAGCTATACATACAAAGTACACAATGTATAATATCAAAAGAGTGTGAGTTAAGTCGGTAGTACTGAAATTAAAAAAAAAAATTTTGAGTACTTAAAAGTAACTCATTTATAGCTTTTAGATTGCCGTATATTTATGGGTACGATTTCTCATTGATATTTTTCAACGTCAAAGAGCTAAATGCATTCTATTCAGCTCTATCACTCCCGGTCCAGACCGAAAGTAAAAATCCCAAAATCCTGGATGAGGAGAGCACTCCCGCTCCGGACTGGAAGCAATAATCCCAAAATCTTGGATGAGGGGGAACACTACAGATTCAGACTTGAAGTAAAAATCCCAAAATCATGGATGAAGAGAGCACTCCCGCTCCAGACTGGAAGTAAAAATCCCAAAATCTTGGATGAGGGGGAACACTCCAGATCCAGACTTGAAGTAAAAATCCCGGAATCGTGGATGAGGGGGAACACTCTCGATCCAGATCGGAATTACACGCATACACACACACACACACACACACACACACACACGCTCGCACGCACGAACGCACACACACACACACACGCACGTACGCACACACACGCACGCACGCACGCACGCACGCACGCACGCACGCACGCAAGCACGCACGCACGCACGCACGTACACACACACACTCGCAGACACTTTTTAAGACCAGTGTATTCGGACTTCCCAAGACATAAGACATATTTATACGATAAAAAAATACAAAAGAAATTTTGACCATCACAAAGCTTTCTCTTTATGAAAGCAATATGGGTCAATGTAATACTTTTCGAACAAATCTTGATCATTTATGTCAGGAATTTTTCCAGCGATTTTATCATGTTACACCATTTAAAAACAAAATATTATTTCTACATAATTATGAATATGTATATGTCGTAGGCATATTGTGAATTCAGGCAACATGCAGAATTCCTATTTAATGTAAGCTGGAAAATCGTCGAATCCTTGTAAAAAATATAACATTCAACAATACGCCTATAGCTTTAATCAGTCATTTAATTAATTGCATAGGGTTTCGACAAAATTCCGAAGAAGACTTAGACATGTTAACAAACATTACAATTCGAAATGGAAAGTAATATATCAAATAGAACTGAATTTGAAGAGAAATTAAAAATTCATATTAGTCAACAAAAAAATGAAAATAAGAGTAATTGTTGGGACACTAAACATTCAGAGAAGATTGTGAAAATGCTAAAACCTTGTGATTTAGGAGATTAAAAGAAACGCCGTCGAATTATAACTATAAAAAAGTATGAAGGGTTACGGCAGGAAGTAAGACCCACTTTATGTTTAAACGAAAGAGCGAAAATAATAAAATTCTATATTGTACAAAAAAATAAGAACCAGATTTCAAGATTTGCAGTCGAAATATTTATTACTTGCTGTGAAATATTTAAATATATTGGAATGCTGGATTTGAACTCGCCAATCTGCCTAAGTCTTCTTCGGCATTTTGCAGAATTCCTAGGTAATTTATGAAATGAGTGGTACAAGGATTCGACGATTTGCCGGCATTAATATATGCCTACGACACATATATATTCATAAGTATGTAGAATTTTTTTTTGTTTTTAAATGGTGTACATGATAAGTGTCGTACGACATCTGTGTCAGTTCTTGTATATACGCTAACTTTGCTGTAATGGCTTTAACGATATTCTTGCTTAGTTTTAATTCTATGTAATAGTTTTTATTTTGAAAAAATATACTAATAAAAATAAAATTTATGATTGTTTAATGTATTTAATTATAAACGTAAGTACATTCCATCAAAAAGGAAAATTATAAATAATATTTACGAATGATGAAATTTTTCGATTTTAACAACAAATAGCAGCCATTAAGATACAAATCGAACATTTATCTAGGTCAAAGGTCAGAATATCATAGTTATTAATATCTCAGTTGATAATGCATGAACATGTAACATAATTCTCTTAGCAATAGATGAAACTCAGTAGCTTTTATAGCTTCGTCTTTGCAAGTCAGTATTTATAGCAAAAGTAATAGTTAATTCTTTCCAGAGTGATTTCACAAAATTCGGATGTAGCATTTTTAATCTTTGCCACAGGTTAATTGTTAGTATACGATCAAAAATTAAAATTCTGCAAACAGCAAACATTTTTTACGAAACAACTAACATGCACAAAAGCATTCCAGCATTGCTTTTGCTTCTCATAGTTCATAATACTGTCAATGCTTTCCACATAAAGGAGTTATCTAACGATCTTGATAGATTTGAGGAGAATAAAAGATCCAGTGACGTCGCATTACTCGTCAAGGGTCAAAAGATACCGGCGCACAGATTGAAGCTGTCCGAAAAAAGTTCGGTACTTGCAGATATGCTTGAGAAAAACGGGACCGAAGAAAACTCTCGGACTATTGAGTTAAAAGGCTTTAATAACCAAACAGTAAGCGAAGCTTTGCGATACATGTACACAGGCAAAGTCGAACATCTAGATGAAGTAGTGGGCGATATTTGGACGATGGCAGAGGTATACGACATCACAGGACTTAAGGAATATTGCGTGGAGAGTTTTTGCTGGCAGCAGTTCATCAAAAATCCTATTCACATTCTCATTCAGGCCCATGATAAGAAAATTGAAGAACTGGAACGGTGCGTCATGTATTATGTTGCCGATAATCTTTCTGATTTAGTAAATACTCAAGATTTCGTGGACATGGTGTCCGCAATACCACAATTAGCAGTGCAAATTATACACTGAGAGAATTTTCTAATAAAAATTATAACGAAATTCAGGGTAAAAATTACCGTAAATAACTATAAAGCTGGGACACTCCTACTTTCTGACACTTTTTACTGATATTTTATTATAAAAATTACCTCATTGACTACAAATTTTACCGCACAGACTATAAATTTTACCGCACTGAATGGTAAAATTTGCCTGATTTGAGAAAAAGAAGACAGCTGATAAAGAAAACAACTGAGCGTGTACACATTTTAGGTTACCTCAAATATAAATGTGTATAAATGTACTTATTTAAGTATTAATGATACTGCTACAACAATTGAAAGAAAATCCAGATTTTTTAAAAATATTTTATACATATTTTACCACAAATTTTGGTTTTCTCTAAGATTCGTACAGGGAACTTTTACTCTGCGGCAGGCAAATTTTACCCTTCAGTACGGTAAAATTTATCGTAAATATCAATAAAAACTGCCAGAAAGTTAGAGTGTCCCAGCTTTATAGTCATTCACGGTAAATTTTACTGCGAATTTCGTCATAATTTTTATTAGAAAATTCTCTCCGTGTACAAAAAAAATTAGCGCTTTATGATACTAAATTAAAAATGATTGAAAGTAATTGTCCTATAAATTGAATAAATGTAAGATTCAACGATGTAATGTAAAATCAATAAAGGATTTAGAGAAGCATAGAACTACTAGCTTTAGTTGAAATTATTGTTTATATATATTTTCAGAATTTAAATAAACCAGTACAAATATGTAAGTTCAATGTTCTATTGCACTTTTTGAAGAAAAGACATACTATCGTACACACATGCACATTCATCATACGCACACGCAAGCTCTTACATCATGCGCACACGCACACACACGTACACACACACACGCACACACGCACGCACACACGCACGCACGATGCACGCACACACGCACACACGCACCACACATATATAATATATACACAATACACGATGTATACATGTAGACATTTATACATGTATATACATACATACAGTCAGGATACACACAGACAGGAATTTTTGAAGAATCTGTAACTTGCCTATTGCATCCCTCGATATTCTTATTAAGCAACCTAGAAAAAATCGCATTTCATTAAAATGTGAGATTCCGAATTTTCATTGTTACAAAGCTTTCTCTTTTAAAAAGTAAAATTTGAGAGTGGGTAGCCAGGGCTAACTAATCTTTAATGTAAATAAATAGTTTTATATTGTTTAGACCTAATTAATACAAAAATTGAAGGGTCCTACATCCATTTTTGAGTAGAAAGAGCAACAGTCATTTTAGGTTATGCGATGAGTAGTGGCAGGTAGCCACCCGCGCCACGTACCTGATAAACAACATGTTTATGTTTGTCATTTAAACGTTTCAAATGAGCGTATTATATTTTAAGGGGATAGAAGTGAAGTAATTATGCAATACTTGTGCACAAAATGTCGATACAGTAACGTGGGTTTCAAAATGTTCAATACCGTAGAGCGGGGTGACTTTGGATCACTTTGAAACTTTACACTACTCAGGTTCGCTTCCTGACAAAAATTAAGTTCTAAAGCAGGTGCTAAAAGTTTATTCTTGAGCTATAGTATATATTCACACCCTAGGAATAAAATTTCAAAAGCGTACCTTTTAGTAATGTATGCAAGATTGGGTGGTCGAAGTTACCCCGCTTAGAAGGGCGACTTTGAGCCACTTTTTTAATTTCTAAATATCTCATAGCCAAATTTTGATTTCTAAGCATTTACAAGTCAGTTACAAACTTATTTTATGTTTAACAAGATGCTACGATAGTAAATAATTAGTAAAAAATTTATATACGAAAACCAAAAATGGTTGATAGCAGCCCTTGTCACGCTCTAACTAGAAAAAAGTTTTCAAGGTTTAAATTTGGTAAAATTTTTGTTTACTTTCAAAAATCCAAAAATCACTTTTAGATATATTTAATAATTTTCTTTATGGTTCATTTGGTATCTAAAGGATCTGACCTTCAAATCTAAATACCTCAAATCGCTTCAAGATGCATACTTTCTGCGGTGCTGGATATAAAATCATATTTTTTTCATTTTGCCCAAAGTCGCCCCACCGTCCTGAAGTCACCCCGCTCTACGGTATGTATCAATATTAGTGATTTGTTTTGTTTTGGAATATTTCGTAAACGCATAACAAATAAAATTAATTGATTCTCACACAGATAAAAAATATAACTTACAAAGAATTGGGATTGGTGATCGTGACATAATGCCCTACTCCTTGCCTCCATCTTCGGCCTAACAGCCAATTAGATACAGGGTACAGTAGAAGACCTAGTTGGTCTCCTACTGTACCCTGTATACGATCGGCTGTTAGGCCCAAGATAGAGACAAGGAGTAGGGCAAGATGTCACGACCACCAATCCCAATAGTTACACACAGATGTTCTTTCGAACTAACCGGTTGAGAAAAAAAATTGCAAAAAATACCTATTATTTGTGCCTACCCAAGATGGTATCGTGATGCACACATGAGATACGCACAAAAGTGCGGATTATAGAACTCAAGTTACGTACATAACTATTTAGATAAAAAATAATCTTTGTTAATAACTGTATCTACAATACTAAAACACTTAAATTTGCTTGAAATATAGGTGGGATAACGTTTTAAAGCTAATAGATAAATACTGTACCTAGGTGAACCTTTACCTTTAACTATTTTTATCTAGATAAATAGTTATCTATGTAACCAATTATCTGGATAAATTATCTAAAAAAATGCTAATACAATTATCTGAAAAAAATTACAAAATAGGTTATTTAGACATATAATTATCTAGATAATAGGTTATCTAGATAAATACTTAACTAGATAATGGGTTATCTAGATAAATACTCAACTAGATAATGGGTTATCTATATACATATTTCAGATAATTTATGCAAATTTTAATTTTAAAAAATCTTATAAATAAATAAGTTGCTTTCTCGGTTTGCATCAAATCTTTTTCATATTGGCTCCATCGTCTCTTATTTAAATAGCTGACACAGAAAGTCAGGCGGATTCGCTGATAACGAATCATACATAAAGAACGCAGTGTTTTAATGTTGTTATTATTTGATATTTTGTGCTTAATTTTTTATTAAACTAGAACATCACTTTTTTAAATAATTCTGCTCATACCTATTACCTATATTTATTGTTCAAACTGAATGCCGGCTTAATCGACTTATCAACTGGAGTCGGCCAATCCAATAAAATGACAAGGGGATAAGTACCAACTGCAGATTTAATGGGTAACTAATGGTGCGCACTATTTTCAAAACTATTATAAAATTGAAAATATGTATCTAAATCATTATGATAACAATTGAACTGATAATTAATTATGACGTGATTGCGCCTGCGTTAAGGTTTGCTTGTGAATCGCAATTGTAATCAGTGTCAACGTGGGTAGTGTCGTGACAAGACCGCAGACATAGGGATCCATTGATAGTGTTGAGCACAAAAATGTAATCTACGTCAACTTAAAGAAAAAATTCTATCATTTTTTTTCAATTATCCAAAAATCTTTACTAGATATTAAACAGTTTTTGTTTACTAGATAATTTATTATCTAGATAACCTGTTATTTCGATAACAATTTGATAATTTCTCTATCTTTTCGATAATTTATCTATATATCGTTTTAGCTAAATAATACTTTATCTAAATAAATTATCTTTTCCTTATTAAGGACTTTAGATGGTACGTTATTAAACATAGTTGGTCAACATACCTTTTCGGATCGTTTAAGACGCTTTTATAAAAAAAATATAAATATATGTAAATTTTAGCTAATAGAATATCTGTTATATATTATCCAGATAATCATTTTGCCCATGACTGATACAATTAACCGTCTTTCATTGTAAAAGGTTTGTTGTAAATAAAGGGAACGTGTCCGTACTGGTTCATCCATTGCGCCGGACCGGATTACGAGGAGAGTACAGTCGAACCTCCCGGCACTGATCATACCCTCGGGACAAGCTGCCCCCCCCCCCTCCGGCAATGACACATAGGTAGCTTCGGCGTGAACCTTTCTGAAATTATTTTAATTCTTTTAATTTTTTTGTACGCCGCACTTATTCTGTATTTTTAATAAAAAATAAATTCAATTAGTAATTACAATAAATGGATATACGCAGAACTTGGTACACAATTTTGGCGCTCGGGGCCCCGTACATATATAAAACCGGACCTGGCCGAGTGTTAGTGCCGTAAGGTTGAGACAGTATCAGTGCCGTGAGTTTCAGTATCAGTATCAGAGGTTCGACTGTATACCTATTGGGAGTTTAAAGTTGCAATGCGACACTAGCGGACATCGCGTGAACTACGACAATGGCCGGTCAGGGTATACATTTTAGATTAAATTTACATGGAAAATTTTTAGAACTACCCGATTTCATTTTTAGAACTGGCCGCTCTTTTTAGAACTGCCTTTTCGGTTAGAGCTGACCCTTAGAATATGCCCTGATTTTAAATAAACGTGTTTTACATGAAAATCAACGTTATTGCAACAACTATAGACTTTATGCTATTGAAGAAAGATAAAAAATCCTCCAGAAGTATGGAAAAATATCTTAATGTAATTATTTTTTGATTAATCATTGCGTAACAAGGCACAACTTTTAAAATTCAGGCATTCCGCCTGTTGGTTTTTGCTCAGAAATATAGTTTTTGATCTTTGAACACTCTGCTGAACCATCGTGCTGCATTCATAAGTTTTTATAATATCTACAATTCAAGCAATAACCATAATTTTAAGAGGACACAATTTTATTTTAATAATTACCTACGACTCCCATATAAACTCAATGTAAAATCATAAAATGTACACCTTGATCGGCCATATGAACTAGTCGACAGAGGCACCACTCTCCAGCGGTGGTAGTTTTCTTTGTCAGTATATACATACGTTGTGTACCTAAATAGTACCTTTACAATGCAAAATTACACGCATTTTTGCTTTTTCCGCACCCCACATCATTTTCCATCAAATCAAAGTGTAACTAATACATAAATACAAATGATTACAAATAAAATTTATAATAAGGTTATAATCGACCGGAGAAATAAATTCTATATTTAAAGGACACTAGCAGTTTATAGTAGTTAATTCTAAAATCAAATTCACAAAAGTATAATTTAATCACTATATAGGGGAGACTGGGGTATAAGGGAACCCTTAAATGAAATATATGTACTTTAAACTACGTCAAAAAATGTAATTCAATAAAAAAAATTTCTTTTTGTTCTTTGTCATGCCAAGAACATTGTCCTACGTTACTGCTAAAATTAACATAATATAATAGAACATTACGATATGTGTGACCTAAGTGGCACTTTATTACACGGCGCGTAGTTAGCGCCCGAGCGAAGTGAGGGCGATACCGTCGCGCCGTATAATAAATTGCCAGCTTAGGTCACAAGTATCGTATACTATTTTATATTATAGCATCTGTCTGCCCTAAGTCCGCCACATCACGCCTATCCATGATATAAGCAGTCGTTTACTGCGATAAAGCACGGTGCAATAAAGGACTACTTAGGTCACGGATAGGCGTGACATAAGCGCGGACTTAGGTCACGCAGTGCTATAAAAGTACTTAATAATTAATATCCGAATACATCGAAAATCATGATGTTCAAAATCATTGGAGTATAATCGAGCCGTCAATTGGGGTAATATATAAAAACGGTACGTTATTATTATCAAAGCGGTACATAGAGCACATTATTAATTTTTAAAATTATTGTTATTATTATAACTTACAGAAATTGCTACCTGAAAAAATTATTCTAATTTTTATTACACAAAAAAATAGAAACAATAACACCAGACTTTTCGCTTATGAATAAATAGCCATTTTTACAAAATGTACTGTTTTTCACGATCTCAAACTAGTTTTATTTTTATAATTCATTTGCATGTTAACGGTTGATGGAACCCGGTAAATTAACTCGCATAATCGCTATTACAAGTAAACTAACATGCGATTAAATAGATGACGCCACTTCTGCAACAAAGTTATTGCAACTGATCCGTTATACCCCAGTCTGCCCTACACGATTATATGCAATGTGTAATATAAACATTAAAACTCGATTATTTATAAATTATAAAACATGTACTATTAGTATGATGTACCTATTCATTTATTTTTTGTTATACATTAATTAAACTTCTCACCTATTCCATTTACTATATCATATTGCTTGTTTTTACAATATCATGTTGTAGCTGACACTATCAATACGTATATCTTAAAAATTACTATACGGGCACGTACATTTTTACGATATGACGTTGCGTGAGTTACGATATATATCGCGTACGTTACGATAAAGTTTTCTCAGTGTACAACAAACATCCCACTTCCTACTATACTGCAAAAGCAACGAAACCATGCCCGACAAAATCCAATTAACGAAGCAAAAGAGGGGTGCGTCCAGGATCATTTCCAAAATTATCCGTTGATCAATCAACATAAGAGCCAGAGCCCGGCCCGCTCCGGCCTACGAAGGTCATCAGAATTGACCAGGGCCAATCTCTCTAGGATCAGACCAGCCTAATAGAAACTTCAAGCCAGCCGGGGAGACTGGCAGCATCTGCGAGAACTGCCTCGCGCGCGCGCGTAAACCCTCTCTTTCTTTCTCTTTCTCTCTTTCAAGGCTCGAGTATACGCAGCGAGAGGAAGGGAGAGAGAAAAAAGAAAGATATCCCGAGAGCTACGGCATGGCCGGCCGTCCGGCGTTGTTGACGCCCGAAAACGTCCTGCGATCGATCTTCGTCAGGCTTGATTTCTGCAGCAGCAGCGGCGCGCTACACAATCGTCCAACAAATAGAATCGTACGCGCGACGGCGGCGGCCCGTCGTATATACGTACGCGTACGCGCTGCGCGTCTTTTCCAAAAGATATCCCCGACGATCGCTTTTCCTTGTCAACGCGCAAGCGAGTGCGCTTTATATTGTTGTGTGCGTGTGTATTATGGAGGAAAAGTCAACTCGAGCTGACGTGTATGTACAATGGGATCGAGAGAGAGAGAAGAGAGAGAGAGAGACGTCAAGGTGTCGTTGACGTTGATCTAGCTGAAAATTTAGAGATCAAAAATGTGAAAAAAGAATCGAAGGTTTTTCGGAGCTTTTTCCACGATTTAGAAGTTATTTGAATAAGCACAGAGTATGCTATGTATATGTACTCAGAAAAAGATTTTTTTGATCGGCAAAGAAATTTTTTTGCAATAAACATCTGATGGAATTCCATTTTCTAATTGGTATTACAGTTACCAAATATTGTTTTAATCGACTGCATGTCGATTCCCCTTACGAAGAGCACATTTCAGATTTCTCAGAGACCTTGTAAAAATCTATTAAATTCTTACTACGATACATCTTACCATTATACATTTTATATTCGATCCTCTGAGAAAATTATATACTGAGATTATGGAAATTGCTGATTTACGTTATAGAAGATTCCTAACAAAAACTAGTATTTTTCGAGAAACCTGAAATGTGCTTATCTTCGTAAGGAGTATCGATGTATAATAAGTAATAAATAAAAATTTAAAAAAATAATAATGTGTAATAATTAAAAAATATAACAAATGCTAATAAATTTACTCTTAATGTGATAAAAGGAAAGATGCTTTATATGCAAAAATTGCATTGGTACAAAAAAAATCCTTTTACCTACGTAAAACTGTAATAGAAAAGAAATTTAACCATTTGTATGTACTATATGGTACAAACCCATACGATGCATCAACAAATTTCTTCGAACAAGTCACATCGATCAAAAAAACGACGATGAAAATCCTATATTATTCAGAATCGAAACGAAGTCGAAGGAAAACTTAAAATTTCATAGCACACACGAACTAATCAGTCTAGTCTTTCAAAATACTTGCGAAAAAGAAATGTGTGTAAAGTGTTAAATATCGAACTACTTTTTCGGCAATCCTTACTCTAATATTAAGATTTATTTATTAGGGAAGATTTGCCTTTGATTGGACAGCACCTAGTATAAGACCATAGTAATTTTTAATATTCCCCATAATGTGTGAGAATATCGGTCACGTGGATATCTAAAGTTGATGAAGTACGTTGTTAAAGATGCAAAAATCATAGTTAATTTAAGAACACTCCTTGATTTTGTGCTGCTTTTTGAATAATTACTTTATTGATACCAGTGTTAATGTATCGACAAATACGTAATTCAAAAGTAGCTAGTTAGTTTTTGCTTTCTCAAAGAGAAAGCTTTGTAACGAAGATAAATTCATTTTTCAGATTCGATGAATCTCCATGTTTTCGAAATTCCTGAGTCATAAAAATAGGTTTACAATAGGTTTTTAAAAAATGTATGTCTTAATAAATGTATGTATGTATATATGTGTATATGTATGTATGTGTGTGTATGTATGTGTGTGTATGTATGTATAAAACCAAAATTTGTATCCACCATAACTTTTCAAGGGAAGCATATCACGTGCCGAAATTTTGCAGGTACATTACATATGTTTCAACACAGAACTGATTATATTTTGGAGCTGAAAGGATAATATTAAACTCATTTTTAAGCAAAAATATTAATTTTTATAAATTTGTAAAAATCGCAAAAAAATGTTTTTGTTATTTTATACGATGAACTTGTCAAAAATATGTACGTTTTCTTAAAGTTAACGTAATTTCCTTTCGATTGCTATACCTTATAATAACTTTAAACTTATTTTCGTGAAATAATAACAAAATATTAGGTTAAAAAAATTGTAAAAAAAGAAAAAAATGGTTTTTGTCATTGTATAGGTTGAACTTGTTAAAAATATGTACGTTTTCATAAAGTTGGCGTAATTTCCTTTCGATTGATATATCTTATAATATCTTTAAAGTTATTTTTGTGAAATAATAACATAATATTAGTTTTCAAAGAGTTTTTTAAATCTAAAAATTTTTTGCCTTTTAATACTTTCAAATTTTTACAACAATAGCTAAACGCTTGTATCTAATAAATTAATTATAGCATTAATTTATTAATTGCGAATTTTCATTATAAGATTCCTTAAATCGATTAACAGAACATCTCTGTAAGGGGTTAGTCCTGTGTAAACGCCTAAATTTGAACTATTTTTGTGCAATTTTTTTCTACTAAATAATAAAAAGCAATCGATCCAATTTTTTATATCTTTTTAATGACTTCTTATAGTATACAAAATTTTTTTTTTAAGTTTATTTTGTTATGTTTTATTATTCATTTTACGGTCAAAGTGGACATCCAAAAAAAGGCAGGTGGCTGGTCATGGCGATAGCGGTAGTTTGGGTTGCCTGAAATAAAAAGTTCGAACGGATTATTTTTCTGTAGGCTTGTCATTCTCACAGGTAGCAGATTTAGACATTTTCATTGAAAAATAACAAAATGGCGCCTTTATGAAAATTTTTTTTTGTGTTAATAGTAAGTATTTAACAATGAAGTGTAAAGTATGCACTAAGAAAACAATTTATTTGACTCAAAGAAGTTAAGAAAAAGTCGAAGAAGTTAAAAAAAGTCAAGGATTTAAAAAGCTCTTTACAGGCGGATGATAACATTTTTTTTTAATTCAAAAAAATATTTTTTCAACTTAAAGAAGTATTTATTTAACTTAACAAAACACGAATTAAAATTTTTTGTTAGCTAAACAAATAGGTCTTTGAGTTAAACAAATGTTTTTAATTGCACGAAAAATGTTATCATCCCCACGCACAGAAGCCTTGTTTCAGTAACTACTTTAAATAATTTAATCTAGCAAGATATTGATATACATAAAAATGTTTCGAAATTTTAAGCCCCATTCAAATCAATAATTAAAATAACGCTTCTATGCCCAAAAAACTTATAGTACACCCGATTCTAAAAACAACTTTTTGAATGTGCCGTGAAGGAAGCTAGTGACATCTGGCTCTGGCTAACCTAACGAGGTTGACGTTTCGAAGGGTATTACATTTGTCAACCCATGAATAGATTATCAACGCCGAGAACGTCAGAGACTACGGCACCATGGTTCATGGGGTTCCAAAATGCAACTCCAATCGAAACGTGAACCTCTTTAGGTTAGCCAGAGCCAGATGTCACCAGCTTCTTCCACGACACATTCGAAAAGTTGTTTTCAGGGTCGACTGTACTGGTCAATCTCAAATTTTATTCCAGTCAAATGCCCTTGTTCTCAAAATAAACTAATTTTCTTTCAACATAAAAATGGATTCTGTTTGCCACAAAGTAACTCGATTCAGAGGGTAACTCCTCCCCAAGAAAAGGGTCCTCCTTCAGAATGTGGATATTACTAACTCGAACGCGAGTTCGCAGCGCCGCACTATAATACTTACCGGATAGGAAGGAGGAAAGAGTTTATCGGGGCGAGCGATCGGAGCGGCGCGCAGCAGCGCGAGCGGCCGCATGATTGATACTCCGTTCCGGTATTGTTAGCACGTGTATTTACCGACGCGACCGAGCCGCTGCCGACGAGACGTTTTAATTAAAATGTACACCGTGATGTACTACTATAATATACGCGGGGTTTGTCGCGCCGGCGCAAGATCGCTCGCGTGTCTCTGGTTTAGCGGACGTGCAGGAGTTGCATGAAATTGTTATGTATACGTACATCGCGAGCATTTTGTTCGTAAAATAATTTTAGTGTTTTTTGGAGGCGGGTGAAATGTTTTGTTGTATGTGATAATCCAAACTCACTGCTTTTATTTCAATTTAAATTCATTTAGGAACTTTTGGGAATACCCCGATCATCAAGCTGTATTTGATTTTATTTTTAGAGTTTTTTTATTAAATACCACTATAGGACTACTACTACATAATAGTACTACTATATAATTACTACTTCATGATTTAGGAACAAGAAAATATTGAAGCCTGATCAAAATCCACATACGACAAGATTGATATTCTTCTTGCAAGCCGAATAAAAAAAATATTCTTCTTTTCTAAAACCTAAGTTGATGCAATGAAAAAATTAAAGCGATTACTAATACCTATAGTATATGGTATTTTATAAAAAAACTAAAAAATGAATTTGAAATCTAGTTGTAAAACTTACTCAATATTTATGGAACAAAAGCCCAACATGGATTTTTCTATTCCACACGAATAAAATTGCTTGATAGACATATCCCTCCGAGAACTCGTTGCAAAGAACTCCAACCTCTATATACCCCGTACAACTTACTCGTCCTGCTCAACAAACACGCATACACAAACACCGGCGCACCCAATCACACGTATACACACTTACACCCAAGAAGCGCAAAAAAGGAAGCAGCAGCGGCAGCGACGGCAGCGTGCAGAAGAATGTCATACCTAGTTGTTTCTGGGAGCAGAAAGAGAGGAAGGCGGTATATACAGGAGGAGGCGAAGGTAGAGCAGGCCGCCTGACACCTCCATGATGGATAGCTGCCGCCGTCGAACTCTCGCTCGCGCCACCGTACAGCCGCTGTCCGTCGCTTCCACCTTACGGTATAGGATATACACGTACAAGCGCGTGTCGAGCGCGACCATCGCGAAATGAAGCTTGTACGTATATATACACCTATATACGGTCCGCGTGGCAAGACGCACCCCGGCAGTTTTCTCGCAAAGCGAGGATCCTGTTGGATATGCCGCTGTGTGCGTGCGCGATTCGAAGAAGCGAGCGTGGAAGCAAATCAAGATGTGCTCGCTCCGGAGATCTTATTATTCTGACGTCTCTATTTCTTGGCCTTCGTTTTGCAGCCGCGGGCCTGTATGGGTAATTTGGAAGTCGTGCGGAGGCATTATGGATTCGCTTTGGAGGATTGGGCTTGCCGGAGAACGGTGTGAATGCGTACTTTCTGTGGCTGGGGGAGATTGGGTTTTCGCTGCCTGTTATGAATATGAATGCGATTGTATGAAATTTTGCGTGTCAACGCTGTGAATGAATTTGTTGGAGAGTGGAGGTATGGAATGTACAAGCTGTTATTGCTTCCTGGTGCTTTTATTGCCGGGAATGGAAATTTTGTTATAAGTTAAATCCTAGCATTGAAAGAAGTATAAAAATATAATTATCAAAAATAATTGAAGTGTATATGTATTTAATATCAAGGGATCCAATTTAAATTGGATGACTTTGAAGATTTACTGAAATTTTACTTGCGTGAGATGCATTTTTATTTTTTTATTTGAAGATCTGCTACTCAAAATACGAAAAGTAATAAATGTTCCATTAAACAGATTATTTAATTTAGTAAAAGTACTGTAGAGTTAATAAATTTACTGCAAATTTTAAATAACTCATCAAAGTATCGGTCATAGATTTTGCTAGTAAAAATGTATGCTAATTGACAAAATATAATTATTTTCTAACCGTTTCTCGATAGCGTGTCTCAGATAAATTAGTTAAATTCCTTCTGGAATAACATATTTGTTTGTTGGTCCAGCGAAAATTTTGGTTACTGCAGTGATTTTTTACGCTGTCCCGATTCTAACACCGTCTAATCGTTCCTTCAGCCGCATTTTCTGCAATTCTAGCTAAGTAATTTCCTCAGTGTGATATGCTTTTTTGCCGTTTAGAGTGAATTCCTACTCGTGAAAGCGTCAACGTAAATCTGCGACGTATACCTTGATAGAACTTCAAAAACTAATTATAAATGCAAATCGAGTACCTGCCCAAAATTGAAAATACTCTTGCAAAACATTAAAAACTTTGCGATAAAAGTAACGTGAAACTCATAGCAAACGTAGAACATCGGTAATTTTCACATTTATCAGGGTATTTTTCCCTTGATGTCCGACGTCCCACATTTACTACAAAGATATAGATAAAATTTTCATCCGATTTTGGATCCATTTCGATTCAATATGTTATTAGAGTTGAAATTGTTGTTCAAACACTTGGGTAGTTTGACTCCGCATGGATCTTTGAGTTATTCTTTCAATACATGATTGAACAAAGCATTTTAAACGTCTGTGGTTCCAAAAAGGTATTTATTATATTTATATTTTTGCCTGAATCTGAATCGAAATTAAATTTTCACCATAAATGTAGTTTTTTCCCTTATACTAGGATGTCTTACATTGAAGTATGGATGGTTCAAGTAACTGGTTTATGTTAGGACAGTCCAGGTATTCGCTACGTGTATGACACTAGCACTCCACGTATTTTACCTGTTTCGGTGGCAAATCTCGGAATGATTGCTAAAACGTATTGGCTTAATAGACGAATTCATAAAAACATTATTTTTATAATCACTAATAAATGTCCAAAACGTTGGAAAATTTTTATACACATAAGCTAAACTTATATTTATCTTAGAAAAAAGTTTGCAGGCAAAGATTCTTAATAAAATTTATTAGTCGTTGCGAAAATTCTACTAAACTCCGGTCTCACACCTCGACCCCTTCCGCTTCTCATAATATTTTCCAAAAAGCCCAAAAGCACGTGCTCTCGAATTTAAAGCGCGATTTTCAGCAATCCATCCGAAAAACACCGAAAAAGAAAATAAAAGCTCGGAACAGCGTGGAAAAAAAAAAAGAAAGACAGAAAAAACAGAAGCCCGGGCGATGCAGAATCAAGCAGCGGCGACGGGAGCGTGCTAATGGCTACTGACGTGCAGTTTTGATGGATCGGGTACCAGCTCTCGCACGAATAAAGAGCACCCAGAGAGGGAGAACAGCTCTCTTTCGTCCCCCTCCGTACGTATACAAGCTCTCCTTCTCTCTCCCTCGCTTGCTCTAAACTCCAAAACACGAATAACGCGCGCGCGCGATGCGCCCCGTATACATAGTACCCGAGAAGAAAGAAGGAACGCCGGAGAGGGCGTTGGATTTGGGGAAAATGGCGAATTATACACGGAGCGCGAAGCTGTGGCGCGTCTCCCAGAGGCTATACACGCCTATCTCGCACCCTGGCGCAGAGAGCGCACGGAAATATATACGCCCGCGGTAGAGACGCGTTACATGTAGCCGGTCCGCGCCGTCGCTGTTGTCCACGTTGACGTATCTGTCCCCAAGGATGCTCGCGGCCGAACCCACGTAGATATACGCGCGCACCGGTGTGTATAGGACTGGGTTTCTGTGGCTGGATCGGGCGCGTGTATGACGGTGCTGTAGTTATAGAACGTGGCGGCTTTACACTTTATTTGATAATCTTTTACGCTTCAAGCCGTGTTTTCGATTATTTCCGAGCAAATTCGAATTCCGTCCCTTTTTCACTTTGCCGACACGCTGTAAGTAGTGCCAAGGGCTGAGTCATTTTCATATATTGAGCGCGTGGACCAGGAAATGGCGTATACGTTTGGTTTTATAAGAGACTTGGGGTGATTGATAGCGCGAATGGCAGTCGATGTTGACATCGTTCGACTGATGGTTTACTGCATTATTTTAAGATTTGATTTCGTATATGAGTGCATTATTTATGGCTTGAAGTATTCAATGGATTTTTTAAAGTTTGATCACATTTTAATTTTGTACTCGTGTTTATAGAAGCGAATTATCGGATAGGTAATATTAATTACCTCTTTTCAGGTGATACTAAAGCCACCCGTGACTGACAATTCCCCGGACCCATTTTTTTTATTTAATATTCAAGTTTGAGTAAATATCTCTCTGCAACGATATTCTCTCAATCAAAAACAACAAACTCTAAGAGATATTTTCTAAAAATTGAGAATTAAATTAAAAAAGTGTATCCCCATATTTATCAGTTCGTTTAGGATTGCCTTCAGTTCGAAAAGTTATACAAACTCTATATTTATATAGGATATATAGTTAAATAGATAGATATACATACGATGAAAGTTATATGATATAATTGGGAAGAATTTATTTTTTGATTGGCACTTGTGCAAATGGTAAAGAATCTAAGCAGACATGTATTGCTGTTTAAAATTAAAAAAGAAAACTCATTTTGCGAAAGTTATAGCTTATTAAAGGTCCTTTAAGTGACGTGATACCGTTTTTAAAAATTTAACTATAACTTCTTCAATTTTGAAGATATGGTGAATATTACAAAAGTTTACAAAGACACTATCCACGATCTACAAGAATACACTGTTAACTAAAAATCGGTATTCTTCCCTATTACGACTTTATAACATGACGACTTATCCTGACTTATACCTGTGGCAAAATCTTTTGCGTATTATGATGAAAGTAAGATCTACGTCAATATATATATATATATATATATATATATATATATATATATATATATATATATATATATATATATATATATATATATATATATATATATATATATATATATATACACTATTATCATTACTGCTGTATTACTTTTTTATTTTAAGCTTTATGCAAATTAATAATTACAATCGTTATATAAGTCTACTGATATGACCCACCTAAACTTAGACTGTCTACTAAAATTTAAGCAGTAAAGGAATACTGAGGAAGGAATATTAATAATTATGTTTTAGCTGAAAATACGCATGTTAGAGGGTGAGATTTAGTGTCACAAAGGATAAAAAATACTGAAATCATAGGCAAATGTAAAAAATATATTTAATTCATTTAGATAATGAAGTTTCAAACAATTTGAATAAATAGCTATCTATCTCAGTCTTACAAGTAGAGTTACCGAACTCATGGTTGTGTATCTCGACGATGCTCCAATAAGCATTTTCTAATCTACCTAAAAGTATTACTCTACTATAGTAGTTTCATATCATAGGCCCTTGTTCTTAATATATTAGTTATTTTACAATAAGTATTGTGTTATTTAAGTGAAAAAAGTTACCACCACTTTTGGGCATAACTCTGTTAGTTTTTCCGCTAGAAAAATGATCAGAAAAGAAAAATCTTTTAAACGTTTTTATTTAACTTAACATATTTGTCTATCTGTCTACAGTCTATATGTCAGCACACTGAGAGAAACAGTGTAGTAAATTTACTATTTGTTTTGTAACTTGAGGACATACCCGTCTGTATCGTAAAAATGACTATGTTATATAGCAACATTTACTATTTATATTGTAAATTTTACTATTTTGTATAGCAAAATTTACGATCTCTTAAAATTTGATACATAAAATAGTAAAATTTACAATATAAAATAGTAAATTTTGCTACATAATATAGTAATTTTTACGATACAGATGGGTATATCTTCAAGTTACAAAACAAATAGTATTTAATTTTTTCACTACTTACCGATGAGCTACAAAATTGAAACTTCCGAAGCAGATTTAAGTCGGATGACAATATATTTCAATGATTTTTTGTGCTAGTATTGCCTAATTTTAGATTTTACCATTTCTCATATTTTCCAAATCAATTTAGATTACAAGGGTGTATGTGCATGTGTGTATGTGTATGGTATTTTGGTACAGTGTTATTATTTCAATATTAACTATAACATACCGTATGCGTGTATGCGTGAGTGCATATGTGTGTATGTGTTCACTAATCTTGTTATAGTTAATATTGAAATATAACACTGTAACAAAATGCACTACCGATTCTCACCTTAATCTTTCTGCCAAGCTGTTTAGTGACATTATATACAAAATTAACAAGGCACCTACTATCTTTATTGCGTATAATAGCTATAAGATATTAATAGTAGATCATGTTGGGTATACGGGCTACCTAGGCTAAAGCCAACATTACCCTATATTCAAACTATAATTTTTATACTAAAAAACGCAATAGAAATCATCTCGAAATAAGTAAAACACGTATATTACGCTTTCGAGCAATGTCCAAATAGCAGCGCCAAACCAGCCGAACACACACGACAAAACGAATCCATTAATATAAATTTTCCACAAGAAATCCTTGCCGCAGCCCTTGTAAAAGTCAAGAGACCGTAAAGCAAGCCCGAAAAAAAAAACTCACACACAGGACCCACCAGTATCAACATCCCATACCGACACGCGGTCCGTCCGTTAGTTGCGTGCAGTGTTGTATACATTTCTCAGGACGAAAATGCCCGTGACTTGGAATACGAATCCTCGGGGACCAGAGCAGGCAGAGGTCGAAGCATAAGCAGCGGCACAAAGTGTACGGCCGTGTAGCGTAAGAAACCCGCGGGCAACTCCCCTGAGACGCAGCGCGCTGACTTACCTGCGAGCCTGCGAGCCTACGTTGGAACGCTGAAGAAGGAGGCTGGCATATACTCCCGTACCTATACAGGCTTTTGGGGAAAAAGAGCGCAGCATTCTTTCCTTATCGACGGTCGACGCGACGCGACGCTCCGTTTTGGATATGTATTTTTGAAGTGTGTGTCCCGCGCATAATTAATCATTGAATGTCGAAGGCGCAGAGGATCTTGTTGGGTTCTGAAGATAAACACGAGAGGACTGTGTCGACGGCGGGGACGGAAACCGAGGTATTGGCAAAAAATCGACGTTTCTGGGGCTTCTTGGTGGTCTTGGATGCCCCTTGTCTTTCTTATCTGTATCAACGTCTGTTTAAAACGAAATTCATACTGTTCTGCAGAACTTGAATATTTATATATAATAATTAATGCTCAATGAGAAAAGCGCATTATAACGCACAGTATTCCAAATTTTGCACAAATGTTTGCTACCATTATATAGTTTACACTTGAAAGTTTCAGCAAAATTGATCGATTAGTTTCATTTTTATAGCCACTTTTGAAAATTAAAAGATTTTTTATTTCAGTTTTTAGAAAATATTTTAATTCATACGCGAATTTTTAAACAATAAAATAGTCATAACATCCTTCATATTAATTCCGAAACTGCCTTACCCTGGTGTAAAAAATCTGTTATATATATACTATAAAATTCGATTTCGAAACATAAAAAGATCCTATTAAATATAATTTAATAAAGTTAAATAATCATTCTTTAAATATCCCTAAGTTACTTTTTTTAAGTATTCCTATTTAGTAATAAGTTAATAGTAAAATAAAAGAGTAATATAGTAATGAGAAACATACATAAATTATTTAACAGTGCATAATATTTTTTATGATATCCAATAAAAATGATTAACACAAAATTCGCAATTATAGATAAAAATTAAAATTGCTTCATTAATACAAAAAAATAGTAATCCAACAATTACAATGTAAACTTGAACAAACGAGTATTAAAAGAGTTATGAAATCAGAGCATTGGTAGTCACTTTTACTGTCAACCGATTGTTATCTGCGGTGACTGGTCCATCGCAGACGTCGAATAATCATATAAGCAATTATATGCAACTATTTTACATTTGAAGGCTATCGCCGTACGGGAGCACGCGGACGATTATACATAGTGGCAAATTTTAATGACGCGCGCGCCGTCGGTCAGCCGCCGCTGACCAGTGCAGTAAAGAAACAAAGTTGGAAAAAAATATTTGTCAGCTGAAACCGGATTATCATATTGCCCATCCGGTGTGCACAAACTTTCTCGTGTGACTCTGCGAAGAATTAATTAGCATTGAAGATTGACAGACGCATGGCGCGTATATGCTCGAAGGAAATCGAGATTGCCGAGCGCGCGTAGCCGAGTTCGATTCGCGCGCACACACACGCGAAACAACAACGTATCTGCGATCTGACCCACTGAAGATTCCGAGCCCAACACGCGTGAAATGTCTCATGGGTATAGGTAGCTGTCGTGGTAACCGAAAAAGTGTAACCCGACAAGAATTTTTAGCAAAAAATTTGCGCATTTTAAAATTAAGTATGACAAATTTTGTAGAAACGTCGAGGTTTAATTATCGACCATATAATATTCCTATATGTTTTATTAAACGTATTTATAATTAAAAGCTGCATTGTCCTTAATAGACATTACGATTTTATCGTAGGCTATATTTATATCTTAAATAACAGCTTTTAATTGCAAATTAATAATATGTTCAACAGCAAACATTTTAGATGTAGACTCGACGAGGAAAATATCGGGTAGAATGCGTTAAAATTTTTTGAAATACTGCAATTTCATTGGATTTTATTGGATCTAACGCGCGTTTTCGCTAACCTCATTGAAGGATTTAAAAAAATTTCAAACGCATTCGACCAGATATTTCCCACGTCGAGTGTACATACAAATTTCATGTTTGACCTAACCTAATCATATGTAATCACACTACACACACATGGAATTCAAAAAAAAATTTAACGCGAAATTTAAAGTTATTTTTACCATCAAGTATACCGTCACATACCGAGTCAAATGACGTCAAATATACCGCGAATATCTTACCGACGAGTGTACACTTGAAAATAGAAGATTTGAAATTCGCACGTGACGTAAACTTGGAGCTATTCAATTTTATGTATATGGTACGATCACACGTACATATTGGCAACTTCAGTTTGTTTACAACTGTCCAGGAAGAGTAGACTACGTTACTTTGAATACATCCAGTTTATTCTCGAAATAACGCAGTTTATTATAGATTTCTGACGCTCCATGTAAAATCGACAGAAAAGAATAATATACTTCATTACAAAACTGCAACTTATTTATACAGGTAACATAACAAATCTATACGCACTCGATTTCGTTAAATACTAGTACATGTGTAATATAATTATCATACAATGATTATCCGTTTTAGTTGAAATATCTATTCTATTATTTGTTATAAAAGGATGTTTCGAGTTTAAGATTACAAATGTACTTTTTGTAAGAATTCGTTGTTTAAAATAATGATATTACAATATCAATAATCTATATAAACAAAATCATAATTTTCTAATTATTTTCTGCGAGAAAAGAATGGTGCGACGGTTTACTACATTTCCAGGCGATGCTCAAAAGCTTGTTCTTGTTGACGTTCGTACTAATTTTGTTTGTAAATAACGGACAGTTTGAACTTCGAAGTTAAATACCGAAAAATAACACTGCCAGTTTCTTTTTATTTTCTATATAAAAAAACATTTTTCGAATTAACAACGTTTTATACAACGTACCGCAAAAGGCAAATAAAATAAATGCATTGATTAAAATTTAATAGCAATATATTGTGTATATGTTTTAGCATCAACATACATTGTAAAAAAATGGAAATCCGTTCTATCCTTAAAAAACCTACTAGGGATTTCCAACAAACTAATCCAGAAACAGGTAATTTATTGAGAACAGCAATTATTCTATGATCCTTAAATGCTCTAAATTATATTTTTATCTTTGACTATAACTAGTTTGAAACATAGGTATATTTTATATCATGTTATAGACGGTCTCGTTTTGATTTTGGATATCAGTTACTGAATTGCATTTTTAATATCAATCACCGATTTACATAGTATATTTTTAAGAAAATACGTATAAAATAATATCCAGAAATGTAAATGGAAAAGTAAAAATTAATTATGGCATCATCTTGATTTATAAACTTTCTCAGCTTATTAATTTGCAAGCACAATTAATAACAAATTATGTTGAATTTTCAAGGGGAGTTAGACAATGAATGCAATGTCATCACGGAGGACAATAACACTGAAAAAGAAAATATTTATCAAAAACAAAGTACGTATCCTAAAATATTAGATAATATCTTAAATAAATTTGATTGTATCTTAGAACACAGATTTTACATAAATTATTTACAGATCTGAGAAAAGTTCCAAAACGAAGATCAAGAAAAAAAGAATTATCGGGTTAGTTTTGAATAAAAGTATTCAACAAAAAACGTTAGAAGTTTTCGATATAGCATAAGGATGTATTTTATTAACAGTATTTATTTTAAATTAACGTAGATGGAGACTTGCTGCTGAAATATTGGAACTTCATAAGACACATCCATCCACCTGGCATTTAAAGAGTTAAAAATGGTATTTTTATTCTTTATTTACTATAAACTTAACTAGGTATATTTAATACTATACAATATATAATTTACCAAATGATATTTAGGATACTTAAAAGACAACCGAGTATTAAACACAGAAAATAAATATAAATATTTCTATTTTAACATCAACTACAATTCTAAGATAGTGATTGAGTTGTTATAATCATTTATCTATTTTAGTTTGTTCATAAACCTCTAGCTGAATTGTAAAAGTTAAAGAGTCAACATTAATGTTTATGCGATTCACGATTCATGAGGCCACTTCAGATCGGCCTGAAACTTTTACGAAATATTCAGAAAATGATTCTTTTGAAGATCAGTGAAGAACAGTTTTATCAAATCTAATGTAATATTAAAATTTTATTCGATTTATATAAAATATTTAAAAAACTAAGTATTTTATCGATTTTTGCAAGATGTACTAATCCTAAATATATCTAAAATCAATTTTTTTAACTCGTTTTCAAAACAATCATATCATAAAGATTTACCGAAAGTTTCAAGTCACCCTATCGTACATTGAGTCAAGAATAATTGATCCTAACATCTTTCAAAACACACTATTATATAAAAATATGACTGATACCAATAATCTTTTTGTAATTGTCTAGTTTAGAAGGAAAATATTAAGTACCTAATCATAATATAGTACGTATTTTGATTTTTTGCGTTCAACGCTAACTTGTTCTCTTAAACTCAAATGTCAAATTTGTTACTGGAGATAAATGTACAACTCCCAATTCGCCTCAACTCAAAAATCTCAATCAAACTCAGCAACAACACACACCCAATCGTGCGTTTGTTTCAGAACGCGAACGGAGAACTTTATCTCAGCCCAACGACGACGAAGAAGAAGAAGGTAGCCTCGCACTGGCCATTTCGGACGGCGTGTATCGCCCGGTTATACACGCGGGGCCCCCGACTACTCGCGCGCGACGGGCAATAAAGCCTCTCCACAGAGGGACAGAGAGACAGAGACCGAGGAAGATGAGAAGCGGGATGACACGGCCACGGAGAAAATGACAGGTACACGGGGCTCTGACTCTCTCTCTCTCTCTCTCTCTCTCTCTCTCTCTCTCTCTCTCTCTCTCTCTCTCTCTCTCTCGGTCTCGTCGAAGGAGCGCGCGCGTCCCATGCCACTGATATCGCGGCCTCGTATCTGACGTACGCGCTCACACTGGAACCCCTGAAGTCGATCTCTCTCTCGTCCTCCTGAGGGAACTAATAACTGCCTTGCGTGAGTGAGTGAGTCTGTGTGTGTGTATGCGTGCAGCGCAGCCTCCGTCTCGTCGTCATCCGCCTGCCAATACGGCCCGCCTGTCAACACACACGCTGCATTTAATTATAAACTCTCGTGGCGCGCCGTGGCTGGTTTAATGACGCGGAAATCCATGGGCACCGGCGAGGAGATGCGAGAGATGCGAGACAGGGAAATCCCTGGATATGGTTGACCTTTTGCCTTATCGCGCTTATATGTACGTCGTTGAGAAGCGATACGCTGCAGCACCTTTATGCCTTATCCGTTCCTTATGAGCTTTTTGTTCTTTTCTACTTCCGTTACGCATTTATTAGCATTGATTATTTGATTATTATGTTTGCTTAGAAGCAAAGTTGTGTATTTTGTGAAACTGGATTTCTTGAAATAAATGTTACGGTTTTAATATAAGATTTTGTTGTTTTCTTTGTAATGTTTCTGGATTATCCGCATTCTTGAAATGATAGTAGCCGTTGAAATAATTTGTCATGTATATGCTAAATTGTATTAAAAATTACAATTTTGATAAACATATGAAGTGTTCAGATTCATAACGAAATAAGTCCTTTTTCGAGATTCAGTAAAAGTCCATTGACATTTTGATACATTTTATCAATCCAGTCATTCATGACAAGATTATGGCGCACTCAACGCGCAGAGGTTATATTTTCAAACATTCACTTTTTTTCTGCAAATTAAAATTTTGAAATTATAACTCGAAATTTCGTTATTTCCTCCTGGATTTGATACCTCGCGATGGATTTTAATCATAAACTATGCAATTAATAAATAGCATATTTAAGTGAACATTAGAGTGATAAAAATAATCAAATTTTACTCCTATATATATCACTATTGTTAAAATGTTTGCGACAAGTTGTAAAATTTCTAAAATAGACTTATTTCGTCATGGTTCTGGACACCCCATATATATTCTGAGGGAAGCCTATACAATATAGCTCACCTAAGCTTTTGTGTACCAAAAATAGATAATGAATAACATTTGTTTGAATTTAAATGTCAATTCATATAATAAAAACTAACAAAAAATATTCTGTTACACAGATATATGAACCTCCCAGCTTTGTAATTGCGGAACATTCCGGCTTTGTGGTTCTTCTATGTATGCGCAAACACTTTTTTCTCCAAAACTTGAGTATTTTTTTCGTTTCTTTTTTTGCTGTAGGAACTTAATTGACATTACTGATTTCTTATAAAATATTTTATATGTGGATCGAGATTATCAGGAAACACTAAGCAAATTTTATTGGAGTAATCGAAAAATCATAAATTTGCAATAATAGATACAGATACGACAAGTATATTATAGCAGCAACATTAATTTCACGGTAGCAAATATCCACTAATTAGCAGCGAATTACTGCAGTAATGAGTATGCGCTCACAACTCTGACCATGGATTTTGATGAATTTTTTTTTCGATTTCTTGTACCTAAAAATGAAGCCCAACACCTGTGGTTTTATATAATGGGCCTTTGTTCGTTAGTTATGGAATATTTCATCGACATTGATAATATATTTATATATATCTGATTTTAAACATTTCCCATATGCGCAATGCTAATGATTTGTTACTCTATTTCAGATTTAAAGACCCATTGGATAAAACTGCAGTCCCTGTTTTTCATTTTTAGTTTCCAAAAGTCAATCCTCAAAGTTTCATCAAAATCCGAGACCCAAACTTCGTGGTCTCCCCTTATGAAATTACACATATATAAAAATGGTCAAAGTCATAGTGATGATTTAATGCATTACCAACTGTTATTAGACATTTAATAACTATAATGAATCATTTATACCAAAAATATGTTCCAAGATAATATAATTGAAGTACAATTTCACATAAGTTTGATGATCATATTGGAGGTACAGGGGAAGTTAATATGTGACCTAGATACGATCCTAATAGCAGCATAAAATAATACAAGAAATGACTGAAACATACAGAGGTACGATGAGGGCAGAATCGACTTGGGCCATTGCTTTTATTTAATATTTAGGTACTACATTATAAATAATTATACTTGCATAAAATTATGTTGGCGAATTCATTGCAGTGTTCGCTATCCAAAATCTACTTCACAAGTTAGATCACCATATATTATAAAAATAACAACTAATGAAATTTCCCAAAATGCAAAAGTATTATTATTCAATTAAGCCTTTCTACTAGATTTGTTCTTAATTTAAATATCACTGAATACAGCTACCGGTTTTCATATAAGGGGAATAACCGACACGTCCAAGCAATCTATAAGATAAACCACTTCCAGCGTCCTGCTCACAATAAAAAATCAGAAATTGCTTTCAAGCGTCATCGCCTATCTCGAGATAAACTTTCACTCAAAGCATCGATACACCCAACCATTTCCCCCTATATACCCGCGGGTTTACACAAAAAATCGCTTTAATGCGCCTTTCGCTAAGTAGGTAGTGAAAAGACGTCGCGACGACGCGGCGTCGCTCGGTCGCCGGGAAAAGACGCGCGCCGCGTCTCGGCTGCCTCGCAGGTTACATCTCCCCGAGTTATCTAGCGTACGTCAACGTGTCTTCTCTATCGTCCTATACGGACTACTGACACAACGCGCCCGTATTATACATATCGAAGGACGGCCAACCTTCACGCATATTATAGATATAATACTCGGCGCGCGCGCGCGCGCATGGGAACGAGTGGATGGCAGGTCCCCGCGTCTCCGTGTCACATGGATCAGCTCACGGCTCGATGGCTCCTCTGAGAACTCTGAAAAAATCGGCTCGCAGCTCGCCGATCCTCGTGTATGCGTGTACCCTATGTGTGTAAAAGCGCGCGCTGCTGCCGGCTAATGAACGGAGAAAAATGATTAACGCGAACGGTGGAAGAGATATGTGTATATCTGATGTGTGTGCGCGTGTGTGTGTGATTGGGTAGGTGGGATGGGAAGAAGAGAATAGGAGCCCCGGATGTCGCTCGGACGACGACGACGACGACGACGAGATTCATTCATTAAAAACGAGAAACTGGATTCTCTGTAGGGCGCCTTTTTGTGGCATTAATGGCGCGATGAACAGAATCTTTGAGACACTTATTTACGTATAACCTGTTTCTTAGGATCATCAGGCGTCATATTCGATATGTATGAATATGGATTTTGAATATTCGGATTTTATTTGTGTATTATAATGTGTGAATCAACCCGATATTTTTTTTAATCGTTGGACCTTATTTGGGAAACAAATTTTACTTGAGCATAGGGTAGACACTGATACGAATCTTATGTGAAGTAGAATTTAACCAAATGGTTATACTTGGTCAAATATGAGGGAAGTGGGAGACACAAATTGCTTACGTAATGCCTCGAATGTCCCATACTAGTTTTAGCACCATGACGTCATCGCAAACTTTTTTTGTCAAGTACTATAATATCACATATCCACATTCATATTATGAAATTGTTACGAAATATAATTAGCTTTCTTTTAGAGGACAAAATAATGTAAACTTTTATTCCTTTGATTCCCAATTTTTTATTGTGCAAGAATTGAAAAATCTTTCAGTTCCGCATTATTCTGTAAAGTTATTTGTATACAAAAAAAATACTTTTATGCTTCATTGTCACTAATGAACAGTTAATAAAAGAAATTGAAAATTTTGCTTTAATACAAATTTTTTAAAGAAATACTGTTTAAAGGTGCGTATAGTTTGATACTGATGAATTTAAAAACCGAGTGGGAATCAAAACTTTAATTTATTTTAATAATAAAAATTAGTTTTTGAGTTTCCTTTTGGCAGAAATTTTTAATTTTTTACTTAAATTTTGAAAAATTTGAGATGGGAAATTTACAGTATAATGGTAAAGCTTCAAAATCTACCCTAGAGAAACAAAATAATATAATATTCGCCGAAACTGAATTTTCAACAAGCAGCTAAATTGTCTCGTTGGCACTCAACGCTGTACAGAGCCAATATGCCAGCGCGCCAGAGTCGAGGGAGCGAGCGAGCGAAAGGGCGTTTATATATCAGTGGTAATAAAGTTAGCATGTTAATTATGACAGGCTCGTTACCGGCACGTCGCGCGAGATATGAAGTGTTAATAAATGGACGCGGGCCGCTCCGAGGGGTGTTGTGTATATGCACGGCTAACGCGCGCGCAGACGGTACCATCCTGTAACTCTCCATTACTCATAAACAAGGTGAACTCCGCGCGCGGGCGCACAAACTTGTCGGTTAATTCGCATTCGACCTTTTTCGCTTGGAGTTGCTGTATTTCTGCGCTGCATCGTGCGTCACAAAGTCGCACGCGTTTAAAAGTAATATTTTGTAAAATGAGTTGCGTTGGTTTAATAAAAGAGTGTTTTAAGGGTGCAGTTGTGAATATTTTTACATCAGGCGTAACTTAATTAGGTTAAACAGATTGTATTCATTTTTTATTTAATAGCTTTTTTATCTCTTTTAAATCAAATTGAAAACATTATTTTAAAAAATAAAAAATTATATATAATAACTTAATGGTTTATAATTTGAAAACTTTGTTATTGTTGTGGCTTTAATGCGCAATTGTGAAAACGTTTCTTGTTATAGACGCATCCAGATATGGAATCAGTAAGGATGAAATCAGTAGCGCGCATACAATCTACATCAGTAAAAATGTCCGAATTTATTGAACCCAAAAGCATGATATCAGCTGAAATTGCTAAATCATTTTACGTATATACAAAGACATATGGGCAACCAAAGTATCTGCTTTATTTTAATATTTTAAATATTTATATAAGTAAGTTTCGAAAAGGATTTTAATTTTCAAATCTATAATTCTTGAAGAATTAACGATTTTTAAAATACACACTGAGAAAAGGATATAATTGTAGTAAATATATAGTTATATTAATATTAATAATCGATAATGTAATAATTAGAGTATCGCAAGTTTTTCAAAGTGGTCCAACTGACACCCAATTTAAGATTAGACTTTAAATATGCGCTGTATTTTGCTTCCTTTTACGCATTATTGAGCAATTTTTTTCATAATGTGAAATAAGATACAACTTAATATAACATTACTTTTTTACATGAATGGATGTATGTAAATATTAATTTTAAGACACAATACAAAACAACAAGCCGTAAAGTTCTAACATGCATATTGTAACTGTTATAGTATGGACATTTGACATAAGAAATCCAAATACTTACTCTTTAAATACATTCAATTCGCCAAGTATAACAATATGTATGTTAATAGTTACAATGTATGTAGTTAAATACAACTGTATACTTTTCTCAGTGCATATTGTCCTCTCAGCATAAATTCTTAAATTATTACAGAAAACTACAATTAAACTCATTTTCATTCGAGTTCGCTTTGTCCCTATTATACACAAATTTCAATTTAAAAAATGTCCAATATCACTTTAAAATTTAGCAAACAAAAAGTACAGTGAAACCTCCCAATAGGGGACACCGGAAGTGAAATCCGAAATCGTAGGTGGAGGTTTTCGATATTCAAAGGCTTATCTCCTATAAGAACTAGTGTAATTTTACCGGTGCATTTATTATTTGTCCGTTAATAGAGGTGTCCGCTTTGGGAGGTGTCAGCAATTGGAGGTTTTACTGCATATTAAAAGTAAAAGTTCTTAATCGATTGCAAAATAATTTTCTACTGTATTAACGCTTAAAGTAAAATCTTTTAAAATCTTTTCCTTATATGCTGCTTCACTTCAACGTGAAATTAGTAACAAATTGTTACAACGAGATATTTTCACATCGTGCATTCGCTTATAAATTCGAAAAGAAACAAACCTCTCGCCAATCTCACGCAACGTCTATAGCTCAAGTATACAAAAAGCGAACCGGATCGACAAAAGGAAACCAGCGCTGAAACGCACGCGAAATCAAAGATCGGCGCGAGATTGCAGCTCTGCGATGCAGATATCAGAAGCAGCGATCGGCATCGTCGATACAAACATTCCGCTGTATATATAATCCCAAACGCCAACGGCGCGCGTTATCGTTCATATACACTCGGCCGATAATTGCGCACGCAGGATTACAAAAAGAACAGAGAAAAAGATTTCAGCTATACTCGCGTCTATATGCACTTACCTGCGCACATGAAATCGGAGTCTTTATTTCCGCGATATAGCGCTCGCGCGATTGCTCTTGAAAAGAAGAATGTTTATGCGCGAGGTCGAGTGCACTTGCTGCAGCGCCTTGGTGTACACCGAAAAAAAACAACAGTCGCACGATTGCTCCGTAATACCTAAGGCTATATGAGTCGATCCTCAAATACATGCACATTGCGGATTAAACACTTTACACTTTTATTGCTTGTGAACCGTGTTCGTCGATTATAAAAGTCCTGAAAAAATCAGTTATATATATGGAAAAAAGCCTAAGTATGTAAATATTACTTATAGTTAAGTATAATCCGCTTAAATCTCAGGCTAAATAATAGGAATGAGTAAAATTTACTGAACCACTCAAGGAAACTTTACTTAACTGGTCTGTGCTTAACACTTTCGGCCATCGCGTTCTTTTTAAAGGACACTAACTTTTTCATCTACAAAATCTATTTTAGATTTAATTTTTTAGCTTTATACTATGATATTTGATTAATGTGTTGTAAAAATAAGCAATAAAACTGTAATTTGTTAAAACAGAAAAATTAGAATAAAAAATTATAGCTGTAAAATGAAACAAATATTTGGAATTTATTGAGTCTATAGTTGAAACAAAACTATTGTCAATTATAAATTTATTTTTTTCATAAACATAATTTTTGTATACCTTTATAAAAATATATTACCAGATTCAATATATATTCCGGTGTCTGAATACATGAATCAGAAGTTTAAAAAATTGACTACTGTCCCGAAATTATGAAATATTCTTTTTATTTAATTCCAGAGAACTCGGGTCTATTTGAGAACTCGGCCCTTAGACTATCAGACCAAACCTTGCGCCTAAATTCTAGTTTAATTATGTACTTTAATCTTACCAAAAAATCTAGACTTAATTCCGCGTATAGAAAAGTCGTAACCGAAAAGGTTAACCTATCAAGCAGATTTTACTTACAGATCGCAAGTTCAGTAAAATCTACTTGACTAGAAATAAATTGTTTTCTAACTATAAGTAAATTTTATTAAGGATTTATTCTCGTGTACTTTAAATAAACTATCGTTTATTAAAATAAGTTTGTTACAAAATGATTTCTGAATGAAATTGATGTAAATATTATCGATTGTCATTCGGAGCTTTAGAATTTATTTATTGCTATTATAGTGAACTATATGCAGTATCTCATATATTTCGCTAAAAGAGAATTACACATAGAAAACAAAAACAATAACACCAGCTTTTTCGCGTGTTATAAAAAGCTATTCTTACTAAATGTGTCGTATTTCATGATCTCATACTATATTGTTTTTAAAATTCATTCGGCATGGTAACATTGGTAACGATTGATCTGAAAGGGTAAATTAACTCGCTTAATCGCTACGACTAATGTAACAGGCGATGAAATAAATGACGCCACTTCTGAAGCAAAGTTATTGCAACTGCTCCGTTATACCCCATGCTCCGTTATATCCCAATCTCTCCTACGATTAAAAAAACGCTGAGTTTTTGGACATACCCATAATACCACAACGTAAATCGACGTACGTTCGTTCGTCCGTTTCGTATTTCTCATCGCCTTTATTCAATTTCTCTCCTCCCACCCTCCATTCTCACCTGCACCCCGCGTCCTATAGCCATTCTCTCCGGGCGCGCTTGCGCTCTCAATTATTAAGTGGTACCTACTTACTTTCGGGGCATTATCGCGATTATCACGACGCGCGCGGGCTCGCGTCCGCTTTGTCGTGTTGCGTTCGCCCGCACTCAGCGAATGTAAGGCTAATTACGCTTATTCGATATTTACGCAGATAAGGATCTCGCGCGCACTCCTGCGAGGAATTAGGTGTCGTGATCCGAGAGAGAGAGAGAAAGTCCAGCGGGGGTTGGTGAATGAAACGGCACTTCGCGACATTGCGCAGAGTCATCGTACACCCGGATGACTGCGCGGCCTGGGCCGTGTGCCAACTGTCCTTGTTTTGCCTGTCTGAGTCTTTCTTTTTGGTGGGGTTTCGAGAGCTTTTTCTGTATTTGTGTGTACCTATGAAGGAGAGAAGGGTTGGTGTGTACAGGAAAGTTTTGGTGTGGTGATGTTGTGCTTTCATCGTAATGAATTATGATGTTTTAGTTATGTACATATATTTGTGTTGATACAAAATATTTCGTGATTTTTGCGTGATTCTTATCTGCATTGTTATTATTAGAATATTCATAATTTATAATGTAGATTGTCTTTAATTTAATTCTTGCTTAAAGTAGTACTATCGGTAAGAGATTGACGGCTAAATTTGTGTGAACTTTTGGAGCGTGAGAAAAAAGATATGAACGTTTCAAATTTCATAAATCACACATCTTTCTCTTCGACTGTTGATTGTGTAACACTGACTGTCCAGAATTCGCTCAAATTTGGCAGATTATTAGTTAAAGAACTAAAGAATAATTTGAGTGATTATAAATAAGGATTTGGAACATGTGAGCGTAGTAATAAATAAATGAAAATAAAAAGGTTCATTTAACCTCAAAAAATGAGTCAAATCAGTTTCCATGTGAAACTATTTATTGATAATTATGATAAATATAATCGTTTAATGAGAATGGATAATCATTATTTGGTGTAAGTTGCTTTATGCAACTTCTGTTATTAAGTATATCTCACGAATAAACAAGAAATAAAAAGTGCACTTATTTGACTAGCTACCTACCAGTGTAGTACTCCCTTAAATGCACTATTAATGCGATGGAAAAAAGGTTAGCCTTAAAAATTATCGATTGACATCTTCTCGCAAGTAATTACAGTGGAAGCAATCTCAACGCATTATTTTTACGTAATCCTTAGAAAAATAATCGTTAAGATACATAATGCAAAACAGTTTTTTGTTTACGAAATATTGTTTCCTTTATCAACTCGAAGGGCGTAAAAGATCTAACTTTTCCCATTTACTAAATCTATGATCAACATATATTTATGCTATTGGACGTATTAATGATGATTCTTTAATAACACGCATGGAATTTTTAATATACAAAAGTATTTAAAGTAGGCATGCAGCAAGTATCGAGGCAAATATAATATTAATAAGTTTAATACTGACAGACGTGCATTGAAAGCCATTC